>JBAMCJ010004659.1:0-519860 GCA_037075205.1 Drosophila prostipennis | reverse complement strand
TAAATTATTAAATACATGGTTAATCTGGACTAATGCCATACTAAGAAGCTCATCAATGACTAAGATTTCGTAGGGAAGATGCAAGTTACTGGGAACCATTGCTGAGGACTCTGAATCATGAGCCCACACGAGCGAAGATAGGTTGAAGTCGCCCAAAACACATATGTACTGGCCCTCCTCCAGATCCTGGTGTAGGTGGGCAATGTTATCAACGTGCGCTTTATATAGATCAAAACTGCTGCTAGGGGGTATATATGAGACTGTCAAGAAAATTGTTTCTGTAGGACCAGAGAGAGATACGCAGATTTGATCGAGAAGGGAATCCTCATTCTGGAGACGAATAGCAGTGCAACGAAGTCCACGCCGCACAGCAATTAAAACGCCGCCACCTCTGGAGCATCTTGTTTTAACGGCATCACGATCCTTACGGAATACATGGTAAAGATTCGTATCGAAGAATTCATTATCAAAGAAATCCATGTTGAGCCAGGTTTCAACAAAAATGATGACGTCATGATCACATTGAGACGTTGCCAAGAAAAGGGAATGAGCTTTTGTACGCATACCACCGACATTTTGAAAATAAATATTGAAAGTTATATTATTTGTGCATGTACGGTCATCCCTGGTCATGCTATCAATACTTTGTCCAGCGTCATGGCCCGAATCCGTAAGAGGCCTTGCTGGGATCTTATCATAAGTATTAGAATTGTTAATAAGAACCTTCAGTAAAGTAGTTGTGCGGATACAAATAGGCTGGTGATCATCGCTCCAATTATTTCGTGGACGGTCATTATTAGCATTCCGAATATGACTGCACGCAGGTGAATCCGCTCCTGTTAATAGTGCGCGAGAGCCCCCTCCAGCTTCCACAGCCCATTGTAGTTGTTGATGGGGAGAGCAACTCCAGAGAGCACCGGAAGAAAGTGATGAGAAAGAGGCGCAAGATGATGAGAGCGCAACTCCGAGGAGCGCGCCGATGTTAGAGCTTGGCGGATGGCGAGAGTCGCCCAAAGCAGACAACAGCAGCTCCAGCTGATGCTGTTGACGATGTGACGGGAGCGAGGCGGAAGATGATGAGAGCGCTACTCCGAGGAGCGCGCCGATAATAGAGCTTGGCGGATGACGAAAGTCGCACAAAGCGGACAACAGCAGCTCCAGCTGATGTTGACGATGCGACGGGAGAGAGGCGGAAGATAATGAGAGCGCAACTCCAAGGAGCGCGCCGATGTTAGAGCTTGGCGGATGGCGAAAGTCGCCCAAAGCGGACAACAGCAGCTCCAGCTGATGCTGTTGACGATGTGACGGGAGCGAGGCGGAAGATGATGAGAGCGCTACTCCGAGGAGCGCGCCGATAATAGAGCTTGGCGGATGACGAAAGTCGCAAAAAGCGGACAACAGCAGCTCCAGCTGATGTTGACGATGCGACGGGAGAGAGGCGGAAGATAATGAGAGCGCAACTCCAAGGAGCGCGCCGATAATAGAGCTTGGCGGACGGCGAATGTCGCACAAAGCGGACAACAACAGCTCCGGCTGATGTTGTTGACGATGCGACGGGAGAGAGGCGAAAGATGATGAGAGCGCAACTCCGAGGAGCGCGCCGATGTTAGAGCTTGGCGGATGGCGAAAGTCGCCCAAAGCGGACAGCAACAGCTCCAGCTGAAGTTGACGATGCGACGGGAGAGAGGCGGAAGATGATGAGAGAGCAGTGACCAAGGCTTGCAAAAAATGTCCCGCAAAAGTATCGACGCCAGTGGCGCCGATTACTAGGGGTTTTTTGATTGATGAGTTGGCGTTGAAGTTTGTGCAGCCTCCGGCAAATTGGATACGATATTATCCACGTCCATAACGGCCCGTTCTCTATGAATAAATCTTTTGACCTTAACTGAGTTTGGCCAAAAATCATTCTTGAAGACTGAATCATAAAGGTGATCAGGGATACCAAGCTTGAAATTTACAAACTTTAAAGTTGCAACGTCAAAATCTTTTTTTACAAGTTTTACACAAGTGAAAGAATTAGCGTCCACATTAAGCTTGGTGGACACATATTTTAAAACAGCAGCAGGGTCGGTAGCTGTTGCAAACTTTCCGACATGCAAGAATTTATTACTTGGCAATACGTGAAGATCTTCGGAATTAGGAGCCACTCCAACAATATGCTTATTGGGCTTGTTGTTGTTCCTTCTCTTCTTATTTCGAACTTGTATGAAATTTTCTCTCCCGATATCCAGAGCATTATTAGATGGGTCAACGACCGCGGAAGACGTAGCAGCAGCAGCCGCATATGACTGGGGAGCTGCAGTTACATTGGCAGGCCTCGGTTGACGAGGCTTAAGATTTATGTTTTGATTTTGATTCAATGCATCATTTTTGGGTGGGAATGCCTCCAAAAATTTATTATTAAGGCCCTGATATAAGCATTCCAGGGCTTGCAATTTAGCATCAAGTTCATCAATTTTAGAATGCGAATCATTCGCAACCACACAGCTGTCACATTGCCACAGTATGTTTGGATTTAATAGAATTTTTATCACATCATCCGGGAGGTCAACGCAAGAAGTATGATAAGCGCGCCGGCACAAAGAAGAACAGCGGATAGCATCCGAGGCGCGAAGCTGGGCCGGTGTAACATCGGTATTGCACTCGGGACAGCGGTGAAGCAACATAGCGAGAATTATAAGCACGTCCGAACGCAAAGAAAGCTAGCTGACGACTGATTAATTTTCCAATTAAATCGTTGCTATTTATAAGCTGAAAGCCAGCAAGCCAACTCAATCAATACCTCCCTTTGCTATTAACACAGAAATGGTAAATGGTAAATTTCCAATGAAGCCAACTGGGCGGCTACTCGGTATTGTTGACTTACTGTTAAATAACTGTTTGCACGCACTGTTGCATTCGAGTTGATTTGAAACTGAAACGAAATGAAAATATAATGAATGGATAGCTAATTCTGCCTGCTGCTGAAGCGAGGACCAATTACGGCTCATTTTAATTGCAGGTTTCGAATTGATTAGAAGTTCCGAGCGAAATTAGAAGCCTGCTAGCCGAAGACAATAGTTTCGGCCGAGCCTGTTGGCCGGCTATTATTTATGCGGCATCACAATGGACGCCCCGGTAGATCTCCAATTCAATGGGTTCCATTTCCATTCCAGATGAAGCCTCGCAAGGAGCCCCGCATTAAGGGAAGCCTTGCAGGTGGCTGATTACGGACCGATTTTATTGATTCACCCGGGGCCAATCTATTGTTTTGGGTTCAATAATGGCCGACAGATAACAGCGAGTGCAAGACGGGAGCACTTGATCCCCCTACACGGGGGGAAAATATACTCGGGATTGGAAATAAATCTAAGATAAATAAATGAATCGAGTACCTCGACTATCATATACCCGCTACTCAGCTTAAGGTAGCGCGAGGGAGATGGAAAAATGCATGCAGCAAAGAGACTGCTTGCACTGCTTGAATGCCTTTACATATTTGCTCATAACTTTTAAAAGAATGGTCCGATTTGAAAACTATCTTCTACATTTCGATAGGTATTAATAGGAACAAGAAAATTACGCAGACATCTTTTAATTAAGTTCGTTTTGAAAGTAAAAATATTATTAAAAAGATATTTTAGATATTTAATCAGGTTATTTTCCATTTCACTTAAACATTTTTTTCTGTGTAATCCTAGCACAGCTCATGATAAATTTACAATGCTCCGCGTTGCGAAGGCCACGACGGCAAACAATAACAATTGCATTTGCTGGCACTCCGTCGACGCAGGAGCAAGGCACATGTTTATGTCCTTCTCTGGCGTACATCTTCTGCCCCCCAGAAGCCCCACCGCTTGGAAACCCCGGGGCTGCTTGGCTAAGGCGAATGTCCTGTTTCTCGTTTTCGCACGTACAATGTGCTGCACTTGCACTCTGCCCCCAAGATAATTGCATTGCCCCGTCCATAAGTGTCTGCTGCTGCCATCTTGGTCCTTCGCCCGTCGTCCGTTGTCCTTCGTCCTCGCTGTTTGCGGAGTTTTGTGTATTTATGAAAACCATTTCCGGGCGGCAATAAAACTCAACACGGTCAACGTCAGCGGCATCTAATCTTGGCCTGGCGGCGCTTCGAGTGCCATTAATTTTGCTTGTTTTTTCCCCACTCCCTCTTTTTTTCTCCCCTTCTGTTTTTCTGTGACATTTTCCGATTATGTGCGGATTTGTGGCTCTGGCTCGACGGCCGCCCCGATCCACTTTGGATCCTTCGGGGATCCCAGTTTGCAATTTACACTTTGTCCTTGAAAGATTGGCGAGTCCTTGGTCTTAACTGGGAAAAACAAATAGGCCACCACCCGATGACAGGCGATAAGAGCAACCTGCTCTTGTTTTTTTGCTTTATTTTTCCCTATTTGTATTTGCCATGCAAGTGCCCCGCCCCCTTTTCCTTTCACTGCCCCCTGGAAACTTGCCACCCTCTTCTGGATTTGCCTTTTTGTTAATGTTTGCTCAATTTAAAAAGTTTTCTATCGCCATTTGCATTTGCACGCACATTCGCACGTGCTTATGCAACAGCCAAACAATTGGAGAAAGCCAGCATGGGCGGCAGGTGGGCGGGGCGGGATGGTTTCGGAGGGGGGGTGGCGGAAAGTGCTCATCCAGGCGGCAAAGAAACCATTTGCATACGCACAGGGGCTTAGTTTTAGGGGGATTCTAGTGGGGACTCCCTCGGGAGGTTGAAGAAAAATCAAGAACAGTCGAACTTGAACTTCTATAGAGATTTAAACATTCGATTTGCCTACCTAATTTAAAGAACAACTTCAAAGTTTGTTTACTAGGTATCCCAAAAAAATTAATTTAATTAAAAACTTGGCTATTATTAAAAATTACAAAGACTTACTTATTAGTTTCTCTTCTAAATATTGCTTAAACAAAATATTAAAATATTTTTTAATAGAATCTTCATATAAAAGTCGAAAAGTCAGTTATAAATCGCTTGAATCTCTTTAACAATAGTACCTACTGAAATAAATATTACTCTTTTCTGAATATTGTTACGGCAGAATATTTAAATATTTTGACTGACAGCAACCCTTTATCTATCAAAACATTGCGACTCCCTAAAAATACTAAACCTGTCACCGATTGGTTACATAAACAAGTAGATTGCTTCGTCGCATTTGCATAATCTAAAAAATAGATAAAAGGACCCCCCTGATAAACCTACGCCCCTGACTACGCACCGTGAGGGCGAAAGAAGAAAAGTTGGGCAAAAAATCGGAATGAAGGGAAAAGGGAAAAAACAGCAGAAAAGTTAGTTTAGTTTTTGTTTTTAATTTGGTAATGCAGCACGAAGCATGGCCTCCAATTGTTAGTCCTGGACAAGGACTTTTTGCTGTTTTCCGACAATTACATTTGATGAAGTTTTACAAATGAGCGAGGCGTGGTCGCTCCGCGAGGGGCGGACATTTAGTTAACTTTCGGCCAAGCTAAAAATGGAAATTGAATTTCAATTGTCAAATGGAATTGTATATGGCCAGCCAACAAAAAAGGAAGCGCTAAAAAATGCCAATTTATTCGCTGACCAAAAATGTGAGGTAGGAGATAGTTGGATTGTCTCCCAGAGATTTTAAAGCCCAGCAGGATTGGGTAATATTTAATACACATAATTAATTCGAGTGCAACGATGTGGTAGCAATCAATTCTTTTCATTTTGCATAACTGCATTTCAGCCCACAATGTACGCATATGTTTGCAGAAAGTATTAACTCCTGTCGCTCAATTTGACAAGGACTTTTTATCATATCCTGTCGGGATTTCAAGACTCACTCTTTAACCAGAGAATTCCATTAATGGAAATACATTACTCCCTTTAAATAGATGGTTTTCTTTCTTTAATTGCATAGTAGCATAAATAGATGCTACGCCAAGCCAACTAGATTTCAGTGTTGATATCTCCGGGTTGCTAGTCCTCTTAATTTACTGACATATAATTGCCCATACGCACTGTTGCATCTGTTTGGATTTGAAACCCGAAATCAATTTGCAGCTAAACTGCCGCAGATTATCTTGAATTGGATTCGAAATCAAATTGGCAATTGCCAAGTCCTTCGTTTACAGGTTAACAATTACTGGCCATTCCGGCAGATTAGCCAGATACCAGCGACCAGAGACCAGAAATCCGAGATCTCCGGAGTCGTAGTCGTTATACGGCTGCCTTTGGCAGAGGGAAAATACAGAACTCATATCTTTCTGGGCCATCTTCTATATATATAGACATGCCTGTGTGGCATCAGTTAATTGATTTGCTTTACGACTTGCGGCTGCAGTCGCTCCTTTCGCAACATATTCGTCCATAATATTTTTTTAATATTGTTGCGCGCTTTGGCTGGCCTCCTTTTGGCAATTGGCCATCAAATTAGCTTTGCTTTTTTGGTCCACTGTGCCACATTTATGAATATCAACGAACCTGTGAGTGCCGATGCGGTTCCAGCCCAGAGTGCCCTCTAAGTGCCTCTATCCCCATTTCTTTTCACTGCGAAAAATGTACTCGAATTCAAGATATACTTTTTGATTTAATGAGGGGTGAGGAAAATATCAAAATAGTATTGTTATTAAATAAACCAAAATTAAATGAGGTAGTAGTTCCGATTCAAAATGGAACAACATTATACATTTTTTTAACTTACTTATAACTGTCTACTTATTTTGAATCTCCAACCTCATAGATTTGCATATGGAAGTATCTAATAGAGGTATTAGTTATCAAATTACACCTGAATTTGTAAACTTAAATGTGGAACTAGTTCCGATTCAATAAGGAACAATATTATTATTATTTTGAACTTCTTAACTTAAAGATTTTCATATGAAAAAAAGTCTGACAGTATATACTAGAGATACGATTTCTCAAATACATTGGAAGAAGCTGTGATCAGTAATCATTTTCTAACAATCGAGCTCCATTACTACTCTACTCAATTCCCAGTTGGGAATACACAAAAATGATATAGCATTTTTCTATCTGTGTGCTCATAAAGCAGCAAAAATAAAACTGTCGACGATTGGTAGTGTAACGAACACACTCGATGAGCGTTGTCCACCCTAACACCTCTGTCTACGTTTCGACCGGCCTACTCAGGGAGCTGGGTGTGGGTTTGTGTTAAGATAGAACAAGAGTGTCACAGAACTAACAGTAGTAGACAGAGAAACGATAACGATAAGAATTTTAACCCAACGGCTAAGATTCGGACGAGAGAGTGTACCTATCGAAGATGGAGGCCCAGATGGTAATGGCCTCGATCTATACCCACCCTACCTGTAAAGCCTCATCAGACTCTACCCTTTACAACCGCTGCGCTACATTCTCTTAGGGGCCCTCAAAAGATAACAGCTTAATTCATCTTAAACTTCATCTTTAATCCAGCAAATACGATAATATGGTTCATTCTTAATGCTACAAATACTAATACTAAGTCCTTAAGACTAAACGTTGTTTACGTTAAGCGACTCTCTATACGGTCGTGTTTGAATACAAGATTGTCAAAAGAAAAGGGAAGGATATGTTTTGTATTACGTTAACAAATTACGTTTACATCATGTTATCGATATACGATATTCTTATTAAAAGACAAAGGCACTTAGGCTGGTTACGTTAAGTTATTTAAAGGCAAACGATTCTTATTTAATTCTCCAATATATGATAAAGATTATATGATTGTGTATATATGTATCAAAAGTGTGTGGGCTTAGACAAGAATGAATATATATGTATGTAGGAAGTTAAATGTTTTGACGGCTATGCCGTACTTACGAACTCTCCAACGAAGTCAGCAGGCCTGATGACGATCGATGTGCGCTGTAGAAGTGTTTATGTAATGGTTATATATGTCAATCTATATCATAAGCACACACGAAATAATGTTGGCTAAATAGGAATCGTAAAGTGAATTAGAAACTTGTCTTTAATGTGTTGGGAATATAGAAAACTAAGCTACTTTTACTTAATGCGATACAAAAAAAAGAGAGTTGGCAGTCCTGGCCAACGTTGAACTGGAACAATCGAGAACCAGAATTGGAACTAGAATTCCAATTGGGAAGCGTGTTTGCGCGTGCTTCTGCGAATTCCGGCCAATCGTCCGAATTCCGATGAAAACCTCACGCGGGCTTGGTGAGGTAAAGACTGCGATCCTTGATGCCGCTTGCGGTTGGACGCTGATGAAATATGTCCGGTACGATGAAAAGTATGGGAATCCAGGCGTGGCAAGGAGAAAAGATCCACTTCACGCAGTATGTGGTGATGATAAAATGAATCCCAGGTGTAGGCTCTGTTGCGGATTGGTGTGCCGCTGTTGCGGATTGGCGCACCGCTGTTGCAGATTGGCGTGCCGCTGTTGCGGATTGGCGCGCCGCTGTTGCGGATTGGCGCGCCGCTGACCCGATGTGGCACTGATGCAAATGTACGCGCTTCAGCGGCACCTGCTCATTGCTGTGCGCAGAGGGAGGACTCGCAATTCTTAGAAATCGCACGTGGTCGGTGGTTTCTATGTTCTGGGGAATTCCAGTCAGAAAACGACAATATTTCGGAGAAATCAACTCACCAACAAGACTGGGAATAATATTGGGATGGAATATGCACAGATTCGCAGGAAATTCACTCGCGTATGACTGGATGCGATCAAATTACACAATTTCCGGAGCGAACAAATTGGTCAGGAGAGACGCTGATATAAAAGTGGCGGAAATCATGGCTTCTAGAGTGGACGTCGTATGCATGAAATCCCAAAATCCCTAAGTATGGTATTTTCTGGTATTTTGTGCGAGGATCGGATCCTTGCTAATAGCAAGGTTGCATTTGGGGGTGAATGACTTAACTAATGCTTAGGCAAAAATAAACTGACTCTCACAACCACAGTTTTGATTTTTAGTCCCTGTGACTAACAATAAAAGCTGAAAAAGGAGTCAGGAGGAATTACCAAATGTCCTTGGCATGGAATTTACCAAGTTCTTTGCCGTTCATGTCTTCCAGGACATATATTGATTGGCCAAGTTTCTCCTTAACTCGCGCTTTTGCACCGACAGGGGCTAGTTTTGCGTTGAAATTGTTGGCTGCATTGCTCAGCACAAAGTTCCGTTTTGTCACTTCTTGACCTACTTCGAACGTTCGGGGTCTAGTACGTAGGTTATATGTACGCTGGTTCGTCTCATAAGCTTTGCTTAGATGTTTGTGGATGCTAGAGCGAATTTTCTGACACTCGTCAGTCCTTGGGAGGTCGACATCTCCTTCGGCGAGTAAGCCTAACTTGCGCAACAATTTGTAGTCTTGGCCATGAGAGATCATATGTTGGCCAAATACAACCTGGTAAGGTGATACACCGATGGACTGATGGATGAAGTTACGAAGTGAGCAATTGATGCTGCTGAGGAAAACATCCCATTCGCGCTGGTCCGAGCGGATGTAAGCTCTCAAGGCCGCGTTAATTGAGCGGTTGACTCTCTCCGCTGCGTTGGACTGCGGAGCATAGGCACCAGTGAACATGTGGCGAACGCCATATTTCGAAAGGAAGTCGGAGAAATCACGGCTTTTAAACTGAGTGCCGTTGTCACTCACGACTGTTTCAGGCACACCAAAGCAAGGGAAAATTTCATCGCGTAGTATATTGACAATCACTTTTGTGGTGAACTTTTTCACTGGCTTCAGAAAAGTGAATTTCGAAAAGTGATCCAGGATAATCAATATGCCAATGTTGCCAGATTTGGAACGCGGAAACGGTCCAATAAAGTCCAGATAGAGACGCTGGAATATCCTTTCGCTGTGTACTTGTGCGCCCATGGGTGGTTTTAGGGAACGTGTAGGATACTTTGTGGTCTGACACGTTTCGCAGTTGCGTATATAGTCCCTCACGTTAACTACCATGTTTGGCCAGTAAAAACGACGGCGAATGCGCTCAAGGCATTTAGCCATTCCACAATGCGCAGATGTTGGTTGGTCATGGGCAGCACTGATGACGCTTTGGCGCAACGACTCGGGTACAAACAATTTCCAACAATCGTCTGGTGAAGTGTCGATCGAATTGGGAAATGCCGCACGGTGATAGATGAAATCATCGACTACTTGAAAGTCAGGCAGTGCTGCGGATGAGAACTTTTGCCGGAGTGTGGAATATTCTTCCGATTGGAAAGCATCTGATGCGAGATCGATTTCAGGATGAACTTCCAGAGTTATCGCCGCCAATTCGTCAGCATCCTCGAAGGCACGGGATAGGGCATCCGCTACGACATTTTCACTTCCTTTACGATGCTCGATTTCGAAACAGAAACCCTGCAGCTTGATAGCCCATCTGGCCAGTCTACCGCTTAGATCGGATTGGTTCATAAGCCAACGCAAACTGGAGTGGTCAGTGACTACTTTGAAGGAATGTCCATCGATATACATCCTGAACTTTTTAATTGCCAAGACTACAGCCATGCATTCGAGCTCAGTAACTGTATAGTTACGTTGGGCTTTGTTGAGCTTCTTGGACATGAACGCTATTGGTCGTTCGCAACCAGACTCGTCACATTGGGCTAGCACTGCACCAACACCATGTAGTGAGGCATCGCATTGCAGAATGAATGGTTTCTCGTAGTTCGGATGAACGAGACAGGGAGCAGAGCATAACTTGGCCTTGATGTTCTCGAAGGCCTCTTGGGCAAGTTCGTTCCATTGAAAGGCTTTGCCACGTAGTAACTCTGTGAGGTGGAATATGACTGAGGAATAGTTGGAGATGAAGCGCTGGTACCACCCAGTCATACCAAGAAATCTTCTCAGCTGTTTCTGAGTTTTGGGAATTGGGAATTCACTAACAGCGCTAATCTTGCTGGGATTCACTTTGAGTGTTCCATCGCCTACCAGATAACCCAAGTAATCGACCTGTTTCAAACAGAACTGACTCTTCTGGACGTTTATTGTCAAGCCTGCCTTTCTCAGTTGTGTGGCTACCTCAGACAGATGTAGGAGATGATCTTCAAAACTGTTGGACAGCACTAGAAGGTCATCAAGGTAGACTAGAACGTGCGATTTCAGCTGATAAGGAATTACAAAGTCCATTAAACGGCACATGGTTTGCGGAGCGTTGGTCAAACCGAACGGCATCCTTTTGAATTGGTACAGCGGACGATTCGGTACCGTAAACGCTGTCTTCGCACGGGATTCTTGATCCAAGCAGATTTGCCAAAATGCATCCTTGAGATCTATTTTGGAAATGCAATACACTGGCGGGAGACGACTAAGCAGACCATCCATTATAGGAATTGGATAAGCATCCTTGACGGTAACTGCATTGAGTTTCCTCGCGTCGAGACAAAACCGTACCTTGCCAGGTTTGACATGCAAGGTAACTGGAGAAGACCAAGGAGATGAAGGTGCCTCTTCTATAACGTCCATTTCAATCATGCGATCGATTTCGACACACAAAAGCTTTTCCTTAGCTGGTGATAAAGGATAAAACCTTTGCTTAATTGGTTTTGCGGTAGACGTGTCTATGTTGTGCTCTATCAATCTGGTCAAACCTAAGCCCTCACTCTCGAATGATGGAAAGAAGTCGATCACCTTTTGCAACTTGGATTTCTGTGTGTTGGATAAACAGATGTGAGAGGAGTCTTCCTTGGGTTGGCAATCGATTTCATTTACTGAAAACGAATGTTGGATTGTAAGGCCAAAGGTTTCCCAGAAATCCATACCGCAAATCACGCTCTGTTGTATGGAAGGTACTATTAAGAATTCGAAGTTTGAATCGATAGATTTGTACGTCAAGGGAATAGAAATTGTGCCAGCCACAGATTGTATTTGACCGTCTGCGGTACGCACAACACTTTTGAATTTATTATAGGGCTTGTCTGATATTATTTGTTGGGCAAGCTGTCCACCAATGACGCTTCTGTTGGCTCCGCTGTCTAGAAGAGCTGAATATTCGAAACCGAATATCTCTACAATAGTGAAAGGCCGAATGTCATTCTTTTTATGAATGATAGATGATACAATGCAACGGTTAAAAGCTCTTTTGCGCATCCAGAATTTGCGGATACGCATGGCAGAACGACGTTTGTAAGCGACAATGGAATTGACTTGAAAAGTTTGAGCCTTCGTTTTAGATAATCCTGCAAACGGATATGATATGGCTTGAAGGTAAGAGTAGTTAATACGTCAGGTTTGGAAATAGACAAATCAGGTAAATTTTCCGTTGCTGCAGCATCCGGAATACTTTGCTTATCCGAGGCTAACGGCGGACATCCACTTTCTGGAACTTGCGAATGTCCTGCTTGGAGTTTTCCGATACCGGATTACATTTTGCACAATTAGGCTTATATACCTCGGGTGTGCCACAACCGTAACAGAAAATACGGGGAGGTTTAAGGCAATCGTGGTACCTGTGACCTTTTTCATCACAGTTCCAACATACGAATTTGTCTGCGGACCTAACTGCGCAGACTTCGTCCTCGACATCGGCTTCTTCTTCGGACTGATCTTCCGAATCGTATTCATGAAGAATTGTGTTAACAAACCGTTTGGCTGTATTCGGGCGTTGAACTGGCTTCGAACGAGTGCTACGATAAAATTCCTCGTGGCGGTGACACGCCTTGCGCAAAGCTTCCAAAGAAGGGGTGTCAACATGTAATAGCTCAAGTTTCAGGTCTGGCTTCAGATTGTGACGGACTTCGCTGGCTAACTCGCTATCGTGCATAGGCTCGCGAAGAGAATTGGCTATGATAAGCATTGCGTCGAGGAATTCGTCAAAACTCTCGTTTGAACCCTGTTTACGACGACGCATAACGCTTTTAATCTCGCGGTCTGATCTCTGATCCGAGTATCTTTCCCTTAAACGCCTACACAATACACGCCAACTCATCTCATCTACCGACCTATGAACACGCCAGTAAAAAGATAAGGCAGGACCATCAAATAACAAATTTGCAAACTGTGACAGCAAATCGAAATTTCCGTTAAGGCTTTGTGTTGTGAGACAGTTTACACGGTAAATAAAATCCTCAACTGCAATGTCGTTAGCTGAACCACTGAACTTGATTCGCCAATTTGAAATCACGTTTGAAATCCTGTCAGGACGATCCAAAGAAAGATCGCTGCGATCGCTTCGCACATCTGGAGAGTTCCTGACTCGCTGACTGTTTTGACCCTGACTGTTCTGGAAATCGACTTGTCCTGGATTGTTGCGGAATTCTTGCTGTGGTTGAGTTGTATTGTTATCAACAAATGTAGACCTATTCAATTGGCTAAACATCTGAGTGATGTTGTCTGTCATGTTTACTTGAAATTCTCTCTGGCTTTCGACCATGCTTGCTTGGAATGCCCTCTGGTTCTCTGACAATGCTCGTAGTTGATTCGCGAGACTTTGTTCTTCTGGATTTTCAGTTGTATTTAGGTTACTGGCTTGACCATTGTCTTGCTGAGAATTGAGGTTAGAATTCTGAGTGATGATAACATTGCCCTGATTATCTGCGTTACGAGACATAGATCTGGTCATCATTCGATTTTCCATACCGGAATCGGGATTAGGTCCTGACTGGGACTGAGAATATGGTTGAGAGCAAGTCGGACAAGTGTTGTTGTCCTGCAACCAGTTTTGTAGGCAAGCCTTGTGAAAACAATGTTTACAAGGAGTTTCAATTAAATCCAGATCGAAAATGACTCCATTGCAGAGGGTGCACGTCACTGAATTATCATCCCCTAGAGAAACTAGGTTCTCGTTGCTACGCCTAACCGGCATCTTAAAACGATTATTGACTAAACGAAACAACAAACTAAACTTAAAGATGAATACCTTGGAGCGGATGGATTCAAAGGGATTCAAAATAAGGAAAGACTATATCTAACTATTATATGTAAATATAAAAAGCGAAAAGGTAATGGTATGCGATAGAAATATACGAAAATCATTCAACAATGACAAAACGAGAGAAATCTTTGAGAAATACGGAATGCGATAATTTCATAAAAATATGAGGGGCTTATCCAGAGGAGTAATGCAGCAGCAGGTTGTTTTTTTGTTCGATAGGTACGAAATATTAACTGAAAATGTTTGCGGAATTAATTATAAAAAATTATGTTTTGAAGCCTATCCAATTAAAAGAGGAACTAGCCGAATCTATCCAGCTAGAGCAAATCTCGATTTTATTTTGGAAAAGGATGTATTGTTTGAAAACTGAAAACCTGGTATAGAACCGACTTTAAATCAGAACTATAAATCCTAAGTATCAAATAATCAAATTGGAATGTTTTGAACTATAATGTTCGAGTATGACCGAACTGATAGAAAAACATATTACAAAAGTATAACATTTTTGCTGGTATGGCTCCGAATCTATCAAGAGTACCATCAAATCCGAGTCAAAAATGAAATACCGACTGAAACTACAATTTTACAAAAATGGATGGATTGGATTATGTTCGGGAAGCTCGGCTGTCAAACGACAGATGCCTGATCAGGCATCGGGCTTGCTCCATTGTTGGGCGCCATTTATTTCTGTAACGAACACACTCGATGAGCGTTGTCCACCCTAACACCTCTGTCTACGTTTCGACCGGCCTACTCAGGGAGCTGGGTGTGGGTTTGTGTTAAGATAGAACAAGAGTGTCACAGAACTAACAGTAGTAGACAGAGAAACGATAACGATAAGAATTTTAACCCAACGGCTAAGATTCGGACGAGAGAGTGTACCTATCGAAGATGGAGGCCCAGATGGTAATGGCCTCGATCTATACCCACCCTACCTGTAAAGCCTCATCAGACTCTACCCTTTACAACCGCTGCGCTACATTCTCTTAGGGGCCCTCAAAAGATAACAGCTTAATTCATCTTAAACTTCATCTTTAATCCAGCAAATACGATAATATGGTTCATTCTTAATGCTACAAATACTAATACTAAGTCCTTAAGACTAAACGTTGTTTACGTTAAGCGACTCTCTATACGGTCGTGTTTGAATACAAGATTGTCAAAAGAAAAGGGAAGGATATGTTTTGTATTACGTTAACAAATTACGTTTACATCATGTTATCGATATACGATATTCTTATTAAAAGACAAAGGCACTTAGGCTGGTTACGTTAAGTTATTTAAAGGCAAACGATTCTTATTTAATTCTCCAATATATGATAAAGATTATATGATTGTGTATATATGTATCAAAAGTGTGTGGGCTTAGACAAGAATGAATATATATGTATGTAGGAAGTTAAATGTTTTGACGGCTATGCCGTACTTACGAACTCTCCAACGAAGTCAGCAGGCCTGATGACGATCGATGTGCGCTGTAGAAGTGTTTATGTAATGGTTATATATGTCAATCTATATCATAAGCACACACGAAATAATGTTGGCTAAATAGGAATCGTAAAGTGAATTAGAAACTTGTCTTTAATGTGTTGGGAATATAGAAAACTAAGCTACTTTTACTTAATGCGATACAAAAAAAGAGAGTTGGCAGTCCTGGCCAACGTTGAACTGGAACAATCGAGAACCAGAATTGGAACTAGAATTCCAATTGGGAAGCGTGTTTGCGCGTGCTTCTGCGAATTCCGGCCAATCGTCCGAATTCCGATGAAAACCTCACGCGGGCTTGGTGAGGTAAAGACTGCGATCCTTGATGCCGCTTGCGGTTGGACGCTGATGAAATATGTCCGGTACGATGAAAAGTATGGGAATCCAGGCGTGGCAAGGAGAAAAGATCCACTTCACGCAGTATGTGGTGATGATAAAATGAATCCCAGGTGTAGGCTCTGTTGCGGATTGGTGTGCCGCTGTTGCGGATTGGCGCACCGCTGTTGCAGATTGGCGTGCCGCTGTTGCGGATTGGCGCGCCGCTGTTGCGGATTGGCGCGCCGCTGACCCGATGTGGCACTGATGCAAATGTACGCGCTTCAGCGGCACCTGCTCATTGCTGTGCGCAGAGGGAGGACTCGCAATTCTTAGAAATCGCACGTGGTCGGTGGTTTCTATGTTCTGGGGAATTCCAGTCAGAAAACGACAATATTTCGGAGAAATCAACTCACCAACAAGACTGGGAATAATATTGGGATGGAATATGCACAGATTCGCAGGAAATTCACTCGCGTATGACTGGATGCGATCAAATTACACAATTTCCGGAGCGAACAAATTGGTCAGGAGAGACGCTGATATAAAAGTGGCGGAAATCATGGCTTCTAGAGTGGACGTCGTATGCATGAAATCCCAAAATCCCTAAGTATGGTATTTTCTGGTATTTTGTGCGAGGATCGGATCCTTGCTAATAGCAAGGTTGCATTTGGGGGTGAATGACTTAACTAATGCTTAGGCAAAAATAAACTGACTCTCACAGTAGGAAAGTGGAAAATACTGGGGGCGAGGAAAAGTGGAAAATCGGTCTGAAACTGAGGCTGAGGCTGAGGGAAAGCCAGCAATTGCAACTGCCAACTGCTGCTGCACTGACACAGGAAATATTATCCGCATTGCCAGCAACGAGAGCGATGAGCAGAAATTGAGGCTGCCAAGGTTTTGGCCTGGCTTTGTGGGTCGTCCCTTTCGAGGGGGGAAGGAGGTCCTGGTGGGTGGTTGGGTGTCCTAAGGACAAAGCGCAAAAGCGGCCAAGTGAATTCTCAAATACAAATTCAAATGGCAAATTGACAAATGAACCTTTTGAGCTTTTTACGTTTTCATTGTCTGTCTGTATCTCTTAGTTTGCCAGCGGAGCGGATTCGTCCTTATGCGGTGGTGGGTGCTCAGGATCCAGGGAGAATGGAGAGTGAGAACCTTAGGGCCAAACGAATGTGGCCCAACTTCGGTTGGCAACAGTAAGTGCGGTGTAGATTGTGTGAAATTAGGCATTTTCCGTTGAGCTAAATTACTTTTACGCTAGAAGGGAGCATTACACAGTGAATAAAGTTGTTTTAAAGGGGGGAAAAGTGTAATATGCAGCAGAAAGCTAACATTCCTACACAAACAAAGAAACGTTGCGATCAAATCGATACAAGCATGGTAAATTTCTGGTATTGCATACGCATATCGTTTTTACCGAAATTTCTGTCTCTTTTCTCTGACTTTGAAAAAGAGAGAAAAAGTACAAGCTCTCTCAATTCGAAATAGAGCGAGATAGCGCTCAAAACTGATACCACATAAGGTAAAATCGACCATCGTTTCATATCAGTGCATTAAAATTAAAATAACAAATAGTTTGAGGCACTTTCAAGTTGCAATATTCCATCAATAAAATTACAATAATACTAGTTTTTACCCCAGTGAATGATGAACTTGCCCTCCCACATTAAAACCGCTCCTGGTTGGCCTTTTTCCAGTTCAGTCCCGCTCCTTTTCATTCAAAAGAAGTACAAACAAAACCCGAGGGGGCGGGAGCACAAAAGTAAAAAGCATTCGACAGGCTATTGATGCTGATTTTGTAAAGATGCCATGCCGATGCCAATGCCGAGATGTCGATGCCAATGAAAATGAGAATGAGAATGAAGCTGGGTACGGGGAATGCCCTGAGTTTGAGCCTGTGCCCCTGCGGGTTTTGGTTGCCGCTTTGTTGTGCCGTCCAGCTGGACGTACAACAAATTACAAAATGTTGTTGAAAGGCGATTTAAAACCGCCCTTGGAGTCCACGTCGTCCACCCACTCCATTCAAAAGGAGAGGCCAAAGCCAAAGCCGAACTCGGTAAACAGAGATTACAAATGGGCCAAGTGTGGGTGCAGTGAGAACAACTAGAACTACACAACTACACTACTACACAATATACAATGGGCATTGTTGGGCCGCTCACGCTAATACCGGATTCTCTTTTACATTTTACAGATTTAAGAATTCTTAAAAGGATACCAGTGGCATCACCCTAAAGGACCAACTTTCCACTCGAAGCAAATTAAAAGAAAAGAACTCAGCAGAACTGAGGGAGGAGCAAAATCAATAGTGCCAAAGAAGTGTGGCCAAAGTGCTGAGTAATGTGGAGTAATGGAGACCTTTTTGCTGGCGGCGGCAACATGATGTGAAACATGGCAATCGAATCAGCCAAAGCCATTTAGGGTCATCAATTGCCAGGGTCGTGGAAAATCGGAAAGAAGCCATATGCACCGCAGCATCATGGAGCGCAGCAGCAGCAGGAGGAGCAGGAACCCCAAGGCTCTGCCAGGTGAGTTGTCATCCACAGGCAGCTGGTGCCACACTCTATAATATATGGTCAATACAGCGAAAAGAGGAACTGGTTACACACAGGTTTTCTTAAAGCCTAATTTCAATTTCATTTTCTAACTATTCAGGGATTTATTGCTGCTTCATGTTAACGTAAAAAGTCTTTAGACTCTGCAGATTCTGATCCTCATTCTTGTTTATACAGACTAATGCTTTATGTTCTCATAACTTAAGGGATTTTGAACTTTCTTAGACTCTTTATGTTCTAATTATTCACTTGGCTTTGTAATACAACCCTTAACTTTCTGTCCTTATAACTTGTCTTTGGTGATTAGTTAAAGTTTGGTTTTGGTGACCCCAATTATACATGGAATTTTTGGGGTTCATCCATAGGGATTTTGGATACTTAATGCTATCGTAAAAACATTCTAGACCTTTAATTTCGTTTGATAGTAATACAAACCTCAACTATCCGTACTCATAACTTTACCAAATGAAACACCATTCCAAAGAGGTAGTATTATTAGTTAAAATTCGTTGTTGGTGACCCCAATTATACATAGAATTTCTTAAAATCTGTATTTTTAAATATTCAAAGTAAATCAATTTATTTCGTTTAATAAGTTTTAGTCAGACGATATTCAGTTCAAGTTTTTTTTTGGTGACCCCGAATTAAACCTTGCATTTCTGTGGTTTATCCAAATTAAGTATTAATAAAACTCCAATGAATTTCCTTCTTAGCTTCAATTTAGCTTTAGTAAGACTAATGACTTCCCCCTTCCTTTCAGTCTGCTGGATTCTGCTGTGCCTGGTGGCCTGGACACTGGCGGACGACTGGTCCCTGAGCTGCGCCTCCAACTGCACCTGCAAGTGGACCAACGGCAAGAAGTCGGCCATCTGCAGCTCGCTGCAGCTGACCACCATTCCGAACACGCTGAGCACGGAGCTGCAGGTGCTGGTGCTGAATGACAACCACATACCGTATCTCAACCGGGAGGAGTTCTCCACTCTGGGACTGCTGAATCTGCAGCGCATTTACCTCAAGAAGTCCGAGGTGCAGTACATACACAAGGAGTCGTTTCGCAATCTCAAGATCCTGGTGGAGATCGATCTGTCGGACAACAAGCTGGAGATGCTCGACAAGGACACGTTCATGGGAAACGATCGCCTGAGGATCCTCTACCTGAATGGGAATCCCCTCAAGCGCCTGGCGGCCTATCAGTTTCCCATTCTGCCCCACCTGCGGACATTGGACATGCACGACTGCCTGATCTCGTACATTGACCCAATGTCGCTGGCCAATCTCAACCTGCTGGAGTTCCTCAACCTGAAGAACAACCTGCTGGAGAGCCTGAGCGAATATGTGTTCCAGCACATGGCCAACCTGAAGACGCTGTCGCTGGAGGAGAATCCCTGGCAGTGCAACTGCAAGCTGCGCAAGTTTCGCGGCTGGTATGTCAACAGCCGGCTGAGTTCGGTGAGCCTGGTGTGCAAGGGTCCGCCGGCCCAGAAGGATCGCTCCTGGGACAGCGTGGACGACGAGCTCTTCGGCTGTCCGCCGCGCGTGGAGATCTTCAACAACGAGGAGGTGCAGAACATCGATATCGGTAGCAATACCACCTTCAGCTGTTTGGTCTACGGGGATCCCCTGCCCGAGGTGGCCTGGGAGCTGAATGGCAAGATCCTGGACAATGACAATGTGCTCTTCGATACGGAGAGCATCTCGTCGGACAAGCTGTGGAGCAACCTCACCGTCTTCAACGTGACCAGCTTGGATGCCGGGACCTACGCCTGCACGGGTTCCAATTCCATTGGCAGCATGACCCAGAACATCAGCATCTACCTCAGCGAGATCGTTCAGCATGTGCTGGAGAAGACACCCGAGACCTTCTGGTACTTTGGCCTCATCATGGGCATCTTTGGCACCGTCTTCCTGCTGATCTCCATCTCGTTTGTGGTCTGTCTATGCAAGCGGACCACCCGACAGCATCGCCATGCCAACAAGGCGGGCGTGAAGTCCAGCGTTAGCTTCAACGATCAGGAGAAGAAACTGTTGGACTCCAGCGTGACCACCACTACGAATGATCGAGGGGATAGCTACGGGATCGACAACCAGCCCAGCATGAACAAGGCGGACTCGGCGGGCATGGGCTTCAACCAGATAGAGATCCATGCGGTGGAGAGTCATCGGCATGGCAGCATGTTGGTGCAGCAACAGCAGCAGCAACAGCAGATGCAAGGAGGTCCCGGGATGCGACAGCAGCTGATGCAGCAGGTCAAGGATCCCACCTGCGGTGGCATGATGAGTGTCCCCACCTCGATGGCCGGGCACACCCACTCGCATCCCGCCCAGATCTCCGAGGAGTTCCCGCTGAACGTGGGCGTCTTTCCGCCGCCGCCGGAGTTCTGCTCCAACATCGTTCCGAATCCCGCCTTCGGGGGGAATATCTTCATCCGCGTCTCTGTCACCCAGGACATGCTGGATGGGGCCGACTTGAACATGTATCCCGATCTGCTGAACATTCCCAAGAGGATGCAGGATGTGCAGGAGAGTGGTGCTGGTGGCACAGTGGCCCTGCCGGAGGGTCAGTTTGCCACTCTGCCGCGTCATGCAGCCAGGAGGGGCATTCTCAAGAAGGACAGCTCCCTGCAGCAACAACAACAGCAGCAGCAGCAACAGCAACTTCAGCAGCAGCACCAGCAACACCAGCCATCCGGACTCTACACCCATGATGAAATCGTGACCTACAACCTGGAGGCCAGTGGCTACGATCCCCACCAGTCGGCGTACCACAGCAATGCCATGGAGCTGCCACCACCGCCGCCGCCGCCCGCCGTAACAGCGGTGGTGCAGTGCCACCACCCGAGTCCCAGCAACTGTGCCAGCTGCATCAGCAACGCCTCACAGCCCTCCGCCTGCCAAACGCCGCCCGTGGAGGTCACGCCCATGCGGCCGCTGGACAGTTCCGCCTACCCCAAGTACGACAACATGGGCAGGCGGATCACGGCGAGCGGAGGTCTGGGCGGATCCACCCTTTCCCTGCCCGACGAGAGCGAAACGCTCTTCGGCCAGGCTGATCCAGGCCAATCCAAGGGCATCGCCGAGCAGTCGCAGGATCTTCACCAGCCGCAGGAGGCCACTCAGGGCCAGGACAAAGGCGGCGGCGGTCCTGGCGAGTTTGTGTCGCTCTAGTATTACGGAACCCAGGTGTAAATAGGTCAATAGATTCGTGTCGTCGCCCCAAAGCCCCGGGAAAGGGCCATCCTTGGCAATCGTTTGGTTCATATCAGTTTGAGAAGCGAGTGCTCGAAATGAATATATTGTATATGTAGAAACCCACACAATCTATTGACTGCATCACAAAATCCTGAAGAACTTGAAACCAAAAACCAAAGAGCAATTCACACAGAATCAAAATGAAACGCGGACGGGATTATTTGGATTTTCATTTCAAACCTCAGACCTCAAGATGGATCTTTAAGTTGATTACGTATGTATTATTTATTTATTTATTACTATTTATTTGTTTCTATTATTTTTAAACCGTCAAATATTCTAATTTTATTCGTATTTCTTTCTATTGATTTGATTTGCTTTAATCAAAATCGTATTATATTTAATTTGGGTTTAATTCATCAAATTCCTTTCCCATTTTATTCTGAAAGTGAGCAAATACAGTTTTAGTTGAAAATCCAAATAGGACTGTCCTCAAAACCCCAATCAAAATCATATAGAATTTGAGAATATTGAGTTAACAGCGAGGCAGGCAAAGATAACATTCATTTTCCATTCGGATTGCACTCTCAGACTAGAAACCGTTAAAGTATATGTACTTCTAATTAATACTCCATTAGAGATCTCCATACTGTCCCAATCCTAGCTAGCATTCGATAGTAGTCCACTTGAAGTCCGTACCTTTATAGAGGTCGATTCTAGAGGGTATAGCGACCAAAACTGATCTTCATAAGGTGTATAGTACGATTAATCGCATATGTATCCATAGTTGGTCGAGTCTTAGACATAATGCTTCTCTGGGGTGCTAGAGTTTTCGTGGGAGTATCCATTAACGTTTTAGAGATCAGACACTGAATAGGCTTAGAATTGGTATAGGATGTGCGGGGTGAGAAGCCAGAATTATATATCTCTAGATATGCATCTATATAAAAAATGTTAGCCAGATCTATTACGACCCACATATATACGCCCATATAACCATCTTCGATGTGCAATGGATATATAAATACTTTATCTAGTTTTTAGGCCCCCTAAAGCCCCGTAAAATAGTTCCTTTCTTGTATATATGTAAATGTATTCCTAACTGCTTAAGGAATTTTAAATCAAAATAATTTTATGCTCAGTATCCGAGAAAGTATCGCATATATCACACACAGAGACGTGCCAAATGTTTTTAAAGTCTGTTTTTAAACCTGTTAACGCAAGCGATTGTTTAGACCTGTTAGAGACCCGTTTTCACTTAGTACCTATCATTTAGTCTTAAATCCTACTATCCCAGTTCCTCCTCGTTTTGCTCACTCGAACTCATCCTGCAAGTAGACCAAAAAGCTAAATCTAAATAAAAGTACGACATTAACATTTACGTAACATATATATCTATATATATACATCTGCATATGTTTGTACTTGTGTGTAATCTGAATGTAGAAGGAAATGCAAAAACAAATACGACCCAAGCGAGGCTATATCGATGTGTATATCTTATATATAGTATATGTAAACATTTATCGAGATCTATGTATTTAGAGGAGGGATATAGAGATAGAGAGAACACACAAGAAGAACAGAGGCCGCATTAAATGGATTTTTTGTGTCTGTAGAAAGTTTCAAATTCGAGCTTGGTAATGTAAAAGTAAGCTATAGAAGTCAATATAAGTACACGATAAATTCCACTTACATGACCACGCCCACTCCACTCCACTCACCACTCACCGCCCCCTTTCAGCATGATGAATGTATGTGTGTGCGAGTGTGTGTGCGGAATAATTAAACACATGAATGCAATGAATTACTATAATAATTATGGGAAAGTATGCAGGCAAATATTTGCACAACTTCCATGAGATTTTTACCCCCATTTCGCCCCGTAGTTGCCCCTTTTATTTGTTATTTGTTTTATCGCTGTTGTTGTTTAATGTGTGTCGAGTGTCGAGCGAAGGGATTTTTGTATTTTGGTATTATGAACTGAACCAGAGCAAATTTGCACGGCGCACACAAAACACGGCAAACAGAACATTCTAGTTTTTCCCTGCGTACCTCATTTTTGACAGCGCAGAATGAATGATTCAATCAAAGCATTATTTGTCCGCTCTAATGGACGGTATCTGAATTTGAAACAGCAAAAAATAAAAAAATAAAAGAGATACAACCCTGTACATAGGCCATTTTAATTACATCATACTCGCGCGCAGACAGAGCCAATATTTTATTCATTTTAAATCGTTTTAACTAATTAAAACCAAATGGAAACCGCCAAACAGAGCGAGAGCAAAAGACAAGTGTAAACACGCAAATAGAGTAATGGGTAATGAGAACTAGAGGAAATTTAAACTATGCTTTTAACACAGCGTTTCCCCATTTCCCACTTCCCATTTCCCCAGAACCAACTTTTCCACGACCGCCGCGCCACGCGTTTTTCCGGACGGAGATGGAAACGTAACTATGATTTTAATTACTCTGCTTGAATGCAAATGGAAGGCACACACAGATCCAGATATTCAGATATTCAGATACCCAGATACCCAGATGCGAAATGTATCTGTGCATCTGCGTGTGGCATCCATTGAAGAGCCGAAAAAAGAGCGAAAAAGCGGTAACATTAACTTTTTATGAGCGCTGCAGATAAATTAAATTCGAATGATGAATAGTAGTAACAAATTTTGTACAATACCATAAAAAAACGCATTGCATATTGCATTTTAACTTGAATTCCATTCAAAAAAGCTGAAATTAGCCAAATCCTACGAGCCACACAGAATCAGAATCACACAAACAGAGAATCCATCACGAACGAGCGGATGTGTAGACTCGTATACGCATTTATAAATACAAAACATTCCGACAGGACATGAGGTACAGTTGTCGACAAGACACACGGATACGGACACGAACGGACACGCACGGACATGACGGACCGGAAAAAACAAACAGCCAACATTTAACAAACAATATAACCGAGAATACATTGTAATAGCATTAATAGATTGTCAAGCTTTATTACACACTATATTAACATAGATGGAATAATAATAATTATTATTATTACAGTAATAATACGAGTAACAGACAAAAGAACACAAAGAGAAATATGAATAAATTTAATAAAACCAAAAGCAAAGTGTTTTTACATATATGCAGCTGCAATCCCCATTTGCCAATGCCATTTACCATTTAGCATACCGTCATTACAGCCGCACAAGAACAAAAACAAGGCCAAACAAACAAACACACACACTCACACACACACACACACACACACACACAAATGGCGCAAAAAAGGAAAATCGATTTGATGACATTTCCATAATGGAAAACTTCGCTGCAGTCAAATCAATGTCTCTTCCTGCGCACTTGATGGAAAGTTCTCGCCAAACATTGCAGCCAACTTCCTCAATATCCTAGGTCCTTCCTCTATACATCCCTCCCCCATTTAACCCATTTTCCCCCTTTCCAGCCAATCTGCATAATTTGCCACGGTCCCCCGCTCCTATCACTTGTTGATCGTAAACGGTTTTTGGCATATCAAATTTCCGACTTTTGCCATAGCCATTTTGAAATGTTTGCTGGCGATAACCAAACGAACATTCACAGCATTTCCGCGCCTAATCTCCGCTTCCCAGTGCCACAGCCACCTTACAAATGCCTCAATAATGACTGCGAAGGAGGTGCACTGAGGAAAAATTATGCCCTTGAAAAGGATTACCCACATGGATTTTTGAAAAGATCCTGACGTGGTATATTTCAGTGATCTTCCATCGAAAAACATATGAACATGAAAATCATAAAATTTTAAAGCATCAAATATTTAAAACATTACTTCACAGAAAAACAATTGACGAAAGATCAGATTGATATGTGCTGGTCAATTTTATTTTATGTAAAGATCAAGTTATTCATATCATTGTGATATGAATAAAGATCATGTTTATCTTACTTTACATTAGTTGTTCAAAAAATACTATCATGATGATATGTTTGAATCATATCGGCTTCTTATTGATATGAAATATGGTAGAATTGACCCTATATCATATCGATATTTTTTTCTTCCATGGAAGAAATGCTAGTTACCTACAATTTGGTTCAGTGCCCGGCTGTAATAACATTTTCGTCTTAATGCACTCGCAGCCCATTTAGTCAAAAGTTGCCCTTGCATCTGCGTCAGCATCCACGTCAGCGTCATCTGCATCTCCAACGGTGGCAGCACATCCGATTTTGGCCAGAAACCACCAAGAACCAGAACCAGAATCAGGCGAGAGGCCAAGGAGCGGGCCTCGAATTCGAGTCGAGAGCCCGTTGGCACCGACTTTGGCTTTGGTTTGGTTTGGCTGTAGTCTGCAGTGTGTAGTGTAGTCCGTAGTTCGGAAACGCGGGTCATGTGCGGACCCTCGGGGGAATCCGATTGCCACGCATCGAGCACGTACGCCGATGACGACAACCGCAAACTGCTGCGATTTCTAGCAGCGACCTCGCTCTCACCCGCCTTCCAGCATCCCCCTCCCCGCAAAACCCCTCTCAGTCGCACTTTGTGGCTTTTTCTGGCAGGGAGCCCACCCACTCGTTAGGTGCACGGAGAGAAAATGTGTCTAGAGAGTCACCTGTTAATGTGATTAAGTACACAGTGGTTTTTTCTTATGATTTTGAAAACTGATGAGGAAAAGTTTGGGTTTCTAAAAAATAAATATAAACTCTGGTGTCACCGAAATCAAAAGGTTTTTAAAATCTGAATACACACTTTTGAACCCTTTCTGGGTAGATTTTAAAACTCTAATGATTTCTGTGCAAAACTCGATTGATGTAGGTCCTTTTTGAAAGGTTTGTAAAATCTGAATACTTTTGAACCCTTTCTAGGTAGATTTTAAAACTAAAACAAGAGAGAACGCTATAGTCGGGTTGGTGTCCCGACTATCTAATACCCGTCACTCGGCTAAAGGGAGTGCGAGGGAGATGGATATATAAACTTTGATCAGGCATAACTTTTTAACGAATGGTCCGATTAAAAAAATTTCTTCTACATTTCGATAGGTATAACTAAACACAACAAAATTGCACTTATACTTCTCAGAAATCTTTAAAAAATGTGGGCGCCAGACACATTTTAGTATCGTTTGTGGGCGACTATGGTAATGTGTTGGTAATCGGCTAGTGATCCTGATCAAGAATATATATACCCTATAAAGTGGTCGGAAAAGCTTCCTGTTACATACTTTTGCACGAATACAATATACCCTTTTACTCTACGAGTAATGGGTATACTAATTTCTGTGCGAAACTCGATTGATATAGGTACTTTTCTAAGCACCTGTTAGCTTTTTTTGTAATCGTAGGAAAGTTTAGGATAATCACAATGATAACAATGATTATAATCGAATTTTAGTTTTATTAGAATACATGAATGTACGCATTATCAAGAGATAAGCCTCCTTTTCTCACTCTGCAGCTCTTCTTGCCTTACGTTACGTATGCAACATTCATTTTTGACAAGCATAATTTGCGGCTGGCCCAGCAGCGCAGCCATTGGGATTTTGGCCCGACCCTCAGTCTTATGTGTTCCAGGTTATTTACAGTTTTCATGGCCCTGCACTTTTCTAATGCAAAAATGATGCACTGCACCCACGCGGCCCACCCATTCGGGTGGCTGAGGATGGGATGTGTGGGCCTGCCTGGCTGTCTGTGGTCGAGAATCGAGAGTCGGGGCTGCGAGGATGCGAGGATGCGGCGCAGTCAAAACATGCACTTAATGTAGCATCAGCAGGAGCCAGCAGCCCAGCAGCCCAGCAGCCCAGGAGCTGGTAGCCAGTAGCCAGGAGGCAGGAGGCCTTTTCTACTTTTGACCGGGCTCCGCAGACGCCACACCGCAGTGGCAATGAAAGTTGGAAACCAATATTTGTGCGGGCCGTGGGCGAGAGCCCGAGGGGGATGGACGTCAGGAGCGGTCCTTGTTTGTCCTGTCCCTAAATGGATAATTGAGTTTGGCTCGCATGAATCTGTGAACACTTAGGAATTAGATTGCTCGGGGGAAGAGATGGATAGCAACCACAGTTAGTGCATCAAGGAGGGGGTTTTCCAGGACAATGGGTTTACAAAAGAAAGCGATTTGTATTAGGGTTATTTGAGGTTTTTAAGTCAATTTTAAGGGTATCGACTTTCGAATCCATTGGACTTACGGAATTAAGATATATTGTTGCATACTTTTAGACACCTTTACTTATTTCAGCTAAATCATCAAGTTAGGTTTTTAAAAGAAGATTTTGGAGACATTGGGTTTAGAAACAAGAACAAGAGTTCCCATAAGGTTTATTAATAAATCAGGTGTCTGGCAATGAAAAGAGGGGATCGTTCTTTGGATCCATTGTTGCATTGTGTCTAAAAGTCACCTTTATAAGTGATATCAAAACACTATTAACCCACTCTATGATTTTCTAGAATTTATTTAGAAATCTATAACAGGAATTGTACAAAAATTATGGTAATGATTTAGTATTTCTATGGTTATCATTGTTTTATGGGATCTATATACAAATAATTTTTTATACTTTCACGATAGCAGTATTTAATCTAAATTACATTAGCGCCAGGCACTCAAACCCCTAAGTAAAAACTCCGCTCCTGTGAACTTGGGAACAAAAATAAATCTGTTTGCCAAACAGTTATTGCTCTTGTTTCTGCGCCGCCGCCACAAGCACCTCCTCCGGGTCCTCCTCCAAAACGAATGCCAACTCCGGTCCTCGGATCCTCCACTGCGCTCCGCTCCGCTCCTCACCTTTCCTTTTCGTTCCGTTCCGGCTCCTTGCAATCCTTGCCATCCGAATCCCCACGCAGCTCGTCCCGGCAATATGTGCGCTCATTTTATGCCTTGCATTTGGCAACGGCTCAATAATTGGTCAGTAGATTGGGTAGTGGGCGTTCAAGTGGGTGTGCAAGTGGGCAGGGGCATGGGCATTCAAGTGGGCTGGAGGTTGGAGGGCCATGGTCCGTGGGCTCGTGACTCAGGTGCCCGCAAAGCTTTCTATAAATTCAAAGTCCATGGCAGTGATTATGCAAGTTGGCTAAGCCGTCGGCCGTGAGGATGCACTCGTCCTGGTTTCTAGGAATCTGGATTCCCGCCTGCGGCGCTGGAGCTGCAGAACGAAACGAAATTGAATATGGGTTATGAATGGCACGCATCTGCAGTTTCACGGAACCGAACCCCATGATGCCTCTCCGTCCCATTTATATTTCCATCTTCCTTTCCGCCAGGAAAACAAACAATGTCCGGACTGCAGTCCGGGTTCCAGACCCCCATGGCTAGCCGGAGTGCTCCAGAATTTATGCCTGCCGAAGGCGACGTGTTTCTATTATTAAATAAATGGAGGAGTGCCAGGTACTATCTTAAAATACTGGAAAGTAGTTCAAATTACTATCAATATTATTTAATATTTTATTATTATATTAAAATAATTAAATAAATAAAATGGGTACCGGTACACAAAAGAAAAATAAGATCAATTCTACCTTATTTCATATCAATAAAAAGCCAATTTATGATTCAAACATTTAAAAAAATATTTTATCATATCATTTAAAATACCAAATTTAGTAAATTGTAAAATAAGATGAACATAATATGTATTCATATCAAAATGATATGAATAACTTGATCTTTAAAAACTATAAAATTTACCAGCACATATCAATCCGATCTTTTGTGAAAATTTGTCTAATTCAAAAGTTATCACCATTCACATTTAAAGCCCAATTAAAATATATGCTTTTATTACTACCTTTCACTCTTAAATACTCATAAGCAATACACCCAAAACTCAACTCTTTTGCAGGTGAAGCCAACCAGATATTTGCATCTCTCCGGCTGCCAAATCAGTTGCGAATGAGCCGGAAAAATCGCAGCCACACGCCCTTTGTTCTGGTCTTCTCAGGCAAATCAATACCGCCGCTTAATGGTACATTGCACCTCGGAGGGAAGGAGGCGTGGCCCGGCCTTTGATCCCGGCGCCCTACGCCCTATCCATATCCATATTCCTTACCCTCACCTATCCCTTGTACAGGTGCCCCTGCCTGGCCATTGATTAAAGTGGTTCCTTTGCAAATTTATGTTCGGAATATTAACCGAATTGCTCCCCGAGGAAAACTCCCCGGCCACTCTCACTCGAAAAAGGAAAAACTTTTTCCACAATGTACTCGTGTATTGCACACACACAGTCACACACAAACACACACATATGGGCAATCGCATGAAAAAGGGGCCAAGGCAACTTTTTCAACAGTTTTTTGGATTTTGGAATACAAATTATGTAAGTAATCTCAATTTATTGATATATGGAGATGCATGTTTACACGTGGCCAGCATTGTCGCTATTTTGGAGTCCAGGTGGCGGGGGTTAGGATATTACAAGTGGGTGGGTAGGCCATATTCGGGGCCAAATCTCCCCAAGTGTGACCCTTATGAATGGGGCAACTTTTGTCTTTCTTCGTCGCATTTTATACCCTCGCAGCATTATAATTTGCCATGAATATATGAAAACCGTTTGTAGAAGTTCAACCGTTGCGGGGTCCTTGGGCCACCACCCACCGCCCAACGCCCACTTGGCTGGGGATTGTCAGCCTGGGAAATGGTTTATGTAATGGGATTCATAACTTGTTTACCTGCCCAGCAGGGTTATATCTGGTCTAGGAAAGTGCTTCCAGAGTCTGAATGCCAGAGAATGTCCAGAGGACGCAGCCTTTTAATTTTAATTAAACTCCTCGAATTGCCGTAAAAGATTTCTGCGTGAAGCTGGGCCCCATGATTTATGACACTTTCAAGGTTATTCGCCCATTATAAATTCATGTAAATGCTCCTCTGCATTTTTGGTCATTATTCAGCTCATTATTTTCGCAAAGCCAAATTCCAAATTAGAGCAGATCATCGCATAAAAGCGAACTTAATTACCTGAAATTATGATGTATGCCCTAGTCCACCCCAAATGCGCCTGATTTATTTTTATGACCTAGTGTTTTCCAATATAATCCCTGGCTAGTAGTAAATTTTACAGCTCTTCATGGTTGCATTTAAAATGTAATCCGTTATTTAAACTTGATTAATTGTGGTTTATTAATTCATGATAAATACACTGAAATTAATGGTAATTTTTTTAGTGCAAAATAACAAACTTTTAAAGGTTAACCACGCCGAAATCGGCTTATATATGAAAGAAAAAATGTTAGTCGCTATATTTAAAAGAGTTTTTTGTTCAAATTTGAGATAAATACATATTAAATTTCAAATTTTCAAATAGCGAAGTTTCACCTAACCAACATTGCCAACTTTTTCGATTAGCAAAGTTATGAACCATTAGAAAGAGGGATAATTTCAAATGTGGGCTTCTACAACGGTTAGTAATTACTTTTTTTGACTAGAAAATCCTAATAACTACTAAATATGTTAGAAAGCTAATAGTAATCATTTTGAAATGAAATTAAATTCGTATACATTGCCGCGACTTTTGAAAAGCGCGCCTTTCTCCAGTGGTATTTTTCTTTTCAGCCGAAAATAATGCAGTGTTGCTAAATGTCGAATTTATCAGAGGGACCGTTTGAAAAATATACCGAATTTGAGAGGGATAAAATGGTATGTTAGGGAAATACCAAAACGTGAAAATATACCAAAAGAAGAGAGAAAACAATTATTAGTCCAGAAAATTATTAAACTGGGAAAACGCTGCGTTACATCAATTGAGAGAGCTGAATTTGGATCATCGCTGTAACCGGAAGTTGGCAGATCCGGCGTCTGAAGGCGGCGGACTAGAAGGCAACCACAAATCGTAGATTTTCGCCCACATTCAAGAGAAATTGGTAAGGTGACCACAGGCCCAGGGAAATGCTCTTCCCCGCTTTTCCCCGTTTCCCTCGCTGCCATCGACATTTCGCAGCATGCAGAAACAACACAAATTAATCGTGTGCACATTTTTTGCAGATGCCCCCGGCAGCGGCAGCGCAATCTCGCCCAGAAACAGATTGTCCCGAAATAAATCGAAATAGTTCCGGTTCCGGCGTGCAAGATGACAGTGAGGCCTCCCTAGAGCGAACTTCGCCAGGTGGGTGAATATATGTAAATGGTTGAATGGAACAGAGAATCCAAGTGCATGTGCAAATGTGCAAAACAGGCTGCAATCAACAACACTCGTTGAAGTTGCGCAGGTGACGCAAAAAAGAGAGACAAACAAAACACGCACGATATCGTGACACTTTGCATTTTTATACATAGACTTGCCATTTGGCGAATTCGTCACATTTCGCTCACAGCGAGTGTGCTTGCTATGGTACATACATATGTGTGTGTGTATGTACTATATCATATCAGATTTGCGGTTCCCGAATCTCTCTGGCTAACTTAATGGCTAAAATACTCTCATCTCATCATGTACATATACCACTCCACCAAAACTTATTTAGTTCTTAAATCCTGAATCTATGCTATTTAAGCATGTATAATAGTATTAATAGATCTCTAATCTGTTCATTCATATGTACATTCATACATACATATGTACATCCATTAAGTGATTCAGATTCTACCAATTTTTTTTGTTATATTAAACTCCTAACTTCACTATCTGAATTTATTTGAAATCTGAATATTTCTTTTTACAAGACATCTTTGACTTGCTATTTTAAGATATGTACTCTAAATGGTACACAGGGATACTTCGAAAAAAATATGTATTTTTAGGTACATCCATATAACAGATTTAGCATTACAGCTAATACTGTAGTTTTCCGAAAGTAAGACCAGAAAGTACTAAAACTAACCTAATAAACCATATCCAAATAGGGCCAACAGGGCGAAAGGTGAATGTTATTAAACTTGGAGAGTCGTAAAAAGTGGTTAGAACTATAAAGCGTGGTTTTTCCAAATCCCAATAAAAAATCCCCCTTTCAGTCTTTCGCACATAGCATGGAAAGCACGGACAGCAGCGACAGCAGTGGGGACAGTTTGAAATCCATTCCCCGACCGGACTTCGAGGCCCTCTCCGCCATCGACAGCCCCCAGCCGCAGTTGCAGTCGCAGAGCGCCTTGCTGGATGGCCACATCGAGATGGAGTCGGTTACCGTGCCCAGCAAGCGACAGAAATACGTGGTCAGTGCTCCGCCGGGGTCGGCCAATGGCAGCAGCCACTCCTCCAGTTCGAGTCCCTCGAACGTCAACGTGGGCTCCTCGCTCACCATGAAACTGACGAAGGTGCAGTCCTCCACGCCCAACAACAACAGCAGCAAGAGCAAGGTGGCCAAGGAAATGCTGGCTCTGCAGCGTTCGCACATCGAATCCGAGGTACTCAGCAACTTTGTCACCGAGGTCTCCAAGTTGAAGCGCCGGAAGTCGCGCCACGCTCCCGGGAATCTCGCCACGCAGGCATCCGGCGGAGAGCTGTCCCGCAGCTTGAACGCCACCACGGAAGGCAAGAAAAAATCTCTGAAGATGGCGCTCAAGCGGAGCAAGAGCATTCCGGCTCCCATCCTGGACTCGGATGAAGATTGGCAGGACGAGGACATCGACACGACCATTAAGAGCTGCCGACCGCGAGGTCGCTCGATGGCCTGTGACGATGTCCTCGTGGAGGACAGCATCGGCGATCCTCCGCAGCCAATGCTCACCCGCTGCCGATCTCGCAGCAAAACCCTATCGCTGAGCAACAGTTGGAGCAACGAGGAGAAGGCGCCGCGCCGAGGCAACCTGCGCAGCGAGAACGAGGATTTCGCCAAGAAGCACAGCGCCTTCCTCGATCGCGTTATCCACGATGACCAGGAATCGGAGCTGATGCAGAACACCTCCGGCGAGGGCGATCCGGACATTGAGTGGCCCGCCGGTGAACTGGAGGCCCACAGTTCGCTCTTCTCGGATGCCAGCGACTCGAAAGTGGCCTCGGCCAAAACCCTGGAGGAGGAGGCGACCGAGCGACTGCTTTTCATGTATGAGGAGCCACCCACGGTGAGTGGTGAGAATAGTTGTAAGAAATATTTCCGAATTAGTCATACTTCTCTATCTTGAACTTTGAGTTTTTGCACAGCGTGGTTTCCATTAATGTAATAAAACTAATAATGTATTGAAATACTTTCCCTATAAGATTTACTTGCTTAAAATTGCAATAATAATATTATACATTTATCCATTGAGAACAAGAGTTTATGGTCAAATTGTTTTTATATAAGCTAGTTCATATTTTCTCCTTAATGAACTGCCACGTTTAAATAATATCTCTTCGCTGACGAATACCGTAATTATATCTCGCCTTCCTCTTTTTCAGCCTGGCTGGGATCCCTTCTGCTGGAAGTGCCGCCAGTGCGGCAAACTTATGGCCTGCTCCAAGTGTCTGCGCTCCTTTCACACCTACTGCGTGCGACCCGCCACCACCAAATTTGACTCCTCCTGGAAGTGCCCCGAGTGTCAGGTGATCGAGGCAGCGCCCAAGAGGTGACCTTGCATTCCCCTATAAGTGGATCTGCTTTATTCATAGCTTCTTTGTCTTTGCAGACTGCGACGCAATGGTGTTTCCGTGGATCTGCTCAGCCAGCTGCTTTCCTTCGCCCTGGACCGCATGAAGCATGTGCGCGGGGTGAGTGCACAAGCTGATTTTGCAATTTGTATGTACAGTATCTCGTTCCATGTCGAGATTTCATTATCACACGAACATATTGTGCCCCGGCAGACACACACTTTCGCTCAGAATAATAGCACAAAAAGTGAGGTTTTGAATATCAATACTTATTGATTAATCTTACCTATTACCTAACCCCTAAAATCAAGCATGTTGTTGCATCCATCGATATTGCATCTTGGGGTGGCATAGTTTGGTGGCTATTATTGTGTCCCCAGCTGCAATTGATATGGGTTGTGGCTCGGTGTTTTTGCGCTCTTTGCGGCCTCCACTAGCTTCCACTGTAGACCCCATTTTTCTCTCGCTCAGTGAACGCGAGCAGATAGACACCTGAAATGTCTCGCTGGTTTAGCTGGTTCGTGGGTTCTAGGGTTCTTGGGTACCAAGTTCGCTCTGCGTTCCCTTGAACCTCTGGGCTAGAGCCCCACATCTCTACATTCGCCATTAGCTCTGGTTGAACGGCAGATGTGGAGCTGTTTAACGACTCACGTGGTTTATTTCTCTGCGTTTACTTATCTGCCTGGCGATTCCGATGGCCAAAGGCCTGCCTGTGTGGCTAATGGATGGCTGTGTTTGTGCTTGTGTTCGTGAGGGCCTCGCGTACATGATAATGAGGTTTAATGGTCTGAGCTGCGCAAATACATAGTCTCTGAAATTGTACTTTATTTTGAAACTAAAATCCGAGGAGCTTAACAATATTTTTTATACATTTAAGGCCAGTTTTTTGGTCCGTACTTTAACTTTAAGGTTAAAACCTTGAGAATTCAACACATTTTTTATTTAATTAAAGACCTTTTTTTTGTCAGCATTATAAATTTAAAGTTAAAACCTTGAGAATTCAGAGTTTTAAGCCTACTACTAGATAATAAATATTATTTTAAACTGGTTTCGTTAAGATAAGCATGATTTTTCTCTTTCTCCATATTAAATTATGTCTGGAACATATCTGTCGGCATAATGAAACCCATAATATTTGCCAATTTTATTTTCCACCATAAAATAAGAAATAAACGATGCTTTAGGACAAACACATTCCATTAAATACGAGTAAATTAAATATATCTGCGAGCGAAATAAATGAATTAATTAGTTTATTATTATCGCCGCTTGGGCAGATCTGGCATTAAAAGCAATTATATACAAGACCAAGGAAAATGGATAAACATACCAGTATAGAGTTCTTCGTACTTACAACTGCGGTTGAAATGTTAGCACACATTTTACAGAAAATATTTAATTATTTGTATTTGGATTATAATTTATATTACCTGCAGTTTTACCTAAAATGAGGTATAACAAGGTATGCCATGATAAAAAATATCCTGGAGCTTAAAATGTAAATATAAAAAATAAGAACTAGCCATTTTATTAGTTTTATTAATTGATGGTAGTTTTGGCTAAATATCGCGATAGAAATATCCATTGAAATATAAATTGAGAATGCAAGTCTTCTTGCATTTATGAAACGTTGGTCAAAGGAGTTCGATGATCCGTACACAACAAAGCTTTTGTATGTTTCTCTTGTTCGTCCGTCTATGGAATATTGCTCTTGTATATGGTCTCCTCAAATTAGCTGTTACCAAAATATGTTAGAGTCTGTCCAAAAACAATTCCTTTTATTTGCCCTGAGGGGATTACACTGGGACACAGGTAGTCGACTGCCCTCTTATCTTGCGAGGTTGCGCCTGCTCGACTTACCAACCCTCTACCATCGTAGAAAGTGTCATGGAGTTATGTTCTTACATAAACTTATTAATGGTGATGTCGACTCCCCTTTCCTTCTTAGTTCACTTAACTGGAATGTACCCTGTAGAACAGTTCGCCGTTTTCGTCCGTTGTCCCTGCCAATATGTAGATCTAATTATGCCCTGCATGATCCTTTTCGTGTTCTGTGTGACGACTATAATGCACTGTGCCACGTCTTACTGTTTGATACCCCCAATGCTACTAATTATAATAAACTTATGTATTTTCTGTCTTCAAATAATTTATAAATTCTTTATAAGCATGTATTTTAAACTGTCTATTGTTAAATCGTATTTTCTCCATGTCCGCGATTCCGCTTACTTGCCCAAAACGGTTTAGGGCTCCGCGCGTAACAAGCTTTGCTTGGTGTCGTAAGGGCCACTTGTTTGTACTGACCATAGTGCATCAACGTCCAAGAAATAAAATAATTATAATTTTCTCTATTACTAATTTAATTTGCTGTTTTAATGTTTCATACCAAGTTTGTCCTATTGTCTCTTCACAATTGGGTATACGTGGTCTCTATTGGAAACCATGGTTTCGCATTTACTTATACTGCAAAAGCAGGAACACAAGGAACCACAGATAGCAGTAACTTATATTGGCTCAGTTCTCAATTCTTAATTCCCTCCCTTACCGACAGACCTCTTATTTGCCCATCCCCCCTCATGAGACCCGGGTGGTATATGTATACACATACATAGCTTTATTGACGTATCTGGGGAAAAGCGAGAACTTGTTTTCAAACGATAGAAGCTCTTCGAACGACGAGCGCTCTCTTCGCCGCGCAACGAATTCGCAACCGCCACTCATCCTCCTTCTCTCTTCATATCCATTTGAATCCCCAGGCCCACAAACTGCGTTCGCCGCAAGAGGTCTTCCCGCTGACGTACAAGAAGTACTTTGTGAACCCGGTGAGCTTCGACAGCCTGGCGCAGTGCATCCGTGATGGAGCCTATCAGAGCACTGAGGAGTTCCTCGGCGAGGTGAAGTGGATTCAGCACAACGCCCTCATCCTGGACGCAGGCGGTAAGTGGATAGCGATTGATTAAGTGATTAAGTTTGAGAAATAAAACGATGAACCTCTTGCAGATGCCAAAGTGGAGCAGGCCTCGAAGGCCGTGGTGAAGGTGTGCCGGCAGGAGGCCAACGAAATTGACACCTGCCCCGAATGCTACCTGAATGCCAACTCCAGCGACGAGTGGTTCGTGAAGGTGTGCCGGCATCCGCATCTGCTGCTCTGGGCCAAGCTAAAGGGCTTTCCCTACTGGCCCGCCAAGGCGATGGGCTCCACCAACGCGGCGCTGGTGAATGTTCGCTTCTTTGGCAAGCATGATCGAGCCTTTGTGCCCGTCAAGGACTGCTTTCTGTACTCTGCTCAGAATCCAAACACTCAAACCAGCCGAAGATCAGCCAGGGATCTGGCGGAATGCGTCCGCGAGGTGGAGGTTCACATTGAGCACATACAGCGAAAGATTGGCGCCTTCAATTACGCCGCCTTCCGCACCGCCTACGATCCTCTGGAGGAGCAGCAGCAGCTGGAGCAGATGATGCCCGGCGTGTATGCGGCCATCGATAGGGAACTGGAGCCCGCGAACAAGACTCCGCTGCAGTTCCTCATCCGCAAGACGGCCGACGATAAGCTGTCCATAGTGAAAAAGACAAAGGCCACGGAATCGGGCAACGAATCGGATCAGTCGCCCAGTCCCACGAAAAAGCTGCCAGAGGTGGACAGTGTCGCCGTGGCAGCAGGAACGATCGATCATTCTAAGCTAAAGAGCAACAACTATGAGGTTATATCCAGATCTGGTGAATCTCAGACCGACTCGCGCTGCAAGGTGCTGCTTAAAAGGAAATCGCTGGCTGCCAAGACAGTTGGTGGATCCGTGGAAGCCGCCGTCCCGGAAGTGGTGGCCACAAAACGAAAACATTCCCTGAGTGATGCCAGCTTCACCAGCGAATCCAGTGACCATAAACGCAAGTCAAAGCATTCAAGGAAACAACCGGAGCACGAAAAACCATGTGAAGCTCCAGCTGCGCTAGAACCTCCTCCTAAATCTCCAAAAATTCCCCAGCAGGAGGAGAAATCACACGATACAGAGACGGTCAAGGAAACTTCTGCCATTGAAGCCTCCACCACATCTCCGGGAGCTTCTGCCTCCGTGATTTCTGTAGTGGAGTTGGTCAAACGACGCCAGGGTGTTACGATCACAAAAATACCCCGCGAACAGCAACAAATGGCAGCTGCAGAAGAGCCGCCGACTGCCCCTGTTCCTCCTCCTCCTCCGCCTCCTCCAATAGCTCCTCTTCAGACATCCGCAAACAAACAAAATACACAGAAACGAACTGAAGCAGCCAATCCAAAGCAATCCGAGGTGGAAAGACAGCAACAACAGCTCATCAAAAAAGTTATTCCATTTATAGAAATTAAAACTGAAGTAATGTCGGAGCCGGACGAGGAGGAAATGGTCCAGAGGCCAACTTCTAGTGAGCCTCCAGCTGATCAACTTCCCATGCAACAGGAGTCAATTATGGCAGCTCCCTTGCCCATAACCCATAACCAACCCGAACCAGTGGAGCATCCACCTCCTGAGGAGGTCAGAATCAAGGAGGAGATTCTCAGCGAGGATGAAATGGAAACTGATCAGCCGCCCAGTGTTAGTCAGAGGTTTGAATCAATTCCACCCATGCCACTGCCTATGCCGCCGCCGCCTCCTCTGCCGCCACGAGACGAGACACCCGCAACAGATGACCTAGTTCGATTTGTGGGCGATACCACCATCCAAAGGGTAAACCAGAAGCAAGCTAAATCCACGGATCTACCGGGAAAACGTAAGGGAGTGCAACCAGGTCCACCGCAAACTGCAAACCAGGCGGCGGCATCCTCTCCCGCCCACTCGCCTGTCCAGTCTGCAGCACCTTCACCTTCGGCATCACCCAAGCCAGCACCACCACCACCACCACCTCCGGCCTCCAAGGGAAAGTCGCCGTCACAACAGCAATTCCGGGGGAAAAACGATCGCAGGCCAACTTCTCCACCGGCAACTGCCCTACCAGCGACCACCACGTCCTCTTTGCTTAGATCCAACATGGTGGTGATTCCGGTGGAGCAGCCGGGCAACTGTAATCCGCACAGTCCCATGACCATCCCAGTGCCGCCACTGAGAGCCGTTTCCAAGAGCACCTTGCAAAATACTCCCTCGTCCCTTCCGTTGACCTGCCAACCCAGCAGCTCCATGTCTATGCCGCCACCACTGGCCGGTTTGAGTATTCCTCACACATCACAAGAAGCCAGCAATAGTGGAGAACCCGTCGGCGGTCTGCTGGCCAGCGCTCTGAACGGTTTGACAGCCGATAACCTAGCCAGTGAGTCGCTAATCCCCAATGATCCCATAACTCCGGGCCTGGCCACGGCTTTCAGTGAGTTGCTCCTGCGCTCCGGTGCGCCAAAGTTGGTGGCTCGTCCCTGCGGGCCTCTTCGGTCAGATGGATCCCAAATCTATCCCTCACAGGCCGGACCCGTTTCGCAAAAACTCAAGGAGAACGCACATAAGGTATGTTTGCTTGTGAAATCCACTTTCGTGAGGCACTACTAACGAATCTTTCACAGATCACGGACTACTTCATCTCGGTCATCGAGGACACGCTCAGCGACATGGCCACTGGGGATCAGAGCGTCCTGCAAGCCCGAATCGCCGGACTCACGCTGGAGAACGAGCGCCTGAAGCAGCATTACGAACGCCAGATAAACGATGTGCATCGCACTAGCGAACTGATGATTGCCGAGATGCGCAAGACGCTGGAGCAGGGGCACAAGCGTGTGGTCAGCGAACTGCGCCAGCAGAACGCCATGGAGCAGATCCGAGCGGTGGAGGAGGCGAAGAAGAAGCAGTGGTGTGCGAATTGCATGCGAGAGGCGCAGTTGTACTGTTGCTGGAACACCTCTTACTGCGACTATCCCTGCCAGCAGTTGCACTGGCCCAGGCACTCAGCCACCTGCGGCCAGGCTGTGCCGCCCACGAATCCAGTTGGACCAATAGCTTCGGTTCCCTCTATAGATCCCGGGCGATCCAAGACCAAAGTGGCTATGCCAACGGCAGCCCCACCAATCACCAATCCCAGTCCAAGCTCACAGATAATTCGAACGCCTGCCGCCTGTCCACCTGCAGCTGCAGCTCCAGTGGCCGGCGCACAAAGCTCCAAGAAATGGCCGCCCATGATGACGTTGATCAATCAACCAAATCCGGAAGCCGTACTGAAGCTGCCCGCCACCACATATTTGCGGCCAGTTGTCAGCACGACGATGACAGCTACGGCGACGGCCTCGGCACCTGCTAATAACAATAACAGCAACAGCATGAACGTAATAATGACACCTGCACCATCGGCCGGAAACCACCTATCCAATCTCATGTCCGCTCAGCGGAATCCAACCAACTTTAGCCCCAAGCCCGCCAGTCAAACGATGCCCGTACAGCGCTTTAATATACCTGTAAGTTAACCTATCGAGGTTTTTAGATTTAATTACCAACCTTCATTTAACGTTTGCTAATTTGGTCGACTTCTTTTTCAGTTACCCATCACAGTGAGTGCTAACGCTCCCTTTATGATCGCGGAGCAGCATCAAAAGCAGGTGCCAAAGGCTACTGGTCGCAGCGCTGGAAAAAACAATAGCCGGGTGCGCCAAATTTACAGCAGCAACAGCAATCCCAATCCGCAGGGTATGCGCAGCAGCAACAATCCGCAGAGTATGCGACCGAATCAAATGAATCAACAAGTGTTCCAGCCATAGATCGTGGAGGACTAGCATAAATGAGCATGAGCATCCAGGTTCCACCTGGAAAGACTGCCTGAAATTCAGGAAACAATTTCTTTGATATTCCGGAGAAACTCAGAAACAGATAGATACTGATCAGAGCATATATTTGGGCCCCATACCAACTGGAAACTTTTATATATTTTTTGTTCGATTACCCCAGCGCAGCTATTGACGATGATTTGCTCTTAGACTAAGTTTAAAGACGAACGTGTAAAGTACCATTCAATAATTAGGTATAAGATTTCGATAAATGTTCTTGTAGTTTCGCTGGTTTTACTGTATAACCTAACCGCCTAGTGAGTAAGCATCATCGTAAAGCCATGAGATGGACTTTGCATAAACATAAGGTCATCCCACTTTTCATTTAAATCATGCTGTAAATTGTTTGTCATCTGTTTTACATACATTTTATGTATATTTAAAGCAAAGCTGCAAAGTGAATTAAGAATAAACGAATAAATAAGTTTTTTGGTATGGCTTGGGGTGGTGTCGATAAATGAAGTTATGAATTTTGGAAATGGAGTTGTAGATTTGAATATGGAGTTGTGAATTTTGAAAATGGAGTTGTAGATTTGGAAATGGAGTTGTAAATTTTGGAAATGGAGTTGTAGATTTGGAAATGGAGTTGTAAATTTTGGAAATGGAGTTGTAGATTTGGAAATGGAGTTGTAGATTTGGAAATGGAGTTGTAAATTTTGAAAATGGAGTTGTAGATTTGGAAATGGAGTTGTAAATTTTGAAAATGGAGTTGTAGATTTGGAAATGGAGTTGTAAATTTTAAAAATGGAGTTGAAGATTGGGAAATGGAGTTGTAAATTTTGTAAATGGAGTTGTAGATTTGGAAATGGAGTTGTAAATTTTAAAAATGGAGTTGTAGATTTGGAAATGGAGTTGTGAATTTTGTAAATGGAGTTGTAGATTTGGAAATGGAGTTGTAAATTTTGGAAATGGAGTTGTAGATTTGGAAATGGAGTTGTGAATTTTGAAAATGGAGTTGTAGATTTGGAAATGGAGTTGTAAATTTTAAAAATGGAGTTGTAGATTTGGAAATGGAGTTGTAGATTTGGAAATGGAGTTGTAAATTTTGGAAATGGAGTTGTAAATTTTGAAAATGGAGTTGTAGATTTGGAAATGGAGTTGTAAATTTTAAAAATGGAGTTGTAGATTTGGAAATGGAGTTGTGAATTTTGTAAATGGAGTTGTAGATTTGGAAATGGAGTTGTAAATTTTGGAAATGGAGTTGTAGATTTGGAAATGGAGTTGTGAATTTTGAAAATGGAGTTGTAGATTTGGAAATGGAGTTGTAAATTTTAAAAATGGAGTTGTAGATTTGGAAATGGAGTTGTAGATTTGGAAATGGAGTTGTAAATTTTGAAAATGGAGTTGTAGATTTGGAAATGGAGTTGTAGATTTGGAAATGGAGTTGTAGATTTGGAAATGGAGTTGTAAATTTTAAAAATGGAGTTGTAGATTTGGAAATGGAGTTGTAAATTTTGAAAATGGAGTTGTAGATTTGGAAATGGAGTTGTAAATTTTGAAAATGGAGTTGTAGAATCGAAAAATGGAGTTTTAAATCTACAATTAAAACTCCATTTAAAACTCCATTTTCAAAATTTACAACTCCATTTCCAAATCTACAACTCCATTTTCAAAATTTACAACTCCATTTCCAAATCTACAACTCCATTTTTAAAATTTACAACTCCATTTCCAAATCTACAACTCCATTTTCAAAATTTACAACTCCATTTCCAAATCTACAACTCCATTTCCAAAATTCACAACTCCATTTCCAAATCTACAACTCCATTTTCAAAATTTACAACTCCATTTTCAAAATTTACAACTCCATTTCCAAAATTTACAACTCCATTTTCAAAATTTACTACTCCATTTCCAAATCTACAACTCCATTTCCAAATGTGCAACTCCATTTCCAAATCTACAACTCCATTTTCAAAATTTACAACTCCATTTCCAAATCAACAACTCCATTTTCAAAATTTACAACTCCATTACCAAATCTACAACTCCATTTTCAAAATTTACAACTCTATTTCCAAAATTCATAACTCCATTTCCAAAATTCACAACTCCATTTCCAAATTCACAACTCCATTTCCAAAATTCACAACTCCATTTCCAAAATTCACAACTCCATTTCCAAATCTACAACTCCATTTACAAAATTCACAACTCCATTTTCAAAATTTACAACTCTATTTCCAAATCTACAACTCCATTTTCAAAATTTACAACTCCATTACCAAATCTACAACTCCATTTTCAAAATTTACAACTCCATTTCCAAAATTCATAACTCCATTTCCAAAATTCACAACTCCATTTCCAAATTCACAACTCCATTTCCAAAATTCACAACTCCATTTCCAAAATTCACAACTCCATTTCCAAATCTACAACTCCATTTCCAAAATTCACAACTCCATTTCCAAATCTACAACTCCATTTCCAAATCTACAACTCCATTTTCAAAATTTACAACTCCATTTCCAAATCTACAACTCCATTTTTAAAATTTATAACTCCATTTCCAAATCTACAACTCCATTTTCAAAATTTACAACTCCATTTCCAAATCTACAACTCCATTTTCAAAATTTACAACTCCATTTCCAAATCTACAACTCCATTTTCAAAATTTACAACTCCATTTCCAAATCTACAACTCCATTTCCAAAATTTACAACTCCATTTCCATAATTTACAACTCCATTTTTAAATTTACAACTCCATTTCCAAGTCTACAACTCCATTTCCAAAATTCACAACTCCATTTCCAAAATTTACAACTCCATTTGCAACTCTACAACTCCTTTTCCTTATTTACAACCCATTTTTTCAAATCTGCAACTCATAACTCCATTTCCAAATCTACAGTTCCATTTCCAAATCTAAAGCCCAAAGCTGTGCCCAAAAATACGAGTATGCTATGCTCAGCTTCCAAAATGCCTATTCCATTCCTAGAACAATTTGTATACCCTTGCAGAGGGTATTATAATTTTGGACGTCTATATCCTATAGCTCCCATAGGAACAATGGGGTGAATAATTTTAAAATTTTATTTTTTTATTTATAAAATATTTAGTTGTTTATTAATTAATGTTGCTATTCTAGTCAAATTTTCATTCGTGAAATCTGAAAGGGTCTTAAAAATTCGGCTTGCCGAAGTTAGCTACTGTCCTCGTTAATGATTTAATTTTATTGTTTTTTTATTTACTGCCAAGTGAAATCTTTTAAAAACCAAAGCAATTTTGTTTACCAATTGCTCAATCAATGTCCAATTTCTTGAAGTTTCCCTCAATACCAAAAAGATCCGAGGCAGATTTGGCTTTGCCGGGTCGCAATTTTTCGTTCACCTGATGGCGGGTCTCAAATTCAAGCATTTCCTTTTGATTGTCCAGCAACTTTTTGTAGTAAATCTCTGTGAAAATAGTACATTTTTGCTAAAATGATGTTGATGATTTAGGTTGTTAGCTCACCTTTGGCCAAGTTGGCTTCTTCAACTTCACCGCCGTATTCCTTGGGAAGCATTTTCTTCGGCACAAACTTATAAAATTCGTCCAAGTCGCTGTGCATATGCAGTACAGTGGTCAGTTCCTTTTTCATAAAAGGAGTCATTAGCGCCAGGATCTTGTCCATGAAAGGTACAATGTTAATAAAGTGAAAGCCTATAAGCCTGATGGCAGCTGCTTCCTGAAATATTCAGATTTCTATTATCTTTCTTGAAATTTGCATTTTTAGCTTAATCACCTGCAGATAAAATAAAAACTTTTTCATTTGCAAAAGGCCAATACGAGCTACATGTCCCAAAGATGTGTTTTTCAGATCGATAACTATGACGTGTCCTGGCTGAATTCCATCTTCGTACATCCAAAAATCGAATACCATGCAATATCTAAAAGTAGAACAGAAGGAGTCATTAAAATATTATTTAACAAATGAGATATAAATGCCAATGAAAGTCCGATTTTTAAATTGAAGATTTCAAATACGAAAAGATAGATTCCAACTTTTTCTAAGTGCATCAACAGAGACATCCACTGAACTTCACCCTTGTATGTCAAGCTTGCTTAATTGTTATTTCTTAATTGACTGCTATTATGCAGCAGATTATAATGATCGTTATAAACGTAGAGTATTCGGTGGTTTTTGAGTACCTGTAGATTAAGGCAAACCTCCTCAGTATTTCAGTAAGTATCTCTGTATCCGGGGAATGGCGAAATGTGCCGTGCGTGCTTGTAGGTTTGAGTTGTCAGTTCGGACCTTTAATCTCTTCATGCTCCGTATGCCTTGTCATAATCACGCCACAAATGACGTGTAAATAGAGCTCAGCCAGCAATAATTGACAACCATTAATATTGCAGTTGAGTTAAACAAGTGTTTGCAAATGATATGTAACTATTTTAAGATGTAGGATAACCCCCTCAATATTATACCTATTATATAGACTACAACTCCAAATCTTGATACCAACTTTATATCAGGTTCCCAGGTTAGAAATTTGTCTTTCATTAACTTACAGTTTCATAACATCAGCAAAGTTATAGTTGGAGGTATTCAAGTCATCGAGCTTAGCGAGAATCACGCGATATCCTTCGGGTGTGGCTCCTGGCAGAGGAACAATGGAACTACGAATATGTTGGGAAGTAATCTTAAGTAAAGTTAATACGCAAATAAGGATTGTTTTTAATAAATAATAAAGTAATGTCAGGATACACCTACACAGTGCGCATAGCTCGCCTGATCTCAGGACGCTCGCAGTCGAGGTTCACGAAGAACTCCTCCAGGTGGGTGCGGGCCGTGAGATTGGTATCGAGGACCTGCTTGGCCACCTCCATGCTGTTCCGGCAGGCGTGGAAGAAATGCAAGGCTTCGCCCTCCGAAAATCTATCCGAGATGTGCGGCTGGGCGTGGATCCAGTCCAAAAACTTTACCACTTCCGATCGCCTAATCTCCGGAAATCTCTCATACTGATCCTCCAAATTAGCCTCCTTCATGTTGGGAATGGGATTTACTTTTGATTGTTGCGCTACTTGGCCCGAAACGCGTTTGAGCGCGGTCAACTCTCGAATGAAATGGAAATGGAAGCTGGTTGCTTTCGCAAGTGAAACTGGTTGGCCGTCTGACTTGGCTTTTTGCGAATTCGGCATGCAATTCCGTGAGTTCGGGATGGGATCGGGAATCGGGAGGTTTTTTTGGGGCGGGGAGTTGGGGATCTCGGAGCTGGGACTAGCATGTGTTCAGGAAAAACTAGCAATGGCTTGCGTTAGTCACACGGAAAGATAAAACTCTGAAAGTATAGTTGAAAAATGATCAAAAATTCGTATACCTTATTATTGGGGACAAATATTTTGTTTTCTAAATCCATCTATTATAGCAGGAAAATATTTATATGCTCCAACCTTTTTAAAATGAACTTAAATGTGGTTTCATTTTCTTATGAAGAAACTTGTGAAACCATTGTTTTCCGTGTATTTGTCATCGGTTCATTTCACTTCACTTCCATCAGTCTGCGTGAAAATGCATTTTTTCATCCGCCTGTTGCTGCCGTACGGTTATTATTATATTTTTTCTCTCTCCTCGGGATTGCATAACATGTGATCAAGTGATTGGGCGGCCTATTATTATTTCGCATGGCATGTGCTCGGGAGATCGAGAGATTGCGGCTCCTTCATCAAATCCAAAATGTGACGCTTGACTGGCGAAAGGAAATTATATTTGTGAATATAATAATAAAAATAAATAAAGATATAAAGAAGAATTCAGTAGAATTCAAAGTGGCATATGTAACGTATTTAAGAAGAATTTAATCATTTGTCCAAAAAAAGCTTTTGATTATTAGCAGACATTTTCTGTGGCATATGTGACGTATACATGATATTAAAGAATTTAATTATTTGTCCAAAGGGAAAATTAGAGCTGTTGATTATTAGCAATCATTTTCTTCGTCGCTTAAAAATTGCCCCAACCAAAAGCAGCCCGTATACAAAAAATATTGCACAATATGTTAAAAAAATTTAAAGAATCCTTCTGCCAAATAAGATGTCACAACTCATACGAGTTCCTAGAGTTGCAAAGCAAGTACGTGTGTCAACTTCGTCTTCGACTTTATCCGCAGAGTCTAGCTGCCACAACGGCCTCATTTCCGCGGCAGACACTTGACATTTTGCCAACAGCAGACACCAGCCAGCCACTCAGCCACTCAGCCGGTCAGAAAACCGAACCTGGCTAGGCAGCCTGTGGCTGGATCCATAACCGAGCACTGGAAAAAATACTACGGATTTTATGTGGTGACAAATAAGGATGAAAGATTAACGGAGGAAGAGGACTTTATCTGAGTGCGTTCTAATTTTTTATACAACCTGACCCAGAACTATTTTTAAATTAATCCCAAAAATGAATAGTATATTTCTCTTGGCTTGGGTAAAGATATTTTCTCACCGTGTGGCTGTGGCATGCTTCGCTCAGTTAAAACAGCCGGTGCGCCACTTTGGCGTGTCTGAAATTCCAAACGGATTAGAAGCCGCGCGCAAAGAGCAAACGGCGAACGGCAAACTGCAAATGTTTGCTGCCAATGGCAACCAGTTTGTGAGCTTGCGAGGAGCGGAATCTGGGGGAAAACCAAGGGGGATGGATCCACAAGAGGAGGAGGTGTGGACTTCTGTTTTATTTTGGACCGCTGGGGGCACAGGTGTCGTGGTGTCAGCCTCCAGTGTCAAACTAGGTGCCAATCCGAAATTAATTATACATCCCAAAGACTAAGCTTGAATCGAAGCTCGACTTGCACGTGGGGGTCAGGTGCACACAAAGATCTTTTTGTATACCGTGGAATTATAAAATATGTATTGGTTTATGATTAAGGTATAATTCGAGTTGAATATCCTACTTTGGAGTATTTTTAAAGCTTTGCTTAGCAAAATATCAAATATCACATTTCTTTGTGGTTTAAATAATTATAATAAATCGAAAAAATAGTACCAAGTACTACAAGTGTACAATCGAATTTTAGTCACAAGCTATCCTGAGGTTTTTAGGCTTTTAACACCATATTTTTGTGACCCAAAATCAATCGCAGGAATGCCTGCATGCTAATCGTGGATCAGGTTTCTCCGAAGACCACGACGATGATGATGATAATGATGATCGCATGGTGGTGACAACATCGTTTTGGCGACGTGCGTTCTTTTAATGTTGCCGTCATGCACCGAGTCCTACGAGTAAGTTGCCTTTCTGGAACCCCAGTACTCCGTCCTCCTTGGTTTCTTCGAACGTTTCTTGAGCTCTTTCCTCGGCTCTTATGGCTGGTTGTTATTTGTTCCCTGGCCATTTTTCACGCATTTGACTGCATTACTTAACCTCAATTTGGCAGACGACGTGCATCAACTTGCCACACTCCCATTCCCGACGGCCAACCCAACTCCCCACTCCCCGCTCCCCACTTTCGAACCAACGGTTGCGTTTCCGTTGGCCACCAGAGCTCCGTTGAACAAATGAAGTTGTCGCGTCGGCTTACAGCAATTTGCATATTCCCCCGCCCGCCCCACGGATCCCCTTTTCGGGGAGAGCGGATCCTGTCCAGCCCGCTTGTCCATTGTCCATTTCAATTGTCGATCGATCGCAGAGCCCTGACTCATTTTTACACTGGGAAACCCATCTTAGTTCTAGATTTGTATGTCAGACAGAAAGGAAATTGACAAAAGATCAGATTAATATGTGCAGGTTAATTTCATATCATTTTGAAATGAATAAAAATTATGATTATCTTATTTTACTATATTTGTTAAAATAATACTAAATTTTGTTTTTAAAAACAGTATTTTCATAATTTTATATATATTTTATCTTTTGATATGTTTGAATCTTAATTTGACATTAATCATATCGGCTTTTTATATAAATATACTTTTAAGTTCGAAAAATCCATTATTTGAAATTCGGTTTATTAAAAGTTGAAGATTAAAGTATTGGTCTTGATTTAATAATTACTTTTCTTTTTTCATTATACATCAGCTGCTACCACCTAGTGGGCTACAATTATTGGGGATTGGGTTAGGGTTTTGGGTTAGTCTGGGTTTTGGGTTGGGGCAACTCCTAACCAACCACGCGTTTGTCGCTCGCCGGCTGGAAAAAGCTTCAATTGTTCTCTTAAACTGGTTTTGCGCATGCGCGCCTTTTTTGCTTTCTTTTTTCGATTGTATTTTATTCGGTGTTGGTCGTGTTTTTTTGTGTTATTTTAGCGGTTTTTGTTTTGATTTCTGATTGCCGTTCGAATGTCTTTTTCAGCCCGAAGTTGCTGCTGCGGTCGCTGGTGTTGCTTTGCTTTTTGTGCTGCTGCTGCTGCTGTTGGCCACATTTATTTACGGTGGCAAGTGTCGCTTGACAAATTGATTTTGATTTGTTTGGTTTTTTTCGCCTTTTCTGTTTTGTCTTACTTTGTATTTTGTCCGCCGGTAATGGGAGGTTTTTGTTAGAGGGGCTTGGCAACCTTGAAGCGACTGCAACTTCGCCCAGGTAACATGACAACTTGAAAAGCCATTAAATTGCTTTAGTTCCCAGCCGAACAGGAAGAGGAATCAACAGCAATATCCATCCAATTATCGCTTCCTTCGTGGCATTCAAATTGGAAATCAAACAGCAACAGTTGAATGCACTCGCTGGAAAGCGATTTCGGTTCGCGGGGGTGGAGGGTGCGGCCTTGCAGGGGGGTGGGGTGGAGTCGGGAATCGGGAAACCCGGGGGTAACTGTGCATTACACGCTCGTTGGCATCCTGTTTCATGCAACAGCAAGCAACAGGATGCCGCACAAACACTCCGAAAGCCGAGGGTTGCTCTGGCCTACACTCGGGAAAAAAATGTTCAGCAGAAATAAATATATATCATAAATATTTTCCTATACTTTTCCGCAAGGATTGGAACAACTAGCAATCAAACCAGATTAAGGAACAGAGACTAGTAGATCTATAATCTCACTATCTCACAATTATTTTTACAAAAAATTAGAAATTATTTTTCGTCGCAACTCAGATAACAACCCAAATTTTTTCCAGTGCTTTCTGCCATAAATGGCCCTCGAAAAGCCAACCAAAGTCAGCTACAAGTGAATGCCAAACAAAGCCCGTCCATCCAACATCAGCGATCCATTCCAGCCATCTATCCACTCAGCGATCGCACAAAAGAACAGAGCACAATGCATTAGGGGCCTCTGAATAAACTGAATAAAAAAAGAAGAAAGCTATAAGGAGCAGGGACACCGAACCCCGAGGCCACGAACAAAGGAAGACCAGTCGTGCGTCTCAAAAATCCTTAAGCCGCAGAAAACGAACAAGGAACATGGAGAACTCGTATTCATCAACGGACGAACACCTGATGATGACTTTGACTGCGACACCTGAACGTTAAAAATGATAATTAGATGGTCTAGCAACCCTCGCCAGACAGACGTTACAATCGCCCAGGTAAACAAAGTAATGGTGGTGGAATCTCAGTTGGCTCTTCTTCCTTATCGAGTTCCTTGCCCGTAGTGCCAAGTGATCGTTTGACTATATAAATGTTGTCATCCAGGGGTGGTTGAAAAGACACTAGGATACTTGGAGGGTCCCTTCCCGACATTCCACCCCTGGTGGACTCGCTTGAGAAGATGCCCAGCGCTCTAATTAGTGGCAGCCAAGAGGCAACAGTGCATCGTAAAAATATGCGCATATTTGAACTCCTATCTACATAATTATTAATTCAATATTTCCTGCCAGCTCTTGCGCCCCAGTTTCTTCGTCTCCTCTTGAAGACTTGCAACTCTGAAGAATAAAGAAAGAAACTCAGCGAAGGGAAAGGAAACGAGCACTTGACTTCAAGGACCAGCGATACTATGGAACGAAAGGGGAGTTGTTCTCAACAGCCGGATGGTGATCAAATAAGATCAAAAGAGAAAGCACGCAAAAGGAAGTTCTGGATGGGACTTGCCACTAAAGAAAGTCGATTGCAAAGAAGAGGGTATAATTGTAAGAATACAGGATATTAAAAAAACCAGTTCCAGTTGAATCAATTAAAATAGATACAATAAATTAAGTATACAAATAAATTAAATATCTTAAAAAAATATTTAAGTATTGTGATTTTCGGGTTATGTTTCGGAACTCAGAAATTCTTATTATTTAATATTTCTAACTTTGTGTATAAAATATTTTGAAATCAAATTTAATAAAAATAGATTATATTGAAGACTCTGCGGATTTTATCAGATTGGCTATTTACATTCTGGAAAAGCCGCCCCATCGCAAGCTCATTTTATTGTATCTCCTAGGGAGATCTTCCCTACCATCGGCTATTAAAGTTGTGGCACTCTACGCTTTCTTCTTTCCTTCGTCCCCCATATGAAAGAGATAGGAGGACGCAGATAGAGTGAGATGGGCAATTGAATCTGTTCCCCAAAAGTTCACTGAACCCGGCCTCTGATGACTTGCGCCTAGCTGGCGGATCGCGATCTCCCGGATCAGGGGGTTACACTTACATCCAGTCTCCGTTTGGCAGCGAGGATGATAAATTGTGGGAGTAGCACTCCCCAACTTTCAGCTTCAGCGTTGCTGTTTGAAAATCTTTTAATCACATAATTCCGACATTAAATAGTCGGGAGCTGCAAGCTTAGAAAGACATGTGCTTGCAATTAGAACTCAGTTGACCTACATTCGACTTAGTTTTCTATCTGAGGAAAAGTCTGGAGATCTGTTTTTCTATTTTAAAATGTTTAAGATATAGCTTTAATGCAGAAGTTTATATTTTTCATAAAGTTTTTTTTTAATTTTCAGGAAGATTGATAATACATTTTTGTTATGGCATATTTGTTAAAATTGTTCCCAGGAAAAATGGAAGACAAAGGCACCTGTGGATAGGCAAAACCCATTTACTTCTTATAGACTGCACCTAGACCATCCCAACTTTGCATAATTTCTACTAAATGGCAGCCTAGATATTTAAGACGCGATAAGCATGATCTAGGGTTCCAAATTACGCGCCACAAGCGCACTCAAGCAATGCGATTTTCATTATTTTCATTATTTTCCTTCCTCTTTGCTGCCGTGGAAAACACACGTGCAGAGGGCCAAGACAATTTTCTTACCCTCCCGCTGGGGATCTTCGTGCATATGCGACATGGCATGTTGTACCAGGCAGATGAGCAACCCTCATGGGCGCACCTCCTTAAACATGCCCACTGAACTGTGAGGGGGGTGGCCTCAAAGGACCCGTTCCGATCCGAACCGAACCGAGTCCCACATATATTTGCATCTCATTTCCGGACACTTGGACGCGAGGGTCAGCGGTCCAATCCTCGGCGGCGAGGGTGAGCGTTTGACAATTGACTTTTGGGTTTTTGGGTGCGGGACACGGAAGTGCCAACGGGACAAAGGCGAGCGGAAATGCCTTCACATGACTACGACTGCGAGGGGTGAATAATTACAATTATATTTTTGTGTCGGGGGAGGCTCTCACCATTCAGAACTTACAGATCCCTGCGCCATTTCTATTGACCCATGGAAAATCTCGCAGAGAAAGCTTTCGGCACCCCTTTTGTGAAGGGAAAAATAGGGGTGCACATGGAGAAACCAATTTTAGTTATTTTTTAATAAAACAAAAATTGGGAAAAAAAATTAAAATTTAAGAAGGAAAACGAGAATCTTTTTAATTTATGATTTAACAACTCATGATAGTGAAGACAAATGAAGTGCCAATTTTATTCTAAAACCTTCTTAAATTAATAAATATTATTATTATTATATTAATAAAAGCAATGAAAAACTAAATATCAGTGCTTGTTAGTCCCAAGAATCGTAGTTCCCCATTCCTCTAATACATAGGAGCTAATATTTTCCCTCCGTGTAATACGCGTGATGTAAAAATCAAAATAGATTTTATGGCAATTTTCACATGGAATTTTAATGAGCTCTCCTAGGCAAGGGCGTTACGGTGGCTTATTTACGACACCCCTGCTGGATTTTGTGCGGTGCACTATGCGTGAACCTGTTACAGGGAAACCCACAACTCAACCCCCTGGGATTTCTCCCGACGCAGTTGACATTTTCCCATGATTCGTCACACAGGTGGTTGTGCTTTTCAAACCAGTTGCATAATTTGTCAACTGATTTTATTGGCTGGGTAGATGATTTTAATGGCAGGCTGTACTGCATGCATGCTAATAAGGGCTGCTTGAAAGCCAAGTGTAGTTTTCAGAGAACTGATTTTTGAATAAATGATGGATCTGCTTAAAGAGAAATATGAACAGATAATTCAGCATTGAGTGATTTAATAGTCTTTTGAGAAATCAAAGCTGTTTTAATAAATACATATACATAGTTTAAGTAGGTAAGTTAAGATAAGACATTTTCCTTAATGTTTCACATATAATCACTTATCTGATTTTTGAGTGATCTTTCTTGATCACCTTATAATTGATCTCCTAAACGCTGAGGACTTTTAATGGGAATTCATCGCGGACGGCCATTAATCATATTATAGGAATCCCACACATTGCGCCTACTTCTATCCCTTGGCCACAATTAGAAAGTCAATGACCGGCGGAACCCTCGCTCCAAGAATCTCCGTGGCAATGCTCTCTGGACATTTTCGGCAAGAGATCGGGTTCATTATTAATCCTCAGCGGTAGAAGAGACCATCGTAAATGTTGCCTTGGTTATGGAATGCGAGAGCGTGAGAGAGACGGTCTAACCATTCCCATCTCTATTCCCATTCCCATTTCTTCTTCCCAGCATTTCATAGGGTTAAAACCCACGAGCAGTTTTTGTCTTTCTTTCTTTTTGGGCAATCATCAGACAATAGAAAGCTAGACGAACCAGCAGGCGAACAGCCAGAAGAAAAGGCAAGGCAGTCAGGAAGAACCGCGTTGAAGAAGGGGCCCCCGAATATGGGAAGAGAAGGGCTAAGGGGGGTGGGGTCTGTCCGTTTTTCGGTCGTTGAACTGGGAGCAGAGAGGAGGAGCAGCTATCTTCGCTTTCGAGAGTCGTAACAGTAAACAGTAAAAACGCTTCAAATGCGTACGACTGGCGGTAGAGCGGCGAGTCTGGAGTTTTCGAGTCCGACTTGGACGATGGGCTTTCTTCTTGGGTTATTGTGGCTTTAAAGGCCGTAACCTGTTAAAACACTGACCAAAATAATCTAAAGATAATTAAGAATGGGCTATAACTAAGGTAGTCTGGAGGTGCTAGTCAAGATGAAGCAACACACAAAAAAAAGCATGTCGCTGTAATATCGATATGCGCATGTAAATTTCTGGTTATGCAATACGCATATCGTTTTAACATGAAATACACATTTCGAGCATTTCGAATTTACGGGACCGCATATCAAGTTAAAATTGATATTATATAATGTAAAATCGATCTACGTTTAATATAGAATTTTTTTTGGTGTAGGAAATAGAATATTACTATAATAGTATTAAATAGTAAATCCTTAGAATTTGTTAATAATTTTTCTCCCAGTGTAGGCTGTTGATCGGTGCCCTGAAACCTGAGACGCGCTTAGGACTTTGGCCCAGAGCTACGCCCGCAACTTGATGGTTATTTACGAACCTGTTGCAGTTGCTGCAGGCAATCCAATGGGGGTTTTTTTCTGTATATATATACGACTATATAGGGAATTCAGAGGGGGGTTCCGACAAATGGGCACACGCCCAAAGCACCGAATGCGTTATCCGTTTGGCAGGCGGCGCACCTGACGCTTCGCCCAAAAGTGGAAAGTAAACTTTACATGGCCGGCAATTTACATGCGTCGCCTTGTCCCGCTAAATCCCCCCCTCCCGCTTCCACCTACCACTTTTATTTTCCCTTTGGAAACCCCTTTACCTCCCTTTTCATTCTGTTTCTTTCTCTTTATGTTGAAAGCGTCGCGCATTTTTATTTTTATGATACCCGTCGATTTGAAAGAAAACCCTTTCTCCGCCGCTCTTTTCTTCGTATCTCTCGGGTTTGATTTCTCTCCTTTGCGCTGCATTCTTGTCTTGGGATTGTAAAGTTGCGTAAAGTTACCGTTAGCCGCTTGGATCTTAATACGTGCGCCTGTGTGAGTGTGACTGTGAGTATGTAAATGGAAGCGTGGGACATGTGGGCCAACCAACCGCCAACCCAATGTGGTTAACTCACGGCCTATACACTGTGATAATAATTACCACACTTCCTTTTAAACAAAATTTTATTTCCCAACAAAATCCTTTAAACTAAACTTTAAAAATATAGTAATACTAAATTAAATTGTAATATACTTGTTATATTACTTGTTACTTACTTGTTATATTCGTATTACTATTACTAGCAAAGTTACTCATTCAGGACACTTTTTGTTTTCAGTGTGGACTGGTGATCAACGTCGCCGTTGAAGTTGCTTTGATTTTGGCCCAGTTGAAGAGGCACAGCATCCGCTAGAGCTCCTCATTTGGCTTCTAGGTGCGCATCCGCCTTCGTCTGGTGGATTCGGATTTTGATTCGGCTTTTGGACCTCGACTTCATCAACTTGTTTTCCGAAGTTGCTGCTGCTGCCTCGGTGTTCTTCTCCTTGGTTGCTTCAGCGTCTGGTTTCCCACTCATTTGCTTAATTTCAATTTCGTTTCGTTTGCCATTTATGGCACAATGACCATGAACGGTTTTTTTAGACAGCTGTTTGGGAGTGTTGGTGTCTAGTATCTGTTGTTTTTTTCGCGGAGGATGTAACTGTTCATTCGTAATAGATACAACGAAACTCGATACCCGGGGTTGGGTCCCCAGGTATATCTGGATATCCCCATTGCAATGACATCAGCTGGCACAGACAACGCCCTTTGCGATCGCTTTCCCCAAAAGCACTTGCTCCAAAGAGCTTTTTCTCCTGACAGTGACTCACTCCTAACTGCAATACCTGCAAAGCGGATGAAAAGGGGAGTACGGTCAAAACTACATAACTTGAACGTGTATATAATAATGGTAATTTTATAACCGTTACAATAAAGATCACTTTGCTGTATACAAAGTGATATAAGCTAAATATAAAAGCTGTTTAAAAATAAACTTTAGTCCTGAAATAGTTATGTCAACATGGCGGATGATTTATTTTTTAGCAATGCCTAGATATTAGCAACTTTTTTTTCTGAGTGATTATTGTTTAGTTGTTTTTGAAAACTCCTATAGAATATGTTTAAGTAAACAAACAATTTAAATATTAATGTTCCCTTATTGCGAGCTTTGACTGTAGTGAAAAGCTTTTTCTGGCGAGGAAAGGACGGAAGAGCTCCGCTTCAATCGCCGCAATTGAGCCACGAGCTCAGCGCTTGACACATTGCATTTCATTAACCAATTAACATAATTAGTGTTCATCAATCAATTAATAATTCCGCTCAGTGCAGAGCGAACCGCTCGATTTCGAGAGCGGAATCCGCAGGCATAAATCAAAAGTCGAAATACACTTGTTGCGCCCAAGAAAAGAAAAAACAACAACAAGCAACACAGAAATCCCACCTCAAAACAATAACAATCCCTGCTCTCCAACTCTCCACTGAGCTGAGCTTTCCGCTTGGAGAGTTGCTCTCTTGCTCTCAGGCTCCCGCTCTCTTAGAGCTGTTTCCTGGTATTGGTGAGAGTGGAAGTGGAGCCGAGCCGAGCCCCAACTCTCCAACGATCGTTGGCGGTGTCTCCACGAAGAGCGGAAGAGTGAGAGAGCGTGAGAGGGCGGCCCTGCGCATGTGTGTTTGCGATGTTGTGAGGAAAAGGGTTCTTGAACTTAAAAGGGGTCAAAACATAAAATGAAACTCGAAATGCCTTGGCACATAGGCAAACCGAGCTCTCCTCTCCGCTCGTGTTTCTCTGTGTGCTCGGCTGTCTAGGCTCTTGTGTGTGTGTGCGTGTGTATCTGTGTGAGTGCCTGCTGCTCGTTATGCTGCCGCTGCGCTGCCCTCGCTTTTTCCTCCGTTCGCCTTGTCTCTTTGCCTATTCCGTTTTCTATTTGATTTCTACCTGTTGTTGTTTTGGCTTTAAGCCTGCTCCCCTTTTACAGCGCCGGCCTGGCCCCTCCCAACCCCCTTGAGACCCCTTTAGCCCCTTTAAGGCACGCACTCGCCTCATGGCTACACTCGGCGAAAACACCCGTATTAAATCTAATAAATTTAAAATGAGAAACCGCTTGGAATAGCAGCCTGTTTCTAAATAGAAGCGTGATTTCTAAAGCTATTTTAGCATAAAATCTCTGGCATTTCCTGTCCTATTAAAGAACTTCCTGTTAAAAGCTGTTTCAAAAATATTTGGAAATACACTAGTAATGTTGATTAGTAATAGTTGAAAAATTCCTGATAATTCCTTTATCTGTAACTCGACTCTTAAAAGTTCCATAATTTTGTTCAGTTCACATGCGTTGGGCTTAGCTAGAATTTAGGTTCCTCCTCCTTGGCGATCATGAAACTTTCTCGTGTTTACCACTCTTATCGTAAACAAGATGACTTGAGCTCATCGCGTCTATTTTTAGCTGGGATGCGTAGGATCGTTTGGACCCAAAATAAAAGCCCAAAAGGCGGCAAAGACGTGGCGGAGTGGAATATTCGTTTCGGCCATCGCACAGGAGTCGCTCTCATCGCCGTGAACCATTTGTGTAAACAATATTATTTATGACGCTACCCTATGCGGATACGATCCCTAGCTGAAACCCCCGCGATCCCCCTTTCCCCCACCCCCCCTGGTTTTTCTGTACTTATTGCTATTTACAATTCCATTCTCTGGGTTTCGTTTTACTGGGTTTCGTGCTTCTATTTGTCCGTAGGCTCCTTTCTCCCTCTCGTTCTCTTGGGCAGCGATTCCTTACCTTTTCACGCTCCGCTGCTATTCGTTTCCACAGATACACTTTGTATCTGTGTGTCTTCGCATCCCGAGCATGTGTGCGCGTTTCAATCTCGATTGTCAATCTAGGCGGTTAGAAAAGATGTTTGCCTTTGGCCTGGAACAGGAACGAGAATGGCCAGAGAATGAGAACGCGCTCGGTCAGCGACCTCCGGGCGATTACACGTGTTGTAAATTAGTTTAGGATTCCCCTGTCCCATTTTGAGGAATATTAATGCTTGTTTGCAGCCCGAAAAGTTTGTCAGCTCTTCAGCATGTGAGGTTGGGACAAGAGTCCCTGGAAATGAGCGATTGATTGTGTGGATTGGGATCTACTTGGTACAGATTATCCCTTTTACACCGATAATCAAAGGGAACTCCTTCTTAAAAATTGGGGTAGAGGAAGAAGTTGACTTTTCACGCGTTTACAAACGAAAATATAACGAAAATCACCTGTTAAACATGAAATTATCTCAATTATATAGTTACCAAATGAATGTTGCTTAAAAATGAGTTTTATTGTATTTATAGTTTTTGTAATATTCAAAATAATCAAAGCACAAAGCACCATAGTATAAATAATCCTAATATTATAAAGATCAAGTCCCCAAAGAACCCCTCATGCAAGCAAACAATGTCTTCCCTCATTAATTGATGTACAGGAAAAATGACTTTTCACACACGAGAAAAGCAAACACAAAAGAGTGCCTGGAAAATAGAAAAAGGCAGCTACCACCTGATGATGACCGGGGTACAAGGGATCACAGCGGACATATAGCTTTTCCCCAGGAAAATCCAGTCAATACAGCTGGCGGACAAAAGATTTCTAAATTATCGACTTACCCCGAGATCTTCTCTGGGTTCTGTTGGGATCGTTGATTTCTTGGCAGCTTGGGGAGGATCAATTGTGGTCTCACGACGTCAAGCTGCGATCGCCACAATGCCACCTGATCCAACACAGATATCCAATCAAGAGCAACAACAATTTCACACCTTTGCACCGTTAGAGAGGAGCTAGAGAAAAAGGGCGTGGCAGCCGAGCCGAGCTTATCTCTTCTGAGGACCCCTTGGACCCCAACCGGTTCTCGAAGAAACACACTTTTTAGGCTGTCTTCGCTGGCGATCACTGACTTGTGATTACTAAATTAGCACTTTCCTGATTTTCCGCCCCCTTTCCTTTCCCTTCCCCATTTCTAATTGCCGTTGCTGTACGGGGCTGTAAACCACAAAAAAAAAAGCAGCGAAGGCAAGAGGCCAAGAAATTCCTTTTTAATTAGCGTCCCATGCGAACGTCATCGCAAGATCTGCTGAAAGATCCAACTTCCAGCTCCAATCACCTGCAACTGTCCCAAAAATTGTGTTGCGTCATAATCACCGTCTGGTGGGAACTTCCGCACACAAACCACAATCAACCGTCAACAGCTTCTAATGCCATTCGCTGGCACTCAGAAAAATCTTGTAAAAGTTTCGAATTCAGATTACCATCATAAAGTTAACAGAGAATAAGATATTTTTTGAAACAATGAAATATAAATTATTTTTACTTTAATTTTAATGTGAATGCTATAAAATAATGCTTAAAAAGGGAAACCGACAGTTCATGATATTTACGAAGAAATTTATTGTTAGAAGGGAGCACTTCTCTTTTTTATTCAAGTGTATTTTGCCTAATGACACTTTGGCCGTTGTGGAGCTGGCCCTTTTTGGACCCTCAAATCCGGAAATGTCGCCATCCCGCTCTCTCTCCGTACCTCTATCTCTTTTCGCCTGGGATCGGATGTGACAGTGCACTCTGGCGCTACGTTGACCCCGTGTGAACCGAGTAGGTTGCGTGAGTCCCCGGTAGCCAGGACCATGAGATCCGTGAAATTACCATGAAACGCCGAATTGCCCAATTGGTTGCCCTGGTGAGCTGCTTCCCACAGAAAGTTGCATAATTTTCACGCTACTTGGCTGCTTATCAACCCCCGACTCGCAGGACCTTGCACCTGTGGATCCTGGCCATTATCCTGACCCTAATCGAGGACAGCCAACAAGTTGGCCGGCCAAGCGAGCCACTTTCACCCTCCCTCGTAAAAACTAAAACCCAGTCTGCAATCACAGGGCTCGTTCAACTGGTTTTCGGGGGCAATCGAGAAATATTTCCCATGATCAGTTGCTTGAAAAACAGGGGAGTGAAGGGGTTACGCGGGGGGAACCAATTCGAAATTAAATTTTTATTTTGATTTCTTCGCCTGGCTCCCGGCCTAATGGCCCTTGACTTCGTCTCTTGGTTATCCTGCGGAACGCAACTCTTTCACACAGGAATATGAAATCATTCCCCTTTTTGCTTTACTCCATTCTTCCCACGTTCCGATTCGATCCTTTGCCCCGCAGCAAGGATCAATCGCAGACGTATTTAGATACAATTTGATGTTCTTCAAGATCTCGAGGGTTGCCTTGAAGAATCTCAATCCTCGATCCTCTTCAAATAGACGTGGACGTTGACACAAACACCTGGCCGTTGGACTGGGGATTACGAGCAAATAACTCAAGTCGAGTGGAGGGGTACACTATTTGAGTAGCGACTGTACTCTGGCAGGACTCTTGGATGTAATTACGGGACAATGGGAAAACTGTAGAGATTGTAGGAAATTACAGCGAGTCACGAAGATGGCGATGGTCGTCCGCGTCCATCCCCGCACCGCCTGCCACCCCTCGGGGCACCGAGCACAAAGCCAGCTCTTTGTATGCTATGCTATGGTATCTCTGCCCCCCGATATTTCGTTATTTACCAGGGGCAAAGAAAACAGAGAGACCAGAGAAAAGGAGAAGAACCCAAAGAAACAGGCAACAGGGCAAAGGCATCAGGAAGAACGAGGGGAGTGGAGGGGAGGTGAGCAAACAGCGTATCCTGTACCCTTGCACAGACATTGACTTTCATTATCTGTTGCGCCACTTTAAGCCACTCAGCCGGGGACTCGCCGGCATGGGGGAGCTTCAAGGAGTGGGGTAGGTGCACTGAAAAAAATGTAGTACTAAAAACTAAAAATGTAACCTATTTAAATAAATAAATAATTGATATAAATAAAAACAAAAGATAACGCTGTAGTCGAGTACCTCGACTATCAGATACCCGTTACTCAGCTGAAGCATGCAGCATAGCGACTGCTTGCACTGCTTGAATTCCATTATTTGCTCATAACTTTTGAATGAATGGTCCGATTTGAAAATTTTCTTCTACATTTCGATAGGTGTAAATAAGTACAAGAACATTGCATTTATATTTTTTTTTAAATGTGCAAAAATCTGGGCGCAAGACAAAAAATATAAAAAATGTATATAACGGAGTCTAAGGTCTTCGTCGCCACCCCTCGAATATATGTATGTACTATTCATAAATAAAATGGGTCATTAATAAAAAATTAATTCAATTATGATTTTTACTCTGATAACAAATAATGTAATAAAAATTTTCACAAAAGTTTTTTCCCAGTGCAGAAGGCCGTAGCATGTATATAGGAAATCTCAAGCACTTGCTGGAAGGCATCGGGAACCGAACCAAATATCAAAGCAGGGAGTACGGAGCAGGGAGAGCAGGGAGCATACTACCCATGCTACCCGAGGACGTGCCACCTTGGTACAATTGGTCCGCCACAGGGTGCAGGGTACTGGAACTGCCTTCGACTGGGATGGGATGGGATATAGGATGGTATGGGATGGAATCGGAGTCCAGACCTCGAGGATCGCTGTCAGAGTCAGCCGTGTGTATCCACTGGCAAACGCCGCGAAGGGGGATCTCGGCAAAGTTATTTATTCTCTGGCTGCGCGTTTCTCTCGCTTTCGAGTGAGTGTGTGTATCATCAGAGGATACTTTTATAGCCCTCCCCATTCCGCATTCCCCCTTCTCCATTTCCCCCTTTTGATTTGCATTCCAATGTGTGTGCAGGCCCAGCCCAGAAAAAAAGCAGCTCGCGATGGAAGAAAACAATAAACGCGATCCCTTTTGCTCCGCTTCGGGGGCTTAGAGGGTGCAAAAACGAGACAGGGACGGGGGGTTTCTGGGGGATTCGCGGAGAAAGAGGTAATTGTAACGTGCGAATTGCCAACTGAAAGATATTTTCAATTTGCTAAATAATATGTCATCCGACGGGACGGGGCGATCAATCCTTTGGAACGGGAGTTGAATTTTTGATTGCCGCTCTCTTTAATTTGCGTACTGTATGTTTCGGAGCCCTGAGGCGAAAAGGGGTTTGAAAAGATGGAGAAATAAGTTTTATTTTTGTCCTGATAAACATTTTACATTACAAAATATGATCTATCAAACAAATCCAGATCGTTATTTATTTGATCAGTATTTTCGTCGAAAAAATGGAAATAGCAATCCCAATATTATGTGTCATACCTTGTTGAGCTCGTAAATACATTTCCAATCGATTGGCATTCAATCCCGATCATTTTAATTTTTGTCCATTTTTCGCAAAAAATCATGATGTAACCCCTTTTGCAAAATGTGAAAATGGGTAAAAATAATAAATTTTTTAAACCATTCAAAAAGTGATAGGATTTAAAATATTGGGTTATAGGCTGCAAAAAACACCGCGTCTTTCAGATTTTAGATCCTTTTTTGACAAGTTAGAGCTACAAAACAGCATAAAAAAATCATATTTTTAGCAATTTAATATGAACATTTTTATTTTTGGCCATTTTTTGCTAAAAATTATTTTTGGGAAATACCAGAAAAAAAAATATTACAAAAATCATTTAATAGATGAAGGAAACCACACATTTTGAAATAGTATATCTCAAAGGAACCTAAATTCATTAATTCATTTTTATTTATCAACAAATTGTTTAGGGTAATATGAACGATTTTTCTTATTTTTTTCAGCTTCAATTGAACTCAATTCCTTGAATAAATGGGAGCGTTGTATGTTTATCTTGGGGGTTTATTATGGTCTCACTCCTTTGCCATACTCCCTTATCTTTAGATCGGCTCTGAAAACATTTCCTTTGAAATATTCGACCAGAAGCGCAACTCGGTAAAAGGTCCCTTAGTCATTAACCCTTCGCAGTTTCCTGATACATAAAACATTTTCTGGACGAATTTTTCGTTGTGGGAAAGCCATAAAACGATTGTTTCTTCATTTTTGATTGCATTTTATTACGCACTCCTTGTGTTCCGTGCCCACGGCCCTTCCTCGAAGTCAGAAATCCAGAAAGATCGCCTCAAGATTCAGGAGCCAAGAACTCGGCTTCGTTTCATTTTAATGACTTTGACATGCATTTGACCTGGATGTGGCGGAGATTACAGACTGACTGACCACCGAGGTGGACTGGCAGGATCTGAAAACCTGAAAAGAGGTGTGGGGGGTTCCTCCGAAGAAGACCGAGTTCTCTGGCCCTTTTTCACCCGCAGATGAACTTCTGTTTTTTAAGCGGCGTGTCAACGACTCATTGGCCATTTGAATAACCAAGCTTACGGCCTTTGTCGCATTTCATTTCACTTCATTTGAGTTTATTTCGCAAGCAGCCAGCCAAGACGACGACGATCGACGACCAGACATGGCCATGACAAGAAATCCTTTCCGAGAAACATAACGCACTGAACATGAAATCCATTTGTAAAACATGCTTTCGGCTTTTGCAATTCGAGGCCAAAACAGGGGGCCACTGCCCAAGTATATCCAAGTCCTCTCTGGTTCTGCTGGCATGTGGTGTGGTCATATCGAACCTACCTCCCAGTTGCAGTATTAGCTGCAGTTTCAGTGTTTCAGTAGCTGCGCTGGCTGCTCTGCCCACTGCAGTCAGCCAAGCAGCTAGAAACCGAGCGGCTAAACAGAACCATCCGTCTATCCACACATCCAGCCATTCAGCCATTCATCCATCTATGCAGCCATAGCCATGGCTATAGCTCCATAGCTCCACAGCTCCAGCTATCCCCAGCTGGAAGGCTCTCGTGTCTGTCGGGTTGAATGAACCAAAAGAGAGCAACTGCCGCTGCACAGAGAGAAAAGTATTTACCTTGTCTATCAATATTTTAGAATTAGAAATATATGTCTCCCAAATTTCCAAATTAAACGATAATCAAGATAATTCAGCAAAATGATATTATTTAATATCAATTTTACCAGTATTTCAGAAAAAAATATCTCCCAAACTTCTACTGTTAATTATGGCTGTATGAGTAAAGTCCTGGTAACCTACACCCAAAAAAAATTGATATGAAACGATGATCGAGAGAGTTCCGCAAAATGATATTATTTAATATAAATTTTACCAGTATTTCAAAAATAAATGTCTAAATTGGTAACCTACACCCAAATAAAACTTGAAATGAAACGATAATTGAGGGAATTCGGTAAATAGATATTATTTAATATCAATTTTACCAGTATTTCATGGTAAAAACGATTTTTCTATGAAATACCAGAAATTTACCATGGGCATATCGATTTTATCGCTACTTGTTTTCCTTTGTGTGTAGGGAAAAAAGTCTCAACATTTTTTAAATATTTATATTAAGATATACTAAAAATTGCATTGACTTTTAGTAAGAATTTTAAGCAGTTTCCTAATTAGTTGCACGTTCAGAATGACCATTTTTTCTCAGTGCAACTTGCTGGTAGTACTGGTGCTACCAACTCTCTCCTGCGGCACTCGTGCGTTTCCTTCGGCAATTTGCAATAGCAACAGATGCCTGACATTGCCTAGACCCACTCGCAACTGGCAAATGTGGTTTGAGCGCGAGTTCCTTCTTGGTCGGGCGAATTACGTATACGGGCCAGGCCAAGATTGCGGTTGCCACAGCTTCCTGCAGCCAAACTGAGAGGCCCGCGGAAAACCGCAATGGACAGATCGAGCCAGAGCGACAGAGACAATTTCCTTGGCCAGAGGAGGAAAAGCTAAGCTCTAAGCTGGGCATGAATAACCATTTAAGTGCTTTCCCAGGCGGCGATCCTGAGAACTTGGCCTGCCACCGACAGGTGAGGCTTCCTACTTACCAAAAACGGAGGAGGAGGAGGAAAATGTTGGGGCAGGGAAAACGGAACGGAACGGAACGACGACCTAGCAAAACCCTTCATTAACCAAACGTCACCTCCTCTAGAATGAGTCGGGCATTCAACTCTCTGGCTATCCACCATCCATCCACCTTTCCAGCCATCCACCCATCCGGACCGACTTTTCACACAATATTTTCCTACATTTCAGCGCGCGGCCTTTTGCTCTGTTTTTCCTGCTGCGGTCGGCGGGGATTTTCCCTGTCCTCCGCATCTTGCTCTTGATCGCATTTGCGCATGCGCACAATTTTCCCGTAACAATGCAAAGGCCAAAGAAGACACAGGCCTGCAAAAAGAAAGAAAATGAGCAATGAAAGAAAAAGAGTGCAGTTCAAGTGCCTTTCTCCGTCGTCACTTGGGAGGTTGAGAGGGCCAGTCAAGAATGGTCCAAGCTGCAAGTCCCAGACCCAGATCCAAACCAAGACCCCTTCCCATACCCATGCCCATACTTACAGCCCATGCCCAGACCTACTTCGCAAAAAGAGGAACTTTTTATGCGCGTTATGAAGTGAAAAAGTCTCATCCAACTTATTATGCACAGCACGGAGTCGCCATCCACAAAGAGAGTTGACAAATTCCTTCGTTATGAGGATGGGAAGGGAAACTAACATGCAGATTGCAGGGCTTCAATTGGGAAAGAGTTAAGGATCTCAGGCAATCCCTTACAGAACACTCCTTAAAAGCACCTTGAAAAAATTATGATCTCTTTAAGCTAACACTAAATCCTCTTTATTTCGGATACTCATTAAACAGCTAAGCCCACAAAAAACATTGTTACTTTTATATTTTAAGTGCATAACTTTTATTTTGGGAGATAGCTATACACAAAATTATTATCTTCTTAGATTCCCTTTAAATTCCCAACTTTTTTATACAGGTTCGAATAGTTTTTCCCAGTGCATCCTGCCACTGATCCGGGAAATAACTTCCCGTCAGTCAGTCAGTTAGTCGGCATCATTCCTTGCTCCAATTTCAGGCCACCTCGGCGGTGCCTCCAGTCTTCCACTCCCTGGCAACTTTCGAAACTGTACAGAAACCAAAACCCGAAAGTAAACACAGCGCACAAAAATCCCAAGGAAAACAAAGCGAAACCCGAAAAAGCCGAAGAATCGAAAATGGAACCCCCATTTCAAAAACGACACAATTAACGAGCGGCAAGAATCGAGAAGAAGCGATGGTGGCGAGGACGAAAGGATTGCGATTGCGTCGAAAGGCAATATATACAGCAGACACCAATACACTCACACAAAGAGCTCGTACTGGATAAACATATCTCTTTTAGAAGCGATGTATCCCTTTTTTCGTGGGATCCGCGAGGTACGCTCAACAGGTAGAGGAGTGCGAGACCGCAGCGGAGGAGGAGCAAACTGGTTTCACCAGATTCCAACTTCCAACTTCCAAGGAGCGGCTGAGCAATGAGGACTGTGTTGACTTTGCAGTGCGGAGGACGGAGGACTGAGGACTGAATCCCAAACCGAATCTGAATCTCAATCCGACGACTGTGAGTGGCATACAAAGCGCCCGAGAACCAGTTTGATCCTCTGGCCGATGAGTTGGCGTAAAAGCAATTTTAATGTCCTGCTACCCAGTCCATAAAGTCATGAATAATCGCCAATCGTGTACGTGTGTGTAGGATGTAGGATGGGGGATGGAGGACGGAGGACCTCCTGCCCCTCAAAATTCCCCCTTGGTTTGGTGATTTGTTTCTTCTCCCTCCATCGCTTGACTCTTGTTTGTTTGTGTGTGTGTGTGGAGTGGACCCTGGCCGATCCTTTCGCTCCACTCTTTGTGGTGACTGTACTTGGGGTGCCTTGGGACCTCGAGACGAAAAGGTTTCCTTTAAGGAGAGCTCAGTGATTGAACCTGTCAAGTTTCTTTTATCAATAATCGAAACATTAAAATTAAATTGTAAAGATTTAGTTTGCTCAAATAAAAACACTTTTTAACTTAACTTAAAATAACAGAAGTATACAAATTCAATCTTTGATCAGATAACAGATCCCCGAATATACGAACTTAAAGAAATCCTAACTGATAGAAACTTGATTCGCCCTTTGTCTGAAAACAACAATGACAAATCCCCAACCCTTTACACTCAATCCAAAGGCAACTGTACCCCAAGAAAATGTGATCCCCCCAGTGCCGAGAAATGTCATGGGATCAGCAAAAAACGCTGGCTGCCCCTCTGGGTGATTCCTTGAAAAATCCTTTACTGATAAACACAAGTGCACTTCAGTTTCGAAACTCACGGGGCAGAGACGAAGAAGAAATTACCCCAGCTGAAGATCAAATATACATTTGAGTAAACAAGCAGAGCATTCCGAGGAAAAAACGAGGAGCGAAAGGGATACACATACCCCTGCCCCAAGTGGCACAGCAACCACCACCAACGGGGCAGGCAGCCTTGAGAGGCTGACAGCGATTATGATGACGGCGGTGTTTACATTTCCCCACACGAAGTGAAATCCAAAGCCCCCAGCTCTAAAAACCGATCCGAATCGCATCGGAACCCTTGAGAACTCCTGCGCGGCTCCTTTGGGCAGAGAGCATCTCGACAACATGGGGCAACTGCAGCCACGACCACATTCCGCATCCAGCTGGGCGGAGAGGCAGGCAGAGATCAGCAGAGATCAAGTGAAGGGTGCAACGAGAAAAGCCCAAAGAAAAAGGATTGTGTGGCTCTGACTCCGTTGCAGTTGCAGTCGACTTCGGCAGCGGCAGAGGCATAGGCAATGCAACGCTGCCCCAAGAGGTGACGGGGGTTCATTGAACTCGGCCAGGCAACTCCTCAAACAGAAAGCAGAGGAGCAGGCAGCAGAGATGCCAGGCAGCCTATTTTCCAAAAGGATAAACAGAGGTGAGAGAAGAAAAACCTAAGAAAAAACCTATAGGTAATAGATAATAATAAAATTTGTATAGTTTAACACATGAAAAATATTTGTAACATCAAAATTATTTTTGTAAATTATTAGATTGTAAATAAATGAAAAAGCTAGAATAATAAGTAATTTTAAGAATAGTTCAAACTCTTTTTCTACTAGTTATTACCTATTCATAACTATTTCTTTACCTGAAATAAAATAATTCATAAATTTATTCAGTTTCGGATAATAGTTATGATATTTAAAATATCTTGTTTTAGTTTCGGAATTCAGTTTCCAAGAATTGCTTTTAAAGGACAGATCTAGCGGGAAAACACCCAGTCTGGCATCGCTGACTTGGGGAGTCTGGGGGAGAGCGATCTTCGGTCTTTGGGATAGGACAACGACAACTGTGCGCCTGCAGTGGTGGCTGTGTGTATCTGTGTGAGCGGCCAAGGAGTTTTTCCTGCTTTTCTTGTCGCATCCTACAGAAAGCAGAAAACTGAAGACTGAAAACTGAACGCAGGGAGAGATCGGCTTTATTATTACAGCTATTTGGGCGGCGGCAGCAGGAAGGCAGGAAGGAAGCGGCGACGTCGATGATGGGTCTTATAATCCTCCGCGCGTTCTCAGCTGCATTTGCCGCGATGCTGGTATTTTCCAAGTAAAAATAGAAAATAGATAAAAATGCAATTTGCTTGTTGCGGCGTGTGTGTGTGTGTGTATCTGTCGGCAATTTGTGGATAGACAAAGGAACAGGAATTCGCTCCAAAGAGCATTCTCCTTACCTGACTGACTGACTGACTCTTTTGCATAAAAATAGAGGCGGAAAATATCCAAGTCCGTTTCTATTTTTGGGGCAGATCGTGAGATTGGCATCCTAATGGTAAATTAATTGAAAAAGATTTTCTTCGTTCCCTTCTTGAATTTAGAATCCCGATCAATTTATCACTTACGCTTCATTGAGCGCACACCGAAAAAACTTCCCGAGCATCAAAAGTTAAGTGATTGAAGGGGATCGTTCCATTGATTTATTGCTGACCATGTGGGAACTTTCAATCTGCAGCAATTGTCCTGCCAGAAGGAGCTGCCTGCAATCTGCGGGCTGTTTATGGAAATCGTAATGAAGATTGACAAACCCCTGGACTGGCATGCAGGAGTACACAAATAGCAGCGCAGAAGTTACCCCCAAAAACAGGGGAAGGTCACCCAGCGATCGCAACCCCCGGCAAGGACCCACATAAAGCCTTAAGTGCCCCGATTCGGCGGCCGAAAATAGACCGCCTGCATTCGACCAGAAGGAGCTACCGATCACACACCCCACGCACCAGGGGTTAAGTGAAGGATACACTCGGAAAAATCCCCAGGATAATTCTTATAATTATTTGTTTAATTTTAAAAACAATAACTTCAAAAATTATACAATTATTAATATGCTTATTAAATGCAAACGAATAAATTCAAACGAATAAAAATACACCCCCTTTTACTTGTGTACAAAACATGTCTTAAATACACCACAACTTTCTCCGAGTGCCGCAGTAATCTCTTCAACCCCTGGACTCTGTTTATGTTTGGTAACCGCTTAACAGATTTTTATCTTAGCAGCGCACAAATTACTCAACACCAACTAGAGTTCGGATTCGGGATTCCTGCGGGATCATATTCCTTGTATTCCTTAAGAAAGGGGCGTTGGCGTGGGCGTGTCCTGTTTGCTATTCCAGGAACACACGCGTATCGCAGCACGCACATCTCGAGGATCATCAGCATTCGGTCCACGTGAGTGGCGAACGTCCTTTTCCAAACTCATCAGCCTCATTGTCTTTATTTTGTTTTATTTCATTGACTTTCAGGCTTTCTGCCTTTTCTTTTCCTGAGCATAGGATGTACCCTATCTACAGACCTTTTTCCATCTTCTTTCCCTTTGTCTACCCGGTCATTGTTCGCCGTTTTCTTTGTTCTTTTCCATTTTTCCTTCAGGTTTTTTCTTGCCTGGGATTGGGATCATTGAACTTCCGTCGAGGATCGTCTCAACTCGATGACTGTTTATAATTAGATGAACAAATTGAGGAGCGATTTTTTGGGGTGGTTTGTTGGTTGAAAAAGAGTCAAAGAGCATGGAAAAGCATTTTGAAAATAGGTCAACCATAATCAATAAAAAGTATTTAATTTAAAGTCAAAGAGTTCTAGCGATAAAGGGAAATTTTCTTAAAAAATGTATCAGCAAATGCATTATTTTAAGTCCATCCAAAAGTGAAGAGGATCGTAAGCTTTTAAGTTCCAAGCTGATAAAAACCTTTATTTTATCGAACTTATGACAACAAAAAAGGAAAATTTGTAAACTATTTTTTAAAAATTTTGAATTGTTTATGTTTATATAAGAATTTTGGCAAGTAATTTTGAATTTTCAGAAATTATTCAACAGCAATGATTTTCATTCAATTTATTTGTTCCCAGGACTATTGATCCTGCCCTCATCGAAAAGTCGACTCCCGAATCGTTAGCATCCGCGGATCCTGCATAAAATCCGACATGCCGCCGGACGCGTGTTACCCAGTGATTATAAATTTTTCGGTGGCGGAACTTCTTGAATTGAATTTGCCTCGACCCCAATTAAGGCAATCAAGACCGGGTTTTCGGAGGGACAGTGATCCTTTACCCGCAGAATTCACAAATTACACAACAGCTTGTTCGAGTTTTTAATTGAACGTAATTGGGGGTTGATCCTGCTCGGAGGCATTTGCTACAGAGTTTTCCCATGGCAACCACTGCAGCTAGAAGAAATCGAGCATTGAACCCTTTCCACAAAAAAGAAAGAAAAGGCGAGGAGAGTAGAGAGTAGCGAAAGAGGAGTCGGGATGCACTTGGTTGCCACTTGGCGGACTCGAACTCCACATGCACCCATTTCCATTCCCATTCACATGCACTTTTTGCCGCCTGCTCCCCCCTCGCTTCACCGGTTCCCCATTTTCCTATTTCCCCATTTTCCCCACCCATCGGGAGTTTCTATCCATTCCGTTCCAAGCGACTGCTAATGGATTCTACGCGGCGCTCTTCTGCCTTTTCCTTGCTTTATCACTTGTCCACTTCACCTCCACCACTCTCCCCTCGTCCTAGACATCCATAATAATTTACACTGAGAGAAGAGGTCATATGTAAGAATCCTGATCGTAGTTCTTAATAGGAACTTTCTATCAACTACAAAATAAATGTATTTACTTACAACAAGGGAGAATCATCATGAAATAGTAAACAACTTCTTTTGAAAACATTAAACACATTTATCAAAAAATCAAAAATAGTTTATAATTTAAAGATAAGATTGTTTAATCATTATTTGTGAGTTGTAGTTTTTTCTTTCTCCAACTTGCAGAATAGTTTTTATAATAGTTTCAAAAAGGAAACCACTTTAATTTTAATTAATAAGCTAATTTTCAAATATTTCTTCAAGTGCCCTCAACTCCTGGCATTGACTTCCATTCCGTGGTGAGGCGAATGCACTTTGCCAGCGCCAAAGGTTTGTTTTTCTTCTGTGTTTTCCTTCAGCTCATTTGCCCCTTGGCCTATCGCACGTTTTTCTCCTGCTTTTCCCGTGGAGTCCGAGGAAAAACTATGCCTCTTCCGCGCCTCCTTCTCCGCGCCGGCATTTCCTTCTGCCTTCCACACTGTATTATTTACGCTCGTCGCCCGGTTTTTGTGATAAGCCTCTGCGGGTCTTCCGCCCCTCGACTTTCTGGGAGGATTTTAAAGTCATCGCCGGACAATGTCCCAGACTTGCGGCTCTCGGTTTTCGCCTCCCCAGCGCCCAGCTGATAAGAGACCTCGGGCCTGGTCAACGCCCCCAGAAAGAACCCACTGATATCAGGCTCATTATTCAGGCGTTCCTTTTAGGTCCTAAATATCGAACGATAAGTCCAATATTTATTTTTTTTTATGATTTTATCGTGTCATATCAGTGAATCGAAATCGAGTCATGCCAGGATGTGTGGTTAGTTACTACACTTTTGACCTTCGACACTGGGGGAATATATTAAGTTTTTTCTAAAAAAGTAGTTACAAATTATAATTTTTGATTTTATTTTCTTTTAAAAACATTAAGCACATAAATCAAAAAATTGTTTTATAATTTAAATATAAAATTATTTAATCATTATTTGTGAGTTTAAGTTTTATTTTTTTCTTTCTCTAATTTGGAGAATAGTATTCATAATAGTTTTAGAAAGGAAACCCTTTTAATTTTAATTTGTAAGTTACTTATTTTTTTTAATTTCTTCAAGTGCCTTTAAAATTTCTATCTTATGTTTTTAGAACCAAATCTTTCATCATCCCTTGAAAAAAGTTAAGCATGTTATTTTTCAGTGCAGATAGACTCACATAACTCCTGGCAGCGATAAGAACGGGTGTGTATGGTGTGTCCCATGTCCCAGGACGCTTATCGAGTGTTGATTTGCCTTATCGATCCGGCTAATCGTCAACAGGACTCATTCCCATCCTCCCTCCTTCTCCTCCGCCGATAAGGAGGCAATAACATCGGGTATCGATTTCCGAGTTTTCCCTTCGATTCGTGTTTTTTTCCACACATATGACTGGGTACTGTCGAATCAGAGCTGGGTTTACCTTGGCCAAGTGTTACCTTGCCTTTACCAAAACGTGAGCGTTGGCAAACTGCTCCAATTATTTGCGAAATTCGCTTCGCTCGATTTTCGGATGGCCAACATGTATGTCTCATGTGGTGGAAAAGCTTGAATCGCTGCTGTTGCAACATTCGAGGCATTTCTTGCTAACTCAGTAAACGTGAAACGACGAAGGCAAGAACAGGCCCCCAAAGAATATACCCCCATAACTTGGATGTGTGCCCAAGAGCCGCGCAGGTAATTAGGTCATCGGTTGTGGTTGTGACAATTTCACGAAACGCATAAGAAACCAACTGCGACAGCAGAAAACTTGGATGCAAAAATGACAATGCACCGAGAATGTCTTTCTCTCGGATTAAAATTAAAATTGGTAAACAAAAGCCTTTTTTATCTGACTCATTTATGATAGAAACTGGATGATGGACAGACTTAGTGGGATATAGAAAATCCAGCTGGGAGTCAACTGGTCTTGGCCTCCCGGAGTTGTTGGTCCATAGGGAAGTTTATCGCAATCCTCTCCACCGCCTTCGTCAAAACCCTCCAAAACGTTTCCGCCATCGCCCTCCATATTGTCATCGTAGGCTTCACCATCATCTTTGGGCAGCAGGACATAGTTCGAAGGCCCCAGCAATTCACCGTACCTGCTAACCATCAAATTGGACTGGACGTTCAAGGCAACTTGGTAGTGAGCGGGCTGAGGAATCGCTTGAACCACAACTAAGCCCAGAAACTAGACTTACGGATTGTTAAAGCCTATAGAGTATACGGTACAAGCGCCAAATCAACTTACAATCAACAGGCAGCCTAGGACCAAACGTACTCCACTTAATTCCATCGACCCCAAATTTTGAACATTAATTTTTTTGGCCCTTCCAAAAATTTGGCAGTTGAAAAAAGTAGAGTTGATTCAAATAAATGTTTATAAATTAAATGAAAAAATAAATATAACCATATATTATTAATAAGATAAAAAATATTGATTAACTCTTCCATTTTCAATCCCAAGTTTCTAAAACCCATAAAATATATATTTATATAAATTAAATGAAATATAAATATAACCATATAAAACTAGGCCACAGATAAAAAATTAGATAAACTTTTCCATTTTTAATCCCAAGTTTCTAGAACCCATTAACAATAATATTTTTTTTCAGGACAACTGGAATTTTTTATTTTCGTCATTCAGTAAAATACAGCGACACCTAAAAGTCATCGTCGAACTCATCCACGTCATCAGCTTCGACCTGACCGCCCGCCGCCTGTTTCTTGTGGTAATACTTTCGATAGCCCACCTGCTGCAGAGGATACTGCGGAATCATGTACTCCATTCGCTGGTTCCGGCGGAGGGTGCACTCCTGGAACTCCCGCCAATTCAAATATTTGAGCGAGTGGCACTCCTCCGATTTGCCGAAGATGTACAGCTCGCGACGCAGATCCATCCAGATGGTGCGGTGATCGAAGGAGACATTGTGAATCATCCGGTTGAGCCAGAAAAAGACCTTGGGGTAGTTGTAGATGGTGGATCTGCCCAGGCACACGGTGCTCAGCTCTGCGCTATTGGGATTGTAATTGTGGAGGGGCTCCTCATCGACGCGGTAGCGAATACCGCCGTGTTTATCGGCCGCCCAGCCCTTTTGGAATCGGGTGTCCTTGAACTGATCGCCATATGTCACACCCCACGGATTGTACACCCAGTTTCCGTGTCGATCGGTCTGCATGTTTGGCACTTGGATAGTTAGTTCCTTGCCCTCATAACCCTCGAATTTTCCGTCTCCTGTTTTTTTCCGCAAACCTTTTCCTTTTCCGCGGTAGCGAGGTCGTTTTCTTTTACGCTGATCTTCAGCGTCTTCTATAGATACAAATTACAATCATAATATTTTACTTAAAACTCTTTAAAATATTATGAACCGTCCTTATTTTTAGCAAATATTCTTACACTCAGAAAAAAACACCGTGCTAAAATCAAGCAAAATCAGTCTTGATTTAAGAACGATTTCATACTAAAAATTTCAAGAATGTTTCGTTCTGAAAGTTCTTAATTTGAGCACAATTTGGACTTAAACTCCAATTAAGCACAATTATTCTCAAGCTCGATAAAAAAGTACTTAAATTGAGGTTAAAAGTATTTACTTGAAGACTGAATCAAACTTAATTCCAGATCAGAAGACGATACCGAGTCGTTCATGAAATTTTGAAAACATTCGTTCTTAAAACAAGAATTAGTCATTCTTAAATATAAAAATTCAACCAGAAATAACGAATTCCCAGGATGGTGCAGCTGTTAGAGGCGGCAGAACAATGACATTTTGTAAGTAAAGGTACCGACATCAACTCCTCTCCGCAACAAGTCCTCTATTTAGATTTTTTTATAATTTTTTTTTTTAAATCTGTAAATTTTATTTTTATTTTTACTTTTTAAACCCTTTAATAAATTGTTTAAATAAAAATAAATTGAACTTGAACGCTAGCCCTTTCGTCGAGACTTTTTGTGCCTTCTTTAGCCCACGGACTTTAAGAAGCATGCGTGGTCGAGTTGGTAAAGGCGTCTGACTGCACAGCTGGTGGTCGCGGGTGCGGGTTCAAACCGAGGTCGGGGTAAGAGTTTTCCTAACTATTACTTAAATCATTGCTAAAAGTTTTTTCTGAATATAAATTGCGTTAAAAATGTGTTTACAGGAAAAATAAGTTAAAATACATTAAGTAAAACAATTTAACTAAAAAAATCCTTAAATTAAGAATTATGCATTCTTAAATTGAGTACAAACGTACTTAAATTAATACAAAAGTACTGAAATTAATTTCTATCCATTCTTAAATTAAGAATTTTTAATTAAACTTATTTAAACTGACTATTTTTTTGCGTCAAACTTAATTATTTCAAGTATTAATATGTCTAGATTTGAAAATAATTAATTCTTAATTTCAGACAGAAGCGTTCTTAAATCATACTAAAATCAAGTATTTTCTGTCTTGAAAATTCGTTCTTGAAAGCAGTATTTTGTTCTCAAGATCAGATTTTCGTTGCTTGGCTCACTTTTGACACTCAAAATGCTAGATTCAAGCACGAAATACTTGATTTTTTCCCTGAGTGTACTATAGCTAAGTACAGAAAGTACAATAAATCGAAGCAATTCTTACCTGCTTTAGTCCCTTCGCTTTCCTTTCCCTTTAAGCTTTCATCAACTTCAGTCGCTTCTTTTTCCTCCGGCTTTTTCCAAAAGTTAGGGAACTTTCTCTTAGCAGGTGGGCGGGGAAAATCCTTTAGGGTTGGACTTACGGTACCCAAAACCCTTGACGTCGAAATTGAACGGTGGTTAGCGAAAAGTCGGAGGCCCAATCCAGACTTCGGCTTGGATTTCACACCCAATTTTTTAGCCAAGTTATATAAGTCACTTTCGTGGATGGGTGAATCATCTCCCAAAGAGGTCGTCATCCTGTTCCATTTACCATGAGGCCGAGTAAAAGCTATTTTGGTTGTTTCTATTTTATCGGGCAGCTTTGTTGCCACCATTGGCATTAGTTTTCCAAAGAGTCCAAAATCCGCTACCAATTTTTTGTCCAACTCTGCAGGAGGATCCACCAAAGTCTGGTTTCGTTGAGTTTCCGATAAAACGCTTTTCTCCACGGGCAAGGTCTTAAGCGAAACACCGATTTAGCCAAAGAAAACAAAGAGCAGGGTCTCTACTTACATTGATTAGGCAACAAAGGCCCAGAATTACCAGCAAATTTAGATTCAACATTTTCCACAACAGCTAAGCAAAGAAAGCAATTTAAAGGAATCACTCTTAAAACACTGTGAAAGAAAAGGCAAGGCGTGCTTTTATCGAATGATTAAAAGTAAGGGATGATGATCTTAAAATTGAGTAAGCAGATTGAGATCACAATTTCAATATTATCTGTAATTTGTATCCATTTATAGTTTAGGGAAAATATATTATATTTAATAAAGAACTGTTACCAAAAGGAAATCACAAAAAAATAAAGAAGACTATGCTTGGTGCCTGGGGTATTCGGGGACCATGTACTCCATCCGCTGGTTGCGCCTGAGAGTGCATTCGTGGAACGGCAGCCACTCGGTGAGGTTCATCATGCGGCACTCCTCCGACTTGCCCGACTTGAAGAGCTGCCGGCGGAGGGCCATATAAATGGGGCGGTGCGAGTGGGGCGATCGGTACCGCTTGCCCGTCAGATACTTCATGATTCTGGGCCTATTGTAGACGGTCGAGCGGCCCAGGCAGACGGTGCTTATGCCCTCGTCATCGGGATAGTAGTCCATGCCGGGATCGGAGTCGATATGAAGGCGGGGCATTCGGCTCTGGTGATTCACATGGAAGCGGGTGTCCTGCCACACTTTGCCGAAAGTAGCGCCCCAGGGATTGTAGACCCACTGGCCAAACTTGTCCGTTTTGCGAATGGAAATGGTCAGCTCCTTTGGACGTACGAAGGCTCCCGCAGTTGTCTCTGCCTGTCTAGCATCACCTTCGGGGCTCGCTTCATCGTCTTCTCCTTTGGCCCGAAATTTAACCATTTGCGTCGATTTCTTGGTTTTCTTGGTCGTCTTATCCTTGAGCCGCCTCGGATTTTTGGTTCTCAATCGCCGCTTGGCTGGGTTGCCATAGCCATCGTTAACCGGAAATAAGCGGAGACCAGGTGCCAATCCACCCAGGAATCTCTTCTCGCGGGATTTTATATAATCCTTATTGGGTGTGGGAGACAGAACCTCGTAAAGAGACGTTACCTCTTTCCATTCTTTGGATTCCCGGGTTGGCGAGGCTAAAGGGTTTCTAGAAGTTTCCTGTGGTTCCTGCGAAAGGATTCTCAAATAACTAAGGTACAGAACTTAAATTGTTACTACCATGGATTCCGTAGAATCAGCCTCAATGCCAGTTGTTCCTTGGGATAAGGCCGCCGATGGAATAGGAGTGGCTTCAAGTCTTAGGATCTTTTGAGGATCAGGTTTAGTATCTAAAAATTCAGTTTTTCCTAGACTTACTCCAATCAAACAACAAATACAAAAGATGATGGGCAAACTTGTTTGAAACATCCTGCTAAATTATACAGCAAATTTTTACTACTCAAAATTTTATTTTATTTTATTTTTTAGCTTTGTACTGAGTTGAGATTGAAAATGCAAAGCTATCAGGGTCTGCAAATAAGTGTTATGAGTTTAAAAATTGAAGGCCAAAACAGTTTCCAAAAAATATGGGGAAAATACCACTTACTTAGTTTGGCTCGGCAAATGGGAAAACGTGATAAACCTCTTTTTTTCAAAATTAATTATTCTCAAATTTTTATTTTAATTCTCCAATTTTTTTAAAATATAATTTTTTTTATAAAAATTGAAAATTAGACTTCTTTTCCAATTTCAAAATCATAATATTTACGATCCCTGAAATATATTTCCTTGAAATTTACAATAACTGCTTAAAATGCCCAAATATATTTGTTTCATAATTTGTATTTTGGACAACCTCACATCAGACGAATCAACAGTTATCCACTCTTTTTAATACAACTACCAACTTGTTTAGTGCATATGTATAACCATTTTCGAAGTAGAATGGCTGTAAGGGTTGTGTGATTGGCCCAACCCCGGGTCGCAATACTATCCAGTTTGTTGTAATTGACTTTTCGCCTCGACTTTGAGTGGCCGGCGCTGCAAAGAAAGATAAAATGCCCGAGCGAGAGCTGCCAAAAGTAACTGGAACTGGGTAACCGACTCATACACAGTCGCATATCGCACATATAGTACACTGACTGGCAAGTCAGCCACTTGGCCAACACACACACTTGGCCACTTGGCTAAAATGAGCGGCTCAAGGTCATCACGCCACACAAAAAGAAACAAAAACGTAGATGGAGACGGAGACGGAGAAAAATGCTGCAAATCTCTTGGCGTCTAACTGCAGCCAAAGTCGCACTTGCAGTCGTCGCTCGATGGCCTCGAATCTTGAATCTTGAATCCGCTGCAGCAGCGACAACAAACATAAAAAGCAACAAGCTCCCAGCGGGGCAACAACAAAAGCGGGCTTACGAAATCACGAGCCATTTGAATTGAATGAGCCACGCAGATCGTGGGTTTCTCGGGGGGAGGTTGCGAAGTAGGGAGTGGTGGCCAAGCAAGGCTCATACACGGAGAAAAAAAAAGGAAAACTGTCCATCATTTGGGAGACCCATTCAACATAGCTACAACAAGGAGGTGCTATTCACAATAAATATCTGTAATATACACAAAAATTGACAAAAGATCAGATTGATATGTGCTGTTCAATTTTATATATTTTTAAGATCATATTGATATGAATAAAGATTATTTTACATTTTTTGTATTTTTACGGAATGATAAAATATTAAGTCGATATTTTTAAATTATTAATTTGGAATTTTTGTTCTGTGTAGTTACTACTAGTGAAATAAATATTTATTTTTAGCCAGCTCTATATTAGGGTTTGGTTTTTGTATATATTTAATATATTTTTATATTACTAGAATAATGACCAATTATTATGATACAATTTTCTCTCTGCATTAGATGGAGTTATAAAGTCACAAGCCCTCTCATACTCGCACACTTCTAAACAGAAACAGGCACACATACTCGAGCATCGAAAGCTTGGCGCTTGAAAAATTCACACAGTGTTTCAATTGCACTTCACAAGGGAACCTCTGTCAGATACACAGATATATATCTCTCGATCGTTACAAAATTGTAAGTCTTCCCATCTCCGATCTCCCGTCTCCCTCGCCACTGTCTATCCACTGTCTCTCTCCCTTTTCGCCGGCTAGTCCTACATACAAATCGATGGAATGCTAGTCGAACACTGATCAAATAAACCGCAAAACTGCCCATGCCCAAAGCCAGCTAAGATCATCAGCAGGCATCAACAGCATCATCAACAACATCAACATCATCAGCAGCGGGTAGAGAAACAACCGAAACTGAGTTGAAAGATCACAACTTCGAATACCCTGAAGATTTGCTTTATAAAAACAAAAATAATTGAAATATTTCAGGATTTCTTATGATATCTTTATACTTTTACATGTTAGATAGGATACGATTTAAATAATACCTAAAGGTATTTATTCTGGTATTTCAATTTATTTTTAATTTATATCAAAAATTAAATTAAAATTTGGTTCGATACTTTTTGGTTTTATTGTTTTAATATATTATATCTTGTATTTCTTAGTGAATAAGTTCCATTCAGTCCTTTTAATTCGGTTAATTTTTTAAAAGATCATAACATGAAATCAATTCCAACTCCAAACCTTCAAGTACCCAAATAGATTTAATGATGTCGTCCTAAGCAATGGAAGATGTAATTACTACCTGGCAGAGGCTAGCGAATAATGATACCCTTTGGCGAGGGTATGGCAACTTTGTCGCTTTGTGGGCGGCTTCAAAGTTGCCGTTCACTTGCAATTGCGATCCGATGGTGGGCGGCGTGGAGCGGCTCCTCTGGATTCAGATGGTGGAAGTGGAGGGTGGATGTTGATGGCGACTTGGCGAGTTGGTCGACTGTTGGCGTGCCTCGGTGGCATTTGGTGTCATTCGAAGTTAATTGCTGGGAACGACAGCGCCAGAGGCCGCCGTAGCTCGCTTTTGACTCTGTGGCCCGGATTTGTGTCAACTCTTAAGGTTAACCTCGTAATTATGATTGTTGCTGCTGGTGTCTTCGGTTTTCCTCAGTTCTCAGTTTTCGGTTCTCGACCGTTCCCGCGATTTGAACGGATAAGAGGTAGTCAGATATGGTATGGTGTATTTATATGCTTAATAATTGGAAATTGTTATATTTTTAAATAGTGAGATTCTAATTAATTTATCATTTTCTTACAACGGAAATATTCTAATCGATTTTTTTAATAATATAACAGTTTTACTTGAAAGTTTGAACAGCATAGAGGTACTGAAAAAAAGTGAAGATGCTGCCGCGGAGAAAACCTTTTCTATCTTCCTACGTTTCCTATTGCTTCATCTTTTCCCCCTTCATCCATATAGGCACCCTTTTTCGAGTCAGCTTTTCTTTGGGGTCCCAAGCCCGCTGGCGTTCCTCGTTTGGCGGCTCTGGAGTGTGAGAAAATGGAAAAATCAAGGCAGCTACAGATGCATAGATACTCAGATTCCGACAGAGACGCAATGCTCTCGCTGTCCCGCTCCATAAGTGGTTCCGTCTGGGTCCGGGTCCCGTTAAAGCTGGAATAGAAAAAAAGGGCACAGCCAACTCAGATACATTTGTAACTGAAGAGTTATGATCCCTATGAAAGAGCCAATCTGGAAATCCGAGTAATGGATTTCGAAACAACATCCAACTCAGCTTTCGTTTCGATTATGAAATCCAAACCGAAAGAGTGGGCAGCAGAAAAGGTTTCCTTCTTGGCTCTGGAAGATTTCCCAGGGAAGACTGACGACTGAAGACTGAAGACTGGCTGGCGAGGAATTCAGGTCAAGCGGGCTTAGGAATTTCTGTGTGGAGAATCTCGGGGAGAATCCCTGGCCTGGTGATTCGAAAATAAATACATGTATACAAATGCGACTCTTAACAGGCGAGAAAGGCAGTGCTTAATTATTCAAATGTTATGCGCAATTTAACTCTTTGTTAGTGTGTGGTTTATGTTTTTGTTTTTTTGTCCGTATTATTCAACTGCCATTCGATTTCGTTTCGTGGCGACTCCTTGATGGGCAAGTTGGCCAAGTGGAAAACCAGTTTTAGAATCGGCCAAAAACCCAAATAGCAGCCACAATCATCGGTATTAGAGAATCCCACGCAGAACGCGTTTCACTCACTTGGCTTTTGGCTAACGAAGTGCACGACTTTGGTCTAATAAAATAAAAACAAAACACACACGCAGTGGAAAACTCCCCACGCACAGGCATCTTTGAAGGTTGAAAAGCCCAGAAAATACACAGGAAAATAATTTGAAGAGATCTAAGGGTTAAATTAACTAATTCGTAATATTTAACATCAATATTAATTAATTAATAATAAAGATCGAGGCATTATTTCCTATTAATTTGGTTTAAATATGTATTCAATAATATTAAAACCCATAGAGCCAGGTTTTTCTCTCCGTGTTCAAGAGCGTAAAACAGAGAGAGTTTCTTAATTAAAAGCAAATTTCATCTCAAATAACGCCGCTAAGGCAGCAACAACAATTAAGCAATTAATTTATTTCAGCTGTGTGGCACTTTGAATAGCGGGAAAAAATCCAAGCCGAGTAGTATAGTAAATGGCCAGGCAGGCAGCCAGATCGGATCAAACCTGTTAAATCGCAGAGCCCCAGAACAGAACTCCGGGCAGTTCCCCTTCGAGAGAGGGCCTAGCCAAGCGAGTATACGAGATACTTGTACACTTGCCGTGTTTCACAAGGCAATGCAAATTATCTGGTTAAAGTGCAGGGTTTAACGAATAGGGGTGGGGGGTTGGCTTCTAGGCAACCGAGGGATGCATTTGGATCGCCCTGCTGAATCATTTCGACGGTGAATTATGCCGAGAACAAACGTAATTGTCTATAGTTTCCAACGAAATTAGTTTCGAAACTAATGTGAGCTTGCGAAACTATAAATAGGCGTGCAAGGAAAGATCAATGGAAGGGTTATACAAGGCAATTTACGCTAATGGTATTACTTTATTCTTCTAAAATATTATTTAATTTTCCATTTATTTAAAATATGAAAATATCTTGGTATTAATAAATTTACCTATTTTATACACCTTTGTTATTAAATTTTAAAACTAAAAAAAAAAGTAGCATTCAAAACCTCCGAGGGACTAACTGTTTGTACTTGAATGAAGCGATTAAGGCTGTCTTTATCTGCCGCATAAACAGCAAAGTAGAGATAAAGGCCTCCCTAGACACTTCTTATCTGCCACCCAAAGTCTGATGGTCCCTCAATCCTTTCCCATTATCAGCGGTTGCAAAGTCAAAGAACTCGTTGGGCTAGAGCGATAGGCCACCAAGATAATCTCGGGTCGGGTGCTGGGAATTGTTCCCGTTTCCCAAAAACACACTTTGATTGACGATCTTTCCCATGTATGCCTAATGATCCTTCAAATGGCCGCTAATAACCAAGCCAGCCCCTTTGGGATTGGTTGGGGTAACGCCCTCCGCTCGGGGGTTACCCAAAGTGCGACCCACTCCGAACGGTCGAGATCCCAAGATCTCCAACAGCCAGTTGACCAGTGGGTTACGTGTGCCATGGTACACGTGGAAAAAAAAGAGATCATATCATCATTAATATCGAAAAAACGATCCTATCATTATTATTATGGAAAAACAAGATCGTATATATAAGATAACATCATATTATCTTAAGATTTTGGACTAAGAACATCTACAATACTATTAGTGAGTAATTCAATTATGAACAATACCAATAAATTGTTTTTTACTTAGTTAATCATTTTGAAAATATCATAAAATATACATTTTTAATTTTGTAAGCCCCGTTGCGACATTGTTTTTTTTTCACTGCAGGGTAACCCCAGCAACAATTATTCAACTTTAAGTCGGGACAGTGGGGAAAATATCAAATCATTTCGGTTTCAGTTAGAAGCGCGCGCAAGCATTCTCTCGAAAAGGGGGCGGCGGGGGGCGGGGCAGTCAGGGGGATGTTGGTTGAGCGAAAAACAGAGTCGAGCATACGCGGCACGCTTTTCCGATCAAACCAGTTTGCCGTAATAGCTGGCATTTGGGATTAGTTACTGCCGATATATATTGCTGCCACTTGGAATGCGCCCGGCTAGAAATTCCCTCGACCACGCCCCCTCCCACCGCCCACCGAATGGAGCGTTGACTATTTTTAGCGGGACGGCAGAACTTTATTAAAATGCAATCAATTTGCAAGTGCGGCGCTGAGAAAATAACAAACAAATAGCCACCCACTCTCTTTCTCTCTCTCTCCCACTCCCTCTCTCTTTGGGGGGCGGAAGAAAAAGAGAGCTGGGAGATGGCATTTATGCTGAGCACGCAGAGAGCAGAAGATGGGGCTGCAGAAGAAGAAGCCGCTGCGTCGGCAGAATGAAAACGAGGACGACCAAACTGCATTGTTGTCATATTTCGTAATACGCTGATGCAGCAGAGAAGAAGGGGGTGGTGGGTGGCAGGTCACAGCGGTTAGAGAGAGAGAGAGGGAGATTTCAACACAAGCTTATCAACGGGAGAACGAGCACGAGAGAGAGAGCAGAAGGGCAGAGCGCCAACGCAGCGGCGAAATGGAAATGTCAAGTTGGGGCTGCTCTCTCTCTCTCTCGCTGCCGGCGGCGACTGCGCTGCTCTCTTAACCATTTGGAGCCCCATTCAAACGTTCGCTTCTTGCCATTCCATTTCATCCGCTCATCCGTCCACATCCACTTGCGTTTTTTTTGCGCCCTGCGAGAGGGAGAGCAATGTGAAACGGGAGCAGCAAAAAAAAAATATACCGCCCACTACCACTACCAATATTCCATATTCCATGCTATATTCCCAGCTCAGTTCGTATCGTGTGATCAGAGCTTTCGGTAAGGCTTCGGCTCGGCTTCGTGTATCCACCTTCGGCTATCGGCTCTCTCTCTCCCTCTCTTTTTGGGGGCTCAGGGACAACAAATGCGGTAAAATGGCTTCTGCGTCGACGTCGACATCCCTGCCGTTTCAGTTCTGATTGGAGGTTCGTGCGCGGCGTTTCCTCAGCTGTTTTCCGTTGCCTTTTGCCTTTTTGCATTCCGCCTTTGCCTCCGTGTTCGCCTCGTTTTCCAATTACGTGTAACCAACAACAATAACAACAAGAGCAACCGAGGAAACTAAAACAACAACAAGTGCTCTCGAGTGTTGCAAGCCTTCTTCCGTCGAAGAAACCGCAAAACGGATTACTAAGAATCTTCGTAGAATTGGTAAGTGCTGAGGTTTTCTACGGAATCCAGTTCGAAAAAAGTCAAAGCATCAAGATCCTAAACTTGCAGTACAAATTTGAGAATTTTCTTTTAAGGTCGTACTGAGTAAGAGAGGGATTAAAAAAAAAATGTAGAATTTTTGAAGGATTCTGAGATTCTATTACCCATAACTTTGGAATTGGTTATCTTATTATTCAAGGATCACAGAAGTGAACCCAAAATAAATGATTCATTTCATCATGCAAGGAAGTCCCTAAATTACATACACACATTACAAAGCTACATACTTAGAAATGATCTTCGTTTTTATTCCAAAGAATTTCGATAAGGATTTTAATGACTACTGGGGGGTCATTGAAGGAGTCGTAAACATCTAGATGACTAAACCGCCGACCGAAAGCTTCGATCTACAGATTTAGAGGCAACTAAGCTCCAATAAAATAACCCTATGGTCGTTCCTCGCAGATACATTTTCTTCTAACAATCTCCCGATCACACAAGCTTAGTATTTATACCAACACACGGAAAGGCCTACGCCTATTGGAAAGACACTGTTACACAGATAATGCTACAGATACAGAGCACAGATACATATGCACACATACCGTATACGGCACATGGGGAGTAATGCCGCCGCACTAGATACCAGATACTAGATACATAGATACGTCCGCCGCTTATTTGTCGGTCGTGCTTCAGTGATCTCTGTCATTTGCAGTCGCCCATTTCCTTTTTTTATTCCCCACTTCCACATCCAGTCCCCAGTCGCTAGTAGTTCGTCGCACCCCTTTCGATCAGCCTTCCAGTTCCAGTTCCAGTGCCTTCTGGTGGCTTCCAGTGGCTGGAACACATGCGATGGCCTCAGAGATTTTCTGAATGAACCGATATAGTGAGTGTGTGAATGAGTGAGTGAACGACAGACTGAATGAATGAGTTAATGTACGCAACATATTTGCACGAAGGAAAATCAAATTGTATTCCAAAAATTGATTTGGAAATATTAAAAATATTATCAGAAAAGCTTGATATTGTGTGAGCTGAAAAGTAACGGAAATCAAACAAAAAATGTATAATTTTATACGTTTCAATTTCTATGAACAATTGATAGAACCGATTACAGGAAATTACGTTTTTCCCGGTGCATTTTTTGCAACATGGCACTTCGTCGATCAACTTTCTTGGGGGGTGGTTGCAAACCTGACAACCCTGGGCGCTCGGCAACTCTGCACATGCACCTGTGCGCCCTGCCAAGCCACAAATTCAATTATGCAAATCGAGATCACAGCCCAAAACCCCAATCTCCGTCTCCGATCTGCATTTGTTTTGGTTTTTCGGTTTGGGTGGGTTATTTGTTACTTCTGTCGGTTGTTGTTTTTAATTCGCCAGCTAACCCACTTCACACAGTGGTGGCAACAACAAAATTCATGAATTATTAGTTTGCATTGGGGCAAAAAGGAAACGAATGCCCAAGTCTCTGATCACACATAAATTTTGCGGTTGTTTTGTTAATGAAACGACAAGAGCGATAGCTATATTGCTCTCTTTACTATTATATTTCGCGCTCTTTGCGAAAGCTTTTTTTTTTTGTTTCTTTGCCCACACTCAGAAACACACTTGTGTGAACACCTTGCGCTCTCTGTTGAAATTATGCTCAAATTATAACTGTTGTTTAGCCGGCGATCGAAACAGTTAAAGCAGCAGAGAAAGAGGGAAGAAGAGAAAGAGGATGACATGACTAACAGCGCCAAAAAGATCGAAGCATTTGCATTGTTGTTGTTGGTAAAAACCCAGAAAAAATAAATCGAAACAGTAAAAGTCCACGCGGCGGATACGCAATATCAGAGGAAAGAGGGAGAGAGAGGGAAAGGGGACAGGCAGAACTCTCTCCACGGAACTCTGTCTAATATAATCTATCCCTCTCTCACTCTTCCTTGAATACACCGAGCGAAATACGTTTATGCGAGATTTTCAATGAAAAATATTAGGACTAAAGTGGGAATAAATTATAAGAATTTCATTAAAAGATATTATTTAAAAGTATCTTTAAAAACAATAATATAATTGGTAATGTATACTGTTAATATCAAACCAACTTTTACATCAGTAAATAAATGTAAAGAACACTTAGTTATTTTTTTCAGTGCATCTGTGTCTTGCGCGTGACTCTTTCACAAATTATACTTATGTACTCATATATCTGTAATTTTTCGCCGATTTCCTGCCCCTTTTTTCTGGTATTCAGAAATTCCTCGAAACCAAATTCGCACAATACATTCCTTGATTATTGTTATTTAAAATGATTTCGTATTTATTTATTTCATTTGCAAGTGCCAGCTGCCAGGCTAAATAAATGTCTGTTGTCTGCTGTTTCCCCGTGTATACTCATATGGTTCTTATTTCTTTAGCTCCACCCGATACTCCTTTTCATATTTTCGGGGCCTCTGGCGTTTTTATGAAACGTTTTTGCTGAATGCATTTCTGATTTGTATCACCTTCGCGGAGAATGCCAGGTATTTCGCTTTCGGGTATCTGCTGCTCCGATTGCCCATCCTGATTAGTGCACAAGTCGCGCGTGTGTACCCCATATATCTCCTTTTTTAATTAGCAATCTGCGCAAAAACTCCGACTACTGCAAAAACCTAAATTCGAAAAGTGGAACACAAACAAAAACAGCTCAAAAGTCAGCAAAAAAATGAGGAATCAACGAAAAATACAAAAAAACAGAAAAGGTCAGTGACCAAAATATGTTTTGTAACTCAGGCAGAAATCTTCGCGAAAAGAGAATGGGCCAAAAAAGAAAAACTGAGCAAAAGGCAGAAGCCAGAAGGCAGTGTTAACCCTTTGGACTCCGGATATAGTTACCGTTGTTCAAAGAATACGCAATATCTTAGGTAGTATCTTGATTTAGGTACCTAAGAGTAGTAGAAAATATTACTAGAATAGACCCCCTAAAGATCGAGAAGAGAAAACAACATTCGGAATTTTAAATTATATTAAAAAAACAAGGATTTCTGGTGATTTTCTGGCCGTAAGCACGTGGTTAGGCTCATTTCACAATTTCCGCCTTATTTATTTGTTTGTGCCGTTTTTAAGCCTTTTGCTCGCCTTACAAACACACATACGCATGCACTTTAATTCAATTAACGACGTCGACGTCGCTGCCGGCGCAGCTCAATGTCCGCGTCAAGTATACGCCCTGTGGTGCCTGCAAAAAAGTGAAGAACCGAACTGAAAAATCACTCACCCACACAATCGTTCATCTGCCAGCCGTTTCCTATTTTGCATTCTCCAACGAATGGTCAGCGCAAAAGGCGGAGAACAAAAAGGAGAGCGGATGGCCAGGCATCTGAGACTTAAGGCTGCGAACTTATAGTACTTATAGTACCAGTGCCGCAAAAAGGCAAAATCAGCGGAAAAGAAATAAACACACACACAGAAATAAGCAGCTACGAAATGCAAATGAAATGTAATTGAAAGCGGCGCTGCCGACGTCGCTGCTACCCTTAAGCTTTGCCAGGGGACATTGTCCGTTTGTCCGTTTTGTGGGACAATCGGTGGTCGGGGATTGCGGATTGGGGATGGCGGCTGTCAGAAGGGGGATAACAAGCAAGCACAGTGGATATGTATTAGATATATTTCTGAAAAAAACCATCAAAAATTCCAAGGACCTGACGAAACTTAAAGAAATTATAATAGTCCTCAAACAACTCTGGTTAATCTGGCTTTTCTAAAACTTCAGGAAAGGTTCTTAAGTATAGTATATTGAGTAAATTAAGGAATATTACATATTAAATATTAAATAAAAATTTATTTTATGTATTCAGTAATCCCTACAATCCTTTTTGGCCACAATCTTCGCTTTTGCCCCAATGTGCCGCTGGCAGGCGAAGCAAAGAGCACATGACAATAAGAAAAAAGCTGTGTGTATATTTTAATCCTCTCAAAGAGGATTTTTCGATTGCGCCCGTTCGCTGTTGGGGCCATTTGCACACGACACCAACAACGCGTTCGCCAGGGAGCGGGGTTGGGGGGTTGGGAGGGTGCGTTGTGGGTGGGGGAAGAGGGGAAAAGGCAGCAAGGCAGAAAGCAAGCAGAAATGTTTTCCTCGTAGCCTCCAAGGAGCGCAGACGAGGAAAGTCACCTCTAAAAAAGCAAGCAGCACTCAGATATCCACGCAGATACAAAGCACACTCACAGATACGCAGCACACACAGATACGCAGCACACATAGATACTCACGCATACGGGCTGACAGTGCGCGATAAGCTTAATTGAGTGCGCAGCGGTGGGTGGTGGGCGGTGCAAGGAGGAGGAACTGGAGACCCAGGCGGAGGAGGGGGAGGGTGAGGAGGTGGAAACCAAGGGGATGACAAACACACACACACAACATTATCAACGCACACACACACACACTCGGCAGGAGAGCAAGGAGAATGCTGAAGAAATAAAAAATAAAAAGTGAAATATGCACGCAGTTGCGACGCCGACAGAGACGCCGACAGCGACAGCCCCTTGGGGCAGAGGCCTCCAAAACGCACGAAGAGAAAGCAGCACACTGCGTGCTTTTTTCTGTGCATACCCCTTAGTCAAGATCCTCGGCGGGTGATACAGGAATACCAAAATCTCGAAAATAAAATTCGCCCTAACATGGTACTTTGAATCTAGTAGTGCTTTGAGTTATAAAATACTACATGTTAGGATACGAAATTTATTTTATATTTACCAGAAATATAATCTACTATCTAGAATCAACGCTTCATAGGAACGGTACACAATTAGATCGTGACGGGCATTGAATTATCGCTCATCCTAAAAGTAATGGGTATTTTCCCGTACGTCAATTTATTTCATATTCTTCTTCTTCTTCGGCCTTTGGCTATCGTTTCCTTTGTTTGTTGCTGTTGCCCAGCCGATCAAGGCGATTTGAAACGTACGATCCTCGGGACTCTCTCTCTCTCCTCTTTCTAGCCCCCTACTTCCCCCTCTGTCCAACACTTGAGTGGCTCATTTTAGCTTTTAGATTCGATCGGTTTGGTGGGACTTTCGTGGGGATATCTCCGCATAGCCGGGTGCAGCTGTTTTTGAAAAGTTTCGTCAGAGGATCGCTAGCTGGAACCCGCAATTGGGTCAGTTTATAAATATCCGCACCAACATTTTTAGACTCCATTAACGACGCCAGGAAGAAGGCGCCCACCCACCGACTATTTGGGGGGAAAATCAAACGAAAATAGGCATTTTTTATACAAGAGTGAAGAGATATTAAAATAAACTACTTTAAAATAACTATTAAAATATTTTATTTTTTATATATATGAGGCGATTTCAAAACATGTAATTCCCGATTTTGGAATCATATTTTGATGTGAAGAGCCAAAACAAACACATGTGCTTAAGTGATTCGCTGCTCTCGAAGAATGCCGGCATTCTAATTTCGAGGCGCTCTCTTTCTTCGCTGTTATCGATGAAGAGTGAAAAAGCTTTTTTTAGGCAGCGTAAGAAGCCGAAATTCCCGCAGCTCCTAGAAAAAAGGGCAATCGGACATGAATCATGGGTGTTGGTATATGGGTAGCAAGGCCCCGGGAACTGGTGCCTTTATCTGCCATGTCCCAATGAACAAAGTACATGCCAGTGTACACACAGCTATCGTGGAGGTACTTCCTTCGTCCGTCTTATCAGCGAAATGCGGTAAGAGAACTACAAACATGCGCGGAGCGGGCAGGAAAAAATTCCACATTTTCAGAATATGTTCTCAAATCGGGAACAAGCCAGTTCTTGAATCTTAATCACACATCCTTCCATTTCTTGAAAATAAAAGCCACTCATTATTACAATTGTTTCACTAAGCTCTGTTCTTTCGAAATATTTTTGGGAACTTTGGGAAGGCCATTAATAAAACATTAATAAAAAAGCGATATGATTAATGTCAAATTATGATTCAAACATGTCAACTTGATATTTCATCAAATTTAGTATTTTTGGAACAGATATTGTGAAATAATATAAACATAACCTTTATTCATATCATAATGATATGAATGACTTGATCTTTAAAAAATATTTTAAAAAACCTACACATATCAATCTGATCTTTTGTCAATTTTTGTTCTGTGTAATATAAATAGTGAGGAACTATTATTAGTTTTGGAATTATGATAGGATGGTATAATTCCATTTGAGTTTATTAACAACGCCTTAAGATTTCGCCAAGCCGTGAATAACTTTTGAGGGTTTCTGGTGGTTGTGTGGTTGTGTGGTGGCCAAGTGGTGGATCGTCGATTGGCCAACCAACCAAGTGTGTCAGTGCGAGTGCAGAACTGAGGAACTTTCCCCGTCCGCCGGTGACCCGCATTTCGAATGTCTAAATTAAGGACACCGCCATAAAAAGCTCTGCGAACGCGAGGGCAAATTGCTGTTGTTGTGTGGGTCGAGGCGTGAAGCGGTCGCAGCAACAAAAACGCAGGCATAGATCAATATAATGCTGACAGCTGTGGGAGGGGGGTTATCCAAGGAGGATGGGGGAGTAGGAGTAGTGGCAGAGTGTTGCAAGATTGAGAGACGCCCTTCTATGGCGCAGCTTTGAGTGGCTGCATTTTTTTGGCTGACAAATGCCAGCCGAAAAACGATTTGGTAATCAACGTCCCAAACAAGTCGACAAGTATTCAAGCTCCCAGTTGGTTAAAAAGACTTTTAGAAAACGTAAGACGATGTACAGAGAAACAATATTTTTTAACAATGTAAATTTATTATCTTAAAAATAGATAGTTTTTGAGGAAAATATAAAATTCAATTAATATTTCTATAATGAAAGTTTCTCAATAATAAATTATACTGCTTGTAATGTAAAATAAGCTTTTAATATTTTGTAAGAATAAAAATGTATTATTTTAAAAATAGATAGTTTTATACCAAAATATAGAATTTTATTAATATTTCTAAAATACAGATTTCATAATATTAAATTAATTAAAGTAAAAATAAAACAAGAAAAACAATATTTTGTCCCTCTAACGATGGCCACAAATCAGTCATTGGGAGTCGTAGTTTCCCAGCTTCCAGATCCCGCCGATCGCCAGGGTGAGCTCATCCAGCCGAGGGCAACTAGTTTTCCCCCGTCCTCACCCCCAAAAGCAGGCCCATCCCCTTCCGAACTCCCCCTTCTGAACGTCCCCTAACGGATTTCATAGTTGACTAGCCGAAGAGCAGCGCGGTTCTTTGTTGTTTTCGTTGGCGTTCACTCCTCCGCAAATGTTTGCCTTATATGATTGGAACCAGTACAGATATGTATATGTTCGTATATCGGATGTGTTACAGACATGTGGTTATGTATCTGTGGGGACATGCTGTTTTTTTTTTGCTATTGCACGCACAATGGGACAAATACAACAGACTTCCAGTTGTTGTTTTCTAAAAGAAATTGGCGGAATCGAAATTAACTTCCTTAAAAAATGTTGTCCCATAATAAATAGGCATCTAAATTTAGAAATAGGAACCCTATTTTATCAACCGAACTTCAGATAACCAATAAAAAACCGAATCACCATTCGAAATCAGGTTTTAACCCAAACATTAAAACAAACAAATGTCTTTTCGAAATGTCAATAAATAAGTTTACTAAGCGATCGAATTATTGATACTTGGATGAAAGATAGCAGCAAACAATTAATTAATAATGAATTGACAATATTTCTGTGTTGCTATAGACATTTGAAGTTGAATACATCCTTTTTTTTTAATTATTCTAGTTCCTAGCTTGGTATGTCACTTTGTATCTGTCAAATTGCGATCGAAAATCTCGAATGATCTCCATGGTGCTACGCGGGGATTCCTCTATGGCGTGTCTATTATTAAATTTCTCTATGAATGAAATTATTCACATATTTACATACACATGCAGCATGTTGGTGGGTGGATGTGTGACTGTGTGTAGAAACCTCGGTTACACTTGAATGACAATTTCGAAACTTATGGGGGACTTGGTTCAAAAGCCAGAGTCCTACGATGTGAGTGTTGGTGTGGCATTGACAACGGCCCCCCTTTACAAAAAAAAAACCCCTTCTCTTTCAGGGGGCTTACGTGCTTGGCTGCTAACCTTTTTCTTCTCCGTTTGCGTTTTCATTTTTTCCCATTTCTGTTTTTGTTATGCTTTAAGCCAAGCTTTTTCTTTTAGGTGCCTACGTGCAAAGGAATTTTACACTTGGCGAACAAAGGCGCAGAAAGAGCTAGAAACCGCCGGAGAAGCACAAAAAAAGCAACAACGGGACTTTATGACAGCCAAGCGTCGTCGCTAGAAAACGAAGTGGGGAGAATCGCTGGGGAGAGCGAAGACTGAAGACTGAAGACCGAAGAGCGGAGAGCGGGGAAGCCAAGGGAGCAGGAGAGTTAGGCATGTAACCAAAGTACAAAGAGTCGAGCTTCCAGCGGCGACAATTTGTAAGCCAAGGAGAAACCAGGCGAATGAAGAGAGGATGGGAAGGCATTAGAAGAATCATACACTTGGAAAATACTAAAGACCAGTTCTATAGCAACGGAGCCAAAAGAAATATTTTGAAAATGCCTACAACTAAATAAGTAGGTATTTCATATTTCTGAACTTTAGTATTGAGGGTAGAGTGAGGGTAAAGAAATGCTAAAGCTCAGATGACATCTTCATTTTTCTCCGTGTAGAGGGAGGGACTTGGGCGGTTTTAGTTTCTAGACGCGACGATTGACGGCAGGAAGGCGTCAAGGGGAATGGGCAGGGGGGTCTGAAAGGCGGTCGGCACATGTGTTCGGTGCCAACCTGCGATACCTGTTCCGCCGTTGGCATCGACGGAACACCAGAATCCGGCCACATAGCTAGCAGCAGTTACTCAGTTAGTCAGTCATCAACACAGATACGCACGCACACCACGGCACACCGAGCACTACTACCTACTCAAAAGTTGGCATTAGGAGAGCTAACGTGTATCTCTCTTTTAGTTTCCTCTCTCTCTGGGCCAACTCAGTGGCTTTTGCTGTTTACACGGCACAAATAGCACTAGAGGAAACCAAAAAAAAAGCGAAACCCCCTTTGATCTTGCATCCCCCTTGCTCTCACGCACAACAAAAGGGGGGATGGGGGGATGGTGGATAGGGGGTAGCACACACGCATGTAGAAATCACAGGCTCTGATGGTTTTCGGTTGACTCGGTGGCTCAGTTTGCTGGATTTTCACATATTTCGATATATTGCGGGGGCGACGATTGTGATTGTGTGTGGGCCACATGTGCCAAGTGTCACGCACACATACCTTCTATGTATATATAGTATGTCCCCCGCCAGACGAGGCTTTAACCACAACAACAACATTCAAGACAGCTAGAGCCAGAAACCCACTTTAAGCCAAAGATATTGGGTAACAATTGGCAACCACTGAGGCCCAAAGGGTCGCCTATAAATAAACATGATCAGTGGAAGATACACAATCACCTTCTGTTGTGAAAGGAATCAATACCATGTTGAAGAGTTAAGATCTTTGGCTTTGAATGTCTAGAGATGTAAATTGTCATACATTTTTTCATCTTCTGGGAATATGAAGACCCAGTGCCTGATCTATACTTTGATCTATGTTAGTGGAAACACTATCACTAGGATATTTTGGATATTTAAACTACTTCTACAGAGTATACGGTTAGGTAGGATAACGGTTATTTCAATTTTACTTTGTAAACTCGATTCCTAAAACCGTGTCCTTAAACCATGACAAGTTGCTAGATCTCAAACTCTCCCCTGCCTGAGATCTCGAATCCCACACTGGGAAAATCATTCGTTATAATTGCCCATCCTCACTGTTTGTCTACCACTCTTCAAACGGGTCTTCCTCCGTCGAAATGTACAAATTCCGTTTTCACTCCCAGCCGAAATTGAAATTTCAACATCATCATCGCGGTCTGTGGGAGATGAAGAAGAGGAAGCATCGTTAATTTGTGAGCCCTGTCACCGATTATACTTCCAACCTCCGCTCTCGCACACACACGTATGTATGTGCATACACCGCCTCACGGAACTTATTGTTGTAACTTTTTGCTGATAAAATTCAAGCAGGAGAGCAACTCCCCCTCCCCTCCCCCCTCCTTTTTGGGGAGTGGGGAGAGGAAGTCATGGAGCGTAGATAGAGCGGTTTATACGTATTAGACCAGCGACTAAGTAGAACGGCAACAACAATGGCACAGGCGGTGGAAGCACCACTACACAGGAAAAAACATTGCGGTATGAGGATCTAGATGATTTTATAAGTTTTAAACGTAGGATTGTACGTTTGTTTTAGGAAGTCCTGAAATATAATGATTCTTTAATGGTATAGGATCTGAACAAATGATATGATCAAGAAGTTTTTCTTAAATTCGTATTCGAAATAAATCAATTTCATAGTCGACAGGATATGATATGATTTCGTAAGAAATAATGGAAACCCCCCATCGTAACCCTTTTCAAGTCTGTGGTCCTATTTCTCTACGTGCAGCCATAGCGTATACAATGGACCCATAGACCCCCGAGAGTCGGAGTCACAGTTCCGATCCGATCCGATCCCAGGCAAAGCTCCACAAAAGCCACTCAAAAGTAGAAAAAATTAAACAGACTGAAAAATAAAAAACACACCACCAACAACACGCAATAGGGCAAGGCAAACAACAACAGCGGCAGCGACGTCGACTGAGAAAACAGCAACAGGAATTTACGATTCAGTGACTACCTTATTGTTGTTGTAGTTGTCTAGCCTGTGTGCCTTTATGCCTGTGTGTGTGCATTTGTTGCTTTTTCACCTGGGTTGGGGAGCTCTATAGTTGTGTGTGTGTGTGTGAGAGCCTATTAGGCGAAACGATCGTTTCCGTTGCAAGGGGCATAAAAGGGGTGGGGGGTTGCTGATGTTGTTGTTGTTGCCGTTACGCCTTCAGCCAGTTAATAATAGACAACAACAACAACAAAATAGCCACCAAGGTGTGTAGGATAAAAAACACACAAGCAAAATACAAAAAAAAGAGCGAGGGAACTTTGCTCAAAGCTCGCTGCTTAGGATCCCCAATCGTTTTGAGCCACACTGCCAATCCAATCCACTTGTAGAATTTACAGCACGCTTACGTAATCCCTCGGCTAAAAAACACATCCAACGAACGCTCCTGCAAACCAACACGAAAACATACAGTGGAAACTTCCTAACTTGTAAAGGGATTTGGAACTAGTTGGGAAGTCCATTATAAAAAGGTTTATGTGAGTAAAGATTTTAATACCCTTGGGTAAATACTTGACTTTTTTTGGGAATATATTCATATGTAACTAGTATCAGGATTATTTAATCACATAACCAAAAAAGGTGAAAGGAGTATACATACATTTCCTTCTACGACCTTGACTAAATAATTTAATATTTTTCATAAAATGTAGTTTAAAAAGTAAAAATTTTACAAATCCTTTTGGAATGCCACGGAATCTATTCAACTTTGATAAATACTATATCTTTGGTAACAGGATTCCCCATATATTTTAAATTCTTTTTATTTTTCATCTTATTTCATTTATATTTCAAAGAATTTCAAAATTCAAGCCCAATTCGTTCATTCGAATACCCACTGCATATCCCACCACGCCTGCGTTGCTGCCTCTCGCGTTTCCACATGCTTTTCCCATGTTTCGGTGGCCTGGAAAACCCCAGCAAAGCTGCGGCCCAACCCCAAACGGTTCCAATAAAGAGCCCAACCCAAAAAGTTGCCCTTATAACAACAACAACAACATCTACAGCGGCGGGAAAAAGCGAGGGAAACGACAAATCATCAACTGTTGCACACCCAAAAGGTTGCTGCTGTTTCCTAGCTTTTTTCCAGCGTGTTTTTCTTTTTAACCCCGTTTCGCTGCCCCGTCCCCCGCATCCCGCTTCCCGTCGCCCCCCAGCCATCGCGTGCAAAGCAAAGGAAATTAAAAATTCAAAAAGTCAAAGGCGCAAGCAAGAGAGCACGAGCAGCGCTCTCGCTCTGGGGCTCTCCCGCTCTCTCGGTTTGGAGACTTGGGGACCAAGCGCAAGTCTCCACAAACCGCAGCCCTATTGCCTGTTTGCGAGAGTGTGTGAGTGAGCAAGAGCGTTCCTTTTGAGAGAGGAGGATTTGCCGAGCGTGTGTGTGTGTTTGGTTGAAGAAGAAGCAGCGCTGGCAGCGACGCCGACCGCGCTGCCTTGGCGCTCGGGAACTTGGAGCCCGATCGTTCCGATCGCCAGAGGATCGCCGCTCACTCAAAGTATTGGTGTCAAGCAAGACGGACGAAATATTGCCGACGACGCGCCGCTGCCAAAAGAGAGTTTCTTCCGCTCTCGCTCACACGCGCGCCCCTCTCTGTCTCCCTCTCGCGCCGAGTTGTGAAAATTTCCACAAGTTAAAATTAAATGAAAAAAAGTGCAAAGGAAGCAGCAGGCGAAATAGCGAATAGTAATTTCGGTTTAACAATTGCGGGCAGTGCATTAGTGGCCCCCCTTTAAATGTGTTTCCAAAAATAAATTAAAAGTTTGTTCAAAACTTCAAGGGAAAATCGAGTTGAATAAGGTGAATAACAAATTTAAAAGAGTGTTTGATAGAAAAGTGACTGCACTACCCCCAAACTCTACAACCATTGACTTGTAAACTCTTAGACAAAAAAGAAAAGGGTGAATAGTGCTCAGTAATTTCAGTAGGACCTACGATATAATCCCCCCAACCGAAGAAACCGCCCTCTCTCGCTCGCTCCCAGTATCGCCGTCTCCTTTTAAAGGCGTACACGTTGTATTTAAAGGGGGTGTAAAACAGATCGCCTGTGTGTGCGTGTGTGTGCTGTAAAGTGATCTCCTCTCCGCAGGCGACCGCCCACCCCTAAAAACATCCGCTCTTATCAGGCGCAGTGTGCGTGCGTGTGTGTTGGTGTCCGTGGGGGGAGGGGGCCTCGCGTCGGCAGCGGACGCCGGCAGCGCAGTCGGCTTCCTGCGTCGAGGACTTTGACTTACTCATTCTTTCGCGAGACTTTCCCGAGTGAGGACGTGTCAACTGGAATAGATCCTCTCTCCTGCACTCGCTCTTCGCTCACTCTGCTAAACAACGGTAAAAAAAACAAAACCTCTAGTGGCAGAAAAACAATACAATTCCATTTAAAAGCCAGCCATAAATGAGAAATACACTTAATTGTGCGATCGGACAGGCGAAAAAGAGCTTTTGCCACCAAGAGCTTTTCTAATAACTGTTTGGCGGTGCCGTGCCAGAGTGTTTGTGTGTGTCTGTGTGTGTGCCGATCTCTCCCTTTCTCTCTTCATTGAATGGTTTCTCAATTGATTTGAACAAGTGCATAAAAACAATAACAATTGCAAACAAAAACGAAAAGTGCAAAGCATAGACAACAAAAATAGAAGCGTGGAAAAACAGAAAGCAAATTACAACAAGAGTGAAAACGGTGTGCGCCAGGAAGACGGGACTGGAATTTCGTGGGCGAATGGGAATGATTTTCAATTAAGTGTACAAAGCAACTGAAACTGGCTGGCGATAAGATAAGAGCGGCAGCCGCAAATATTTAGCAAGTGGAGCGAGCAAGAGGAAGCGTGGTTTCAAGACAAGGATTTTTTTGTTGGAATCACGATCGCCGAAAGTGAGATAACGGACGGGACAAGAAAAAAACGTGTCACGAATATTCTTCCACGACTTCCCAGTGTGTGTGTGTGTGTGCGTTCCAGTTTCCAGTTGGCAGGCCTGTAAAGTTTTTCCATTCAGCTCTCCTAATTCCACACCCTTTCCTTTGGCAAGTTTCCAAGTCATGCACACACACTCGTACACAGATCAACAGTTGCTGTCATTCCAGTCGTGCTCCCTCTCTCTCTCCCTGCAATGCGTGTGCGTGCCTTGTTGTTTTTATTGCTGCTGCTGCCTGCCCATTTGAAACACATTTGAAATTTCCTCATTTACTTTTCCTCAACGGGGCCTGCATAATGTGCTACTCTGCTCGTCTCTGACCCTTTGGGGTCGACTCTTAAATTAAATTCAATTGGAAGCCGGCAGCGAAGTCGGCAGCGCAGTTTCCAGCTGCAGGACTCTTTTGGGAAAATGGGGGACGGGAAAGTACAGTGGAGCTTGGCTAGTCGATTAGTGATAATGTAGGAAGTGGGACAAGATCGGGTGTTTTTTAACGAAACTTAAACTTTCTATTGAAAAATTATTAAGTTTCTATTTTTTATTTTTTTTAATTTTTATTTATGAAAATCCAACATAAATGATTATATTAGGCAGGTTTTTCAGTGCAGAAAAAATATTGTCTTTCCTACATAAAGGAGTTCTAATTATAAACATAGTAGCTTGTACTAACCTTGGGATTTTCCTCCCTTCCGATTGCAGCACGCTCTGGAATATATGTTTTAGGAGCTGACAGGCTAGAATCCCAGCCCAGGACAAGCGAAGGACCTTAGATGTACCCAGGGCACATAAACACAGGCCCACTTGCATGAGGACATAGATCGCGATTTCACATCGACTCCACATACCGCTTAAGTGACGCAAACCCAGCCTCCCAATGAAGATGGCATCTCAACGCTTCTGCCTACGGTGGAACAATCATCAGAGCAACCTGCTGTCCGTCTTCGACCAGCTGCTCCACGCAGAAACCTTCACAGATGTGACGCTAGCCGTCGAGGGGCAATACCTGAAGGCACACAAGGTGGGTGGACTTACAGAACAAATTAAATGTAATAAGTGATACGAATTGAAATCATATCACAAAGTAATTTTCTTTTTAATTTATAATAATAGTGTTTAAAATAATAATAGATTAGAGCAATCTCAATAACTTATGGTTACCCTTCCAACAGATGGTGCTATCCGCCTGCAGTCCCTACTTCAATGCCCTCTTCGTTAATCACCCCGAAAAGCACCCGATTGTCATACTGAAGGATGTTCCCTACTCGGACATGAAGTCCCTGCTTGACTTCATGTACAGAGGTGAGGTCTCTGTGGACCAGGAGCGACTCACAGCATTCCTGCGCGTGGCCGAGAGCCTGCGCATCAAGGGCCTCACCGAGGTCAACGACGACAAGCCCTCGCCGGCGGCAGCCACAGCAGCAGGAGCGGGAGCGGCGGGTTCCGAGAGCACGCCCACTCCACCCCAGCTGCAGCGCATCCAGCCGTATTTGGTGCCCCAGCGGAATCGCTCGCAGGCCGGCGGTCTGCTGGCCAGTGCCGCCAATGCCGGAAACACGCCCACCCTGCCGGTGCAGCCCTCGCTGCTCAGCTCGGCCCTGATGCCCAAGCGGAAGAGGGGCAGGCCCCGCAAGCTATCGGGCAGCTCGAACGGCACGGGGAACGACTACGACGACTTTGATCGCGAGAACCTGATGCACGACACCTCCGATCTGGGCAATGGCAAACTGGGCAACGACTCCTACTCCGGCAATGATGATGGCTCCGATGACAATCAGCACACCGCAGCGCACACGGATGATCTGAATGTAAGTTTCAAGGGAGAATGACTAGAAATTATTAAAGAAAGCCTTGCAAATATTCTTGTAACTAATCCACTGGCATTTTTCTTACGATCCACAGGAAAGTCGCGATTCTCTGCCCTCGAAACGATCAAAGAACTCCAAAGATCACCGCGCAGTGAGCCAACACGAGGACAACAGCACTTCCGGTGAGTCCTCGTTACCAGTACATTCACATTCCCGCCTAGATAAAGCGAACCATTGCCTAGTCGTAAGATCATTTAGCCCTAGTCCTAAGACAATGCACCATCAACCATTCTTAAGTCGACTCTCATGTGCACCCAGCAAAAGACAAAAGACATGTATCGAAAACAAACTCAATCCAATACAGAGCCAGGCTGAAGTCACATAACCACATTCGACCAATCTCATCTGCGAATATCGGAAAAGCTAAAAGGGATTTTACGCATTTCAATTAGTAGAAATCTGAAAAGCAAAAGATCGTGTCGGTTATACTCCCCCCCGCCCCGCTTAGTGCAAAAAGTAAATTGAAATAAAATGTGAGAAAGTAATACGAAAATTGTTAAGTGAATTCGCAACGTTCGAGGCATCTTCCGTCCGTCGGCAGGTGAGTGTCCCCAACAACCAGCTAAAGCAGTTGATGCCCAAGAAATGCAAATCCACCAGCTGACGAAGAGATTATTGTGAAGTTGAGAATCGGGTTGAGCTCACAGGGATTCATGGCCGACGTGATAAGAATGATCAAGAAACATATGTATATGTAGCTAACCAAATTGTTCAAAATTAACCGCGCATCAAAAAGTCACAGGTAGCAAGATAACTCCAGACCAGAAACAGAATGAAAATCGCCACCTCTCATGACCACCATCACCCACAATGAAATGCTGATCTCTGTTGTCCATTTCCGATCATCTCCTCCTCGAAAACAAAAAAATTAACCAACAAGCAACAGGAAAATGATCAACTGACACTGTATGCTGTCAATAAAACAGAAAAAGAATAAGATACAACTTTCGAACTCGCAACGCGTTGAAAATGGCTTGAAATCCCTATAGCTTTTCCGATCCGATTTGAAACTCTTTCTCTCTCACTCGCTCGCGTCATGTGTTTTGCCTTTCTCTCGCATACATCCTGCACACACATTTTTACACACCCATATCATAACTCATACTAAGTTTAAACGCCTGATATTCGTAAAATTAAGTATTTCAAAACAGATAAGTTAATGTTTTCAATCAAATTTAAATTAACAATGTGAAATACTACACAGAAAAAAAATTCTATATGAAATAGTTTCAATTCTACCTTATTTCTTATCAAAATGTATGATTCTTACAGATCAACTTGATATGTTATCATATCATATACAAAATTTGGTATTTTAAATCAAGTAATGTAAAATAAGATAAACATAATCTTTATTCATATCAAAATGAAATGAATAACTTGATCTCTAGAAATATACAATTGACCAGCACATATCAATCTGATCTTTTCTCAATTTCTTTTCTGTGTATGTAAGAAAAACAAAAGTTTAAAGAGATTTTTATTATGAACACTTCGATTTTAATATGAAAGAAAAAACTTTAATAAGATAAATGATTTTACAAGTAAATGTGGCGTTTAGACTTTGTATTAGACAACTAAGAGGCACCCGATTAACCCATTACTTTACAATTTTTAGATGGCAACGACAGCGACGGCGAAGGATTGGACACATCTTATATGGAACCTCAACTCATGCTGGACGAATACGACGAGCCCGTGGAGTTCAAGTACAACCCGCTTACCGACAACAGCTCGCCGACGCAGGACCAAACGGATGGCAGCCACCTCAACGAGCAGGCGCGCCAACAGGCCTTCCTCATCGCCGCCCAGCGGAAGCATCAAGCGGACGCAGCTGCAGCGGCGGCGGCTTCTGGCGGCGGACTCAAGCTTAACATTATCGGAATGGCCGCTGGCGGGGCGCAGGTGAAGAGCATGGTCAGCATACCGAAACTGACGCCCATCGGCAAGGTCAATGCCGCCTCCACCCCACTCGTTTCACCCGCCGGATCCTCCTCGATGGCCTCCGTCAAGCCGCGCGTCCAGAAACGGCCCAAGCTGGCCAAACAGAACGGTGACGTGAAACCGGGCGGCGTGTTTACCAGCCAGGAGTACCTCGACATTTACAATAGCAACGATGGCTTTAAGTTCAAGGCCGCCGGACTGAGCGGTAGCACGCCGAACCTGAGTGCCGGCGGCGGCGGATTGGGAACACCGTCGGTGAAGACCAAGCTGAATCTGAGCAGCAATGTGGGCGAGGGCGAGGCGGAGGGCTCGGTGAGGGACTACTGCACCAAAGAGGGCGAGCACACGTACCGCTGCAAGGTCTGCTCCCGCGTCTACACGCACATCAGCAACTTCTGCCGGCACTATGTGACCTCGCACAAGCGCAACGTGAAGGTGTACCCGTGTCCCTTCTGCTTCAAGGAGTTTACGCGCAAGGACAACATGACGGCGCACGTGAAGATCATACACAAGATCGAGAATCCCTCGACGGCGCTGGCCACCGTGGCGGCAGCGAATTTGGCGGGACAGCCGCTGGCCTCGACGACTCCGCCGCCGGATCTGAGTGGCCAGAACTCAAATCAGTCGCTGCCCGCCACCAGCAATGCGCTCTCCACCTCCTCCTCCTCATCGACGTCCTCGTCCAGCGGATCCCTGGGACCGCTGACGGCGTCCACAGCCCCGCCAGCACCAGCAGCTGCGGCGCAGTAATCTCCGGTCACCTCACACCACCTCTCCAAGCCCAGAAAAGCAAGAAATGGGCAAAATTGAGGCAGCCGCTAACTGAATAGGAATTGGAGGAAGCTTGTTGTTGCAGCGCCAGGCGCTCTTCGGGATTTTTGTTGTTGTTAGGGGGAGGGAAGAGTTAAAGTAGATTTTTTGTTGATTTTGTTTTTAGTTTTTTACTTGGCTTCGACGAGGAGTTTCGGAAGTCTCCAGAGCCAGCAGACGTTTTTATGTTGTGCAATTTACTTCATCAGTTACAATTACAATTATTTTCTGGACCCCGTTTTCAAAGACCCGATCAGAACGCAATGCTAATCTAATCCTAAACCAATTACCCCTAAGAATTACGATTATTATTTATCCCCAATCGATGATCCATCGTCGATTGTTCTTTATATTAGCGCGTATACAAAAAAACCCATCCATTTGGGGTTGCCTTTTTATTGGACACCAGAGCGGCCTTATTTGCTAAGTGTATCCGGGCAAGAGTTACACTAAAAACCGAAACTAAACCTGCACTTCTAGATAATTAAACTATATATACACACGGATATGTTATACATAATTATACAAATAATATATATAAACATTGAATGGTATGTCTAGCTGTAGTACTATTAATTAATTTATCATTATCACTATGTTCGATACGCTAATGTTAATGCTAAACAATATTGCAAGCCGAAATCTGAAAACGGAAAACGGAATAGAGGAGAATCATTGTAATGTTAATCATGCGAGAGGGAGCGCAAATCTACCTTGTTGCCTTCAAATGAAGCTAGTTAAAAGTTAAACCCGGCTCTGGGCCAAGGTCGTTGGACCCCCAGAGCCCGTCCAAAACCCCCTCAGAAGCACCCGCTCACCCACACAGTTAGTTTCCCCGTAACATCCGAAGACCCGGCGAAAGATTGAAAATGTTTCGTCGGGATTTATCGTCGATAAGGTGTAACTACAGAATAGTAACAGCAACAATAGTTGTAATGATATAACGCTAATATTAATGAGCATATAAAGTAAACCTAATTTATCATCTATCAAACGATTTATGTTGTATATCGGAGGCTTAAATTATCGCCAAAGAAAATGAAAATCAAAAAACAGAAAACAAAAAACAAAATGCAGTTCAACAGTTGAAATCCAACAGTAACAGCAGAGCAGCCCGCAGAAAAACCGAGTGTAAAATTGCTAAATATTGTTGTTAATGCGAAACGATCTCCAAACAAAATAAAGCACTTGAAAAGTAGACAACAAATAATTCCTCAAGTCATGTGAAACGTTCAAATTTGTTGCAATTCGAGAGAAAAATTATCAAAAAACTGCAAAAGATAAACTGACAGAAAAAACTGAAACAAAATTAAGCGCAATCAAATAATAAACAAGCTGCGTACGCTAACTTATTAAATAATTTTTGTTTTTAATTCTTTATTTAGTGGTAGCTAGTGCAATTTAGTCAGTAAGCCGCCGTCTCCCAAAACACCGACTAACAACGACCATTGCAAAGATAAATATTTCCACCCAATCAATCAATCAAACAATCAATCCAATCCAATCTTCCACACTTCTTATTTGGCGTTAATTTTAAACAATCAATCAAACACGCATCATGCATATTTACTTGTATGTTCACTGTTTGTACTATATTTTACTTTATTTTTAGTCTACTTTTTTATATGAATATATTTACATATATTTTTGCATTCAACAACTATAAACCTTCAGCAATTTTCTCGCTTTCAAACAACAAAAATGTCCAAACTCGAACCCGAACGAGGAATATATAGCTACAGATATAGAGAGAGAGTCATGCTTTGATGCCCAAAGAAAATGGAAAATAAGAATCGTAATGCAAGGCAAAACTTCCATGTGAAAATGAGAAAATTGTCTGGAATTTTGTTGGTAAACATGGTTTCCGTTTAAATTAGCTAATTACGAGACACACACTTTACGATATATCATATATGATACGTTAAATATAATTACTAAATAGTGAATCACACGCAATATTAATCAAGCTGAACATTTATATATTATCGTTTAAAACTGACCAACAGAAGAAAAATAAAATACACAATGCAAAAACACTCAAAAAAGAAAATCAGTTCTGAAACACAAAATTGATTGTTGTTATTTTTAAAGGGTTTTTTTGGGAGTACCCATTTATGATTGTTTTAAAGATCCTTAAACCAGATTGGTATTTTTTCAAAAAAAAAATGTTTTTAACTTTTTAAAATGCAATAATGTCCTATTATATTGTTTTAAATGAATCCAATAATTTAATCATCTTTTAAATTCTCATCATTTCAGTCACTTTTTGGGAGAACCCATTTATGATTGTTTTAAAGATCCCTAAACCAGTTTGATATTTTTTCTAAAATAAATAAGAAATGGTTTCAACTCTTTAAAATATAATACTGTCCTATTAAATTGTTTTAAATGGACCCAAAAATTTAAACATCTTTAAAATTCTCATAATATCAGTCATTTTTTGGGAGTACCCATTTATAATTGTTTTAAAGATCCTTAAACCAGATTGATATTTTTTCCGAAAAAGTTTCAACTTTTTCAAATATAAAAATGTCTTATTAAAATGTTCTAAATGAACCCAACAATTTAATCATCTTTTCAATTCTAAACATTTCAGTTACTCCAACTCAGGCTACTCCAGAGCTCTCCCAGCGGCTTTTCGGCTCCTCTTCGACGACAATCTCTGCAACGGCAACAGTCGGCGGGTCCACTTCCCTCACAGAGCCAATTTCCCTGCTGGAGATCAGCGATAATCGGGACTCCACACCACCGGTTCACCTTCCCACAATCTTGGGTCTGAAAATTCGCGCGATTACCACCACAACGCCCACGCAACAGGTATCTCCTCAGACGCCCACCAAATCGAAGCCCAAGGTCAAGCAGGTGACGGGAAGCAACAACAGCAACTCTCTGCTTAAACAGCAGCTGCGCGGTGGAGCCAAGGATCCCGAGGTGCCAATGGGCACCACCAGGATCACGGTGGCAGCGGCTCCCAATCTCCCAGTCGAGGAAAATGCCCAGGAGTTGCCGAAGAAGAACCAGGATGAGGTCAACGCCTGCCTTGGTCTGCAATCCCTGGCGAACGCCGCCGAGCAGCAGGCAGCCAACAGCAGTGGCCACTTGCACCACCAGCTGCTCCTCCACATGGCGGCCAATAACTCCAACTACTACCAACAGCAGCAGCAACAGCAAGAATCCCCTTCGAGTGTTGGCCAGTTTATGGATGACGACATGGATTTGCTGTCCATAAATGAGCAGCAGGACAAGAGCGATGAACCCGATCATGAGATGCTCACGCTGGCAGACGAAAATGCTGGTTTGCCTGGCTATCGGGGAAATGAAAAGGAAGACGACTCCCCCGCTCCCGAGACACCCGAGACGGCACCTCCTCCACCACCACCGACTCCTCGGAGTGGCAAAAAGGGGGCCAAGCGACCCATTCAGCGGCGGCGAGTTCGCCGCAAGGCTCAGTCCACGCTGGACGACCAGGCGGAGCACCTGACGGAGATGTCCGTCCGCGGGCTGGATCTCTTCCGGTACGCCAGTGTGGTGGAGGGCGTCTACCGCTGCACCGAGTGCGCCAAGGAGAACATGCAGAAGACCTTCAAGAACAAGTACAGCTTCCAGCGGCACGCCTTCCTCTACCACGAGGGCAAGCATCGCAAGGTCTTCCCCTGTCCCGTCTGCTCCAAGGAGTTCTCGCGGCCGGACAAGATGAAGAACCACCTGAAGATGACCCACGAGAACTTTACGCCGCCCAAGGACATGGGTGCCTTTAGTCCGCTGAAATACTTGATCAGTGCTGCCGGCGATATGCACGCTTCGATTTACCAGCAACAGCAGGAGCAGGCTCACTACCAGAGGCAGTTGGCCGAGCAGCTCGAGCAGCAGAACGCCTCATTTGACAGCCACGACCAGGATCACGATCAGGATAGTTCGCTGCTGCTGCCGGATGTTAAGCTGGAGCAGGGCGACGATCAGGAGGCTGAGTTCCTCAGCGACGGCGGCTACGAGGCCTCCAATCCCGCGGCAGCTGCGGCCGCCATGCTGAGCCTGCAGCAGGATGTCATCATCAAGAATGAGATACAGATCTCGCCGTCGCCCTCGCCCACGCCGCCCACCTCCTGCGCGGTGGCGGAGGGCAAGTCCTTGGCCCTGGCCACCACCGCACAAACCGCAACGTAAAGACTTGGCAGGATACTAGATTAGAGAAACGTAAAAGGGCTGAGAACGCACAATAACAGCCAGCTCTGAACTGTAGAATACTTCATAGAAACCATAAGCAATCGTGGCACTCAAAAACACCCAACTCAAAACGATTTTTTAGTTAAATTCGGTAGTCTAGTTAATGTTAACCAGTAAGCAATATTATTACCAACACTTGCTCCGTCCAGAAAGCCTTTTTCTAAGCAAATACAATATTTAATTTAACCTAGTGTATAAGTTTTTAGCCATCTAAGCAACGCACACAGTTCAGTGAACTTTAACGACTTTCGGCTTTAATTATAAACAATTCGACTGTCCGCCTATTGGATTCAAAAACAAACTGGGGATCCTTTAGAGCAGGAAACTTTAGAACTTTTCATTTCTCTTTGTGATTTTGTTGAACTTTTTTTATGTAGACCCTTGTTTTTTATTTTTGTTGTACATAGCCTATATATAGTGTTTAATACTCAAAGTCCGTAGTATAATTTTGTTCATTTCCTTGGCAATCAAGCTGGAATAAAATGTATTGGCTAATTGTGCAATCATCAAAACGAGTTGGTGGCCGAAGATAAAAAACCAGCTAGCGCGGTTCTGCGGCCCCACGAAATGTTGTAAACTTAATTACATACTTAAGACCTAAGACTTAAGACCCACTTAACTAGGATTTAGACGTACTAATAAGGCAATCGATGCATGATGTTTCAACGTACAACAAAATGCGCAACGGACTTCCAGTGAAGAAACTAACTGATATTTATACGGAATCCCAATCTGGTATTATGTGTATTACGACTTCAACCGTTTACTTAACGCAACAACTACGACTTAAACTTGTGCGCTCAATCACTAGATTTTATAGGTTGCGACTTTAGACTAACTAATCATGGAGAAAACCATAAGCGAGTTAATTGAATAAAGAGAATTTTACTGAAAGACTAATCCGAAAAAATCTTAAATATTTTATTTGTATTCCAATGGAGGCTCCATTTACTGATTGTTGGCCCTTCGGTACCAGAAACGCGCCCGAAAGTCATCGGAGCAGGTGAGGAATGCCGGAGCATTGGGCGAGTGCGTGATGTAGCGCACTGGTCCATTGTGTCCCAGTGAGTTGAGCGTGAGGCGGCAGCCATTACGCGAGTTCCACGAGCAGAGCGAAGTGGTAGCCTCGTCGGGGAAGAGCACGTAGTCCTCGGTGTGGTTGAAAACGGCCTCTGTCTGGTGCTCCTGCTTGCCGGTGGTTCCCGCACCCGTGTACGTCTGGATGGGTCGACTGGTGCACAGCTCCCACAAGTAAACCAGGGAATCCATGCCAGAGGAAAGGAGGTACTAGAAAAGAAGTATGTGGGCATAAGGTTTCCTTCGCAGTTAGCCATTATGTGGCCCTACCTTTCCATTCCTTGTAAACTCCAGCGAACAGATGGCCGCTCCGCCATGCGCCTCCGCAATAGTGTTGATGCACCGGCCGCTGATTCCATCCCAGATCTTGATGTCGCCATCGTAGCTGCCGGTGGCGTAGAGTTTTCCCGTGGGCGAGTACTTGACGCAGGTCACACCAGCCTTGTGCTGCTGCGAGGGAATGGCGCTCACAAAGCACTGGGTGGTGTGCACATCGTAGACCCGCAGAACATTGTGCTCCGTGCCAATGGCCACATAGTCCCCGGTGGGATGGAAGGAGAGGCACAGCACCGGCTCGCAGTCGGTGAACACCTTGTGGGCCTTCTTCACCGACGGCTTGGCAATGTCGAACAGCTTGACGGTGCCGTCGCGCGAGGCGGAGGCCAGGATATGCTCCTTGGGATGGAACTCCAAGTAAGAGACCTCGTCGGTATGATCGTACAGTGTTCGAATGACCGGATGACCCTGCTGCTCCCGGCCCGGTTCGATATCCTCGGGCGCCGACTTGGCCAGCATTCGCTCCACATCCAGGATCTTGATGCTGGCATCCACGCTGCCGGTGGCCACCAGTGAGCCATCGCAGCTGAAGGCGCCGGCGCGACAGGCCTGCTTGTGCGATGTCACATAGGCGGTCTCATAGGAATGCGGCTCCGGGGCCAAAGCAGAGGCCTCCGGCTCGAATTCCAGATCTATCCCGGGCAGGACATCATCCGTGGGCGTCTTGTCCTTGTCGCTCAGCGTCTGCATGCCGGCAATCATCACGTGCAGCAGCCGCTCGCTGGGCGCACACTGATCCGCCTTGACCAGCATGGACAGCTCCATGGCGAACTTTTCCAGGCCATCGTACATCAGTTGGCTGCCGGAATTCAGTTTGGTATTAATCTTTAGCGGCTCTACTGTGCTGCACCCACCTGATCATCAGCCGGTAGAGTATCTCCCGGTTCTTCACCAGGTTGCTGGGATCCAAAATCTCATCGCGCATTGTGGTTAATAATATTAATTTCTGTTTTTTTACGGGATATAAACAAAAACTGATGGTCCAGCTGGGTTATCGTTATCGAAATTGTTTGCCTTGCCGGTATTCCATCTCTATCAGTGCCGGTGCTTAAATACTGAATTGTAGTATATTTTGGTTTTTGTTATTTTAGCTCTCTATGTTCACTCTAAACAGCTGCAACACGTGCAATTTTAAAAATTGTTTTGGTTTATTTATCTTAATATAAACCTCTTAAATTTAACTGCTTAACAATGAAAATCCGCAAGAATCATGCACGCAAGCGTTACCGCTACAATGTGAACCGCAAGACGATGAACAAAACCCGGAGTTCTACAGGAAAAATTAAAGAGTAAGTTGGATCTTCAAATCCTATCCTTTGTTTTTCTATAAATTGGTTATAAATTAAATATTTTTCCTTTCCCAGTCCCAGGATGAAGAAGATGTGGATGGAGGACCAGCGCGTGGGCACCAACTTCAGTGAAATGGGCTTGGCCAAGGATGTGAACAAGGCCATTGCAATTCCCAGCTACAAGAAGGATCGCCTCCTGGCGGCGAGGGTGGTGAATGGCTTTCTGGAGGAGGAGCTGGACGAGGACGAACGCCGGGCACTGGGCCTCAAGAAACCAGTCGTAGAGGAGGGTCCCAAGCGAGGACATGTGGTCCAGGAACTAGAGCAACTGGCCAGCGAGCGGGCCGACCCAGAATTCAGGTTAATAAATCCCTCTATACCATAATAAAAAAATTTCTAATTGATCAAATATCCTTACAGATTACCCAAGGGCGTGGTCAAGGAACTGTCCTACTTCCTCGACAAGCACCAGTTCAACTACAAAGCCATGGTCGCCGATCGCAAGAACTTCAATCAAAGCACCTGGCGACAGTTCCGACTGAAGATACGCAGATTCATGTCCATCCCGGAGCAATTCAACGTTTACCTGGAGCAGAAGAACCTGCCCGTGGGCGTGAAACCGGACTGGGAGGAGTACGAATCGGACAGTGAATGGAAATAAAGGCTCCTGACTTTTAATATACTTCCTTTTCGGTTCTTATGCTATTATTTGTAATGTTTAGACTTAATTCTTTAAATACACAGAACAATAGGCAAGTAGAGACCAAATTTTGTAATTATTAGATGGTTTTGATAATGTTGTGGTAAGGCCTGCTTTTCAGACTTCCGTCATTCTGTCGTACGACAGAAAGAGAAGGAAGAGATAGAGGGCATGTGGTTTCATTCCAACGCGAATGCGAATTACTTGCAACGAGTTGTCATTTTGCAATTGGATTGGAGATGAACTCGTGATTGCCATTTAAAAATCATAATAAAATTTTACAATTTCTTCAGTTGCTATTAAAGATTTTGTAAGGCAGAAATAAATTTCGCGTTTTACGCAAAACATATTTCCCAATAGTCAAATGGTTTCAAAAAATCAAAATTTTGAAGGATTAAATCCAATTATGTAAATTGGAATCGTATGTTAGAATATATAGAAAATAAAAAATGACAAGAAGAGGTTTGCATTAAAAACTTTTTCTATATAAATTGCACCCAACATTTCTTAAAGACAAAAATGAATCCCAGTTCAAAACACGGTGAAGCACACGATCCTGTGTCCATCTCTAGATGGAATCGGTTCGGCTCGTTCTGCTCGGAGTCGCTCGCTTTTTCGGTCTTTCCGTTTTGTGATTTCGAGGTAAGTGCACGCAGAGCTCCGGTAAAATCCTTAAAAAATTGGCAATATTAATAGGCATCGATTGGTTTTGCAAGTGTCAATTAACCAGGTCTCCGCTTTCCCTCCCCCGCCTATTTAAGTGGATTTTCTTCGATTTTTCCGTGCTTTAATTAAGTTTTCCCAAAAAAAAAGTGTGAGTGAGAAAAGGTTTTGCATTGCCGGCCGGTTTCCCCACGACGTTTTGCATAATAGCCGCATGGACATAAAAATAAAGGTGGCTGTGTGTTCAGCGGAAATCGATTCAAAAACCGAATTAAAAATTGGCGATTCCAGTGCCCTCGAATTGCGAGTAAATTAAAGAAATTGGGTAGACTTTTGAATTCCAACATGGCGGCCGGCTGCAAGTATGTGCATGTGTGTGCGTGTTCGATTTCGCCTGGATTTTGCCCGTTTTGAATTCCCGTTCCCACGCTTTTCATTCCTTCGGCTTCCATTGGAATTCGCAGGCAGAAAATGAAGAAAATTGCCGCATGACACATGCTCGGCAGATTATTTTCCCTACCCAAAGTATTTTTACATCTTCCTTTCCTTCTTTTCTTTCTTGCAATTTGCACTCCTATGCAAATACAGAGATTTAAAAATAACATGCGGGAAAATCGGCATGTAAAATTGTCACTAGGGTAGAAAATAAATCACAACGCCCTGCAGTTCTTCGCTCTCTTTCTCTCGCTCTCTCTTTTGAAGCTTTGGGAGGCCAGTGCAATCGTCTGCCTCGCCATCTCTTTCCCTCCCGCTCTCTCCCTCTCTTTCTCTGCAGTTTTTCACCCTTTGGAATCGCGAATTTTCCGCCGCACGAATGTCGCCGAATGCCGATGCTTCTGGCCATTTTCCACCCATTGAATTTTCTTTTCACCATGTTGCGAAAGTTGGCAAATTTGCCAATTTCGACTTAAGGCCTCTAATGAATGCTGCGTATTTTGTATGACTTTTTTTTTTGGGGGAAAATGAAAAGCCGGCCGGTAGTACTGCCGCTTTTCTCTCCTTCTTAATCCCCCGCTGGAGAGAAGAGTGCATTTCCCCAGAGTTCGCAGACTTCGGCTCGATTCGCTTCTGTCTGGGTCTCATTATTGATTTTTCGCCCGGTGCAACTCGGCCGAGGAATATATACGACAGTCTTTAACCGACAGACACTCGAGCCTGGTCGTTGTCCGGCCGCAAAGTACGGAAAAACCCCTCTATAAACTCCCATACATAAATTACCATTACAATATTTTCCCTAATTTCTAGGATAATTGCGTCCAGTGGATTTGTGATCTGTTTTTGTTAGCTCAGCATCTGCAAGTGAAAAAAGCTCTAGAAAATTTTCGTGAAAACAGGTGAGTTTTTCAATAATCCACCAGAAATGCTGCAGACATTCGAAGACACTTGACCTTTTATAAGAAGAATTGTGAAATTTTTATATAGAAACTGAGAAAAAGATTATAAAAAATCTTGTTAAATTCTATGATCTTTTAAAATCAACTATAATAATGAATTATGAATTTTCGAAATAATAATAAGGTAATATTTTAAGGCGAAGTTCAAGATTAATTTCACAATTTTGATAATAAATCAATACTTTCATTGCTTTGCGGTTCCATGATTTTTTTTGTAATATTTAAAAAAAATTACCCAGTAGCTCGCTGAGAATTGTCCTAGTTTTTTCCCCTGTGTACATCTGTGCATGTGTGTATGCAATGTCCTTTCGGTGTCTACACCACGATGACACGACCCACACCCACAGCATATATACGAACGTCACTCGCCTGCACCACCCATCAATCCACCAACCCACCAGCCTTCTTGATTCCACCGAAATCCACCCACTCATCCGTACGTCTCCCCTTTCTCTTTTTCCCACCTCCCTGCAGCTCTGAAGAAAAGCGCTTAGTCTGCAAGGATGGGCAAGGAGAAGATCCATATTAACATTGTGGTCATTGGCCATGTGGACTCGGGCAAGTCGACGACCACCGGGCATCTGATCTACAAATGCGGCGGCATCGACAAGCGGACGATCGAGAAGTTCGAGAAGGAGGCCCAGGAGATGGGCAAGGGCTCCTTCAAGTACGCCTGGGTGCTGGACAAGCTGAAGGCGGAGCGTGAGCGCGGCATCACCATCGACATTGCCCTCTGGAAGTTCGAGACGGCCAAGTACTATGTGACCATTATCGATGCCCCTGGGCACAGGGATTTCATCAAGAACATGATCACCGGCACCTCGCAGGCCGATTGCGCGGTGCTGATTGTGGCCGCCGGAACGGGCGAGTTCGAGGCGGGAATCTCCAAGAACGGGCAGACCCGCGAACACGCCCTCCTGGCCTTCACGCTGGGCGTGAAGCAGCTCATTGTGGGCGTCAACAAGATGGACTCCACCGAGCCGCCGTACAGCGAGGCCCGCTACGAGGAGATCAAGAAGGAGGTCTCCTCGTACATCAAGAAGATCGGCTACAACCCGGCCTCGGTGGCCTTCGTCCCGATCTCCGGCTGGCATGGCGACAACATGCTGGAGCCCTCCGAGAAGATGCCCTGGTTCAAGGGCTGGTCCGTGGAGCGCAAGGAGGGCAAGGCGGAGGGCAAGTGCCTGATCGATGCGCTGGACGCGATCCTGCCACCCCAGCGACCCACCGACAAGCCGCTGCGACTGCCGCTTCAGGATGTCTACAAGATCGGAGGCATTGGCACGGTGCCAGTGGGTCGCGTGGAGACCGGTCTCCTCAAGCCAGGTAAACCTGTACTTCCCTGTTTTCCGGGTTGAGTCTCTCGGGCTCTGATTATTTCATTCATGTACCCTGGTGCTCTGCGGAATTTGGGTCACTCCCTTTTCCACTGCCTCCGAATCCGAATCCGAATCCGAATCTCAGCTCGCGACGAAGTCTTGCGCATGTATGCATTATTGAGAGCGAGGCACTCCACTCCCATGCACTTGGGGAAATTTGTTATGCCCACTTTGGGAGTGAGAAAGTGAGAGTCCTTCAAATAAAATAAAATCTTTTAAATTCGAAATTTCAGTTGAGAATTCAAGTGTTCTCTGAAGCAGAAACAATGGATTCAGTTTTATTTATTCCTGTATTTTTATTATTTATTATTTAATCAGAATAAATCTACTAAATAGCTTTTAAAATTTTTATTTATTTTCTACATACACAGAAAAACAATTCGATATGAAATATGATCAATTCTACCTTAATTCATATTGATATGAAAGCGGATATCATTTAGGTCAAATTTATGATTCAAACATGTCAACTTGATATTTTATCATCATACCAATTGTAGTATTTTTTGAACAAATAATGTAAAATAAGATAAAAGTAACTTGATATGATTCATATCAAAATGATATGAATATCTTGATCTCTAAAAAATATACGATTTAAAAAATCGTCCAATTTAAAGAAAAAGTTTTAGTGTTGCAGGAAAATATTTACCCCACATAAATAGAGCAAGTATTTCTTGATACAATAAAAAAAGGGAAATACTCCTAGTCTGCCCTGTTAATCATTTCTCCCAGTGTATGCCCATCCAAAACTCCCACCTACATATATAGAATTCGGCTGAGTAACTCTCCGTTCGGTCGCTTCGTTTCCGGTCTCTCGTTGCAGGCATGGTCGTCAACTTCGCCCCGGTCAACCTGGTCACCGAGGTGAAGTCGGTGGAGATGCACCACGAGGCTCTCACCGAGGCGATGCCCGGCGACAATGTCGGCTTCAACGTGAAGAACGTGTCCGTGAAGGAGCTGCGTCGCGGCTATGTGGCCGGCGACTCCAAGAACAATCCTCCCCGAGGAGCAGCCGATTTCACCGCTCAGGTATGAGATGATGGTTACTACACTCAAAAAAAAGAACGACTAAAATTGGCCTTAGTTTTGGAAAATCGCCATTAATTTTATTTACTGGCGATTTTGTCTATATGAAAGAAAATAGGTTCTTAAAAACCATAAAGTTTTTTCTAAAAAAAAAAAAATCAGCATTTTAGAAATTTTTTTACTAAAAAGTAAAAAAGTTATGTCTTAAAACATACATTTTTTTCTGAATGTTAGAGAAATCTTCAAACATTTTTTGTTTTTTAGAAAATCAATCAATATATAAGAATTTTTCTAATGTTAATGGCGATTTTGTTATCTTCAGAAAAGTTTAGTCTTTTTCTCAAATAAAAAAAAGAAGATTAGAAAAATAAACCTTTTAATTTAGGAAAAAAAGATTTTTCAGCAATTGAGGAACAAATTTCTATAAATTTTTCTAAAGTTAATAAAATTATTTCTCTTTATAGAAATTTTTCTAAAGCACAGAAATTTTTGTTTTTTCACTTTTAAAGAAAAATAATTTTTTGAACTTACCCCCTCCAATTTACCCCACCAACAGGTCATTGTGCTGAACCATCCGGGCCAGATAGCCAATGGCTATACTCCCGTCCTGGATTGCCACACGGCCCACATCGCCTGCAAGTTTGCTGAGATCAAGGAGAAGTGCGACCGTCGTACGGGCAAGACCACCGAAACGGAGCCGAAGGCCATCAAGTCGGGGGATGCGGCCATCATTGTGCTGGTGCCCAGCAAGCCGCTGTGCGTCGAGAGCTTCCAGGAGTTCCCACCGCTGGGACGGTTCGCTGTGCGCGACATGAGGCAAACGGTGGCCGTCGGGGTCATCAAGTCGGTCAACTTTAAAGAGACGACCTCGGGCAAGGTGACAAAAGCCGCTGAGAAGGCACAGAAGAAGAAATAACTAGGGTGCCAGCAGAACTACGACATCACTCGAAGAACCCAAGGAGAACAACAACAACAACAGCAGACGGCTAGAGCAACAGCAACAAGAACAACAACAACAACACCACACAATACACATGTCAAAATTATAATATCCACTCGACGATCAAAAGCAAACCTTAGCTCCGTGGCAACCAAGACACCAATTACTACTATTACCAGGCAGATATTATATGAGATCGATCAGATAATACCCTATATGATAACCACACGTACGATTAGCGAGGAGGATGCCAAGCAGAAGGAGGAGGAGGAGGAGGAGTCCTTCCAGCTCCTGCCAGCCGGATCGGTTCTAGTCGCCTTCGCCCTGGTGGTCTACTGCAGCTATCTGAACTTGTATCGCCACCGCAAGTCCTTCCGCAGGAAACCAAGCACTAACCCATCCGGAATAGCAGTGCTGTAGTGCCCCCTCTATATATACTCATCTACAACTAAACCTTACATTTGATTAGCAGCCACATCATCCACCTGTTTCGAATGGATTTTAAACACTTTTTATACTTTTGATAAGTCAAGTCGGAGGCATTCGATTTAAAATCTATTATACAATGTAATTTCCGAATTTAGTTTTAAACCACGCCTACGCTCCCTAGAAAACCCCCTCCAAAAAAGAAGAAGACTACATTCGCAATGAATTCAAAATTTCTCTAAAAACCAAAAGACAAATGCTTAAGAAGTATTAAAAAAAACATAAAAATCAACATAAACACACATAATCATGCGGTTTTTGAAAACATTCTAAATGTTTAATCGAGCCTCATTTGCATTTGCATATACTACAATTATATACGTTAACCACATGTCATTGCATTGCCCATAACCAGCATATTAAATACACGTTACTCTCTCACTCTGAATTTATACAAAAATCGACAAACAATTGTAACCGACACCAGAACAATTCTTGGATACAGAACATGTTGCTTGATACAAGATCTTTTAAATGATGAGAAAAATAAAGGAAGCTTAACCGTAAAATACCACAAAATAATGGGTTTTATTTTTAGTTTTTGGAATATTTCTAATTATGATAGAAGATCTTTTAAATGATGAGAATGGTTAAACGTAAAATACCATAAAATAATGGGTTTATTTTAAATGTTTAGAATTTTGCTTATCATGGGATTTACTGGGGCTTTTATTATCAATATTCCTATGAAAACATTAAAAAATAAAAATTAACAAATTAGTGATTCGTAAAATTCTAAAATGTTAAATGAATTTCAAATTCTAGCGGTTCCGAGTGGTTCTTTTTAAAGTGGTTCCCCCGAGAGGGGCGACAACCCTGGTTCTGACTCACTGTAAGAAATACAACAAAACAAAGCACCACAAACTATACCGAATCTCAGCCGGCTGTTCGAAAATCAGTCGAAATAACTGTGACTCAGACCAATAACTGCCCTTTTCGAGGTCTACTAACTTTAGTCCACAGTTAAACGCAGCACAGGCCGTACAAAGATGACAGATCCACGCATCCGCCAGCTGGTTATTAAGGCCGGAGTGGTCAAGCGGCTGACCAGGGAGAAGTTTTGCTACGCCAAGGAGGTGACGACCGAGGAGTCCAGGTTGGCCAAGTTCAAGGGCGAGGGAGCCGACGACCATGTGCTGCGCAAGCAGGAGGAAGTCATCCAGGAGTGCGTCATGATGGTTCCAGACTCCAAGAGGAGGTATGTTGTGGCCCTAAAGTCTCTGGTTCAGACGTGTAATTTATGAAGCATTTCCTTGTGCAGGCTGCAAAAGGAGTATGAGATTTTGGAAAAGTACCTCGCCGATGAGCAGGATCTCAAGGATACGGAGGAGTACACAAGGGCTGCCGAGGTCCTCAAGGCAGCCAAGGTCGAACTGGAGATCTAAGGATCATCACATTCCCAATCCCTGTTTAAACAGCATTTAATACCCCTTAATATCAGCATTAATGGCTATTCCTCAAGTTCTGAGCTGCAGAGCGGCCCAAAACCCTATGTATTAAGCAACTTAATACCCTCTAATCTTGTTTTGAATTTTGAATTATAATAAAAATAAATCTACACATATTTTTTTAATAGAGCAAACAGCTGTTGTATTTTCGATTTCTTAAGAAATGGTTATAGAACTAGGTTTTAATTAAACAGTTCCAAAACTAAATAAAATTTATATTTTTTATTTACCTACCCCAATAGGGCAATCGATAACAGGGCTCTATCGTTTTTCGATACATCCCAAAATATGGATAGTATAAAAAACCTTAAATTAAGCCAAATTAAGGCAAATATTCAGCATGTCATAGCGAATTTGGAACGACTGGAGCAGCTGAGCAGTGAAGCTGGACAGGAACTTGATGTGGGACAGGCGGAGCAACTGCAGCGGAGTACGACTACCCTACTGGATGAACTTGACCAAGTGAATACCCAAAGAGTAGCCGACATACAAAAACAAAGAAAACGCCGGCGACGCTTAGTTAAAGAGAAGAAAAAGCGGTTCAAGAGGGAAACCATCAAAACCGAGAAAAAAGAACAAAAGTATTCCATAGAACCGCCACGAAATCCTCAAGAGAAACAGGCCGAGCACATAGCCCTGCGAAAAAAACACGATGCAGCCTCCATTTTGGAAACCTTTGATCTTCTGGAGAAACTATGCGAATCTCGGGGAGGAGACAGGGCCGCCCTAAGACGAAAACTCACCCAAATGCGTCTTGTGTGGCGGAGAGTTCAAGAGGAGAATGAAGGCGACCATGTCAAGGAGTCCCAGAAGGCTGCCTCCATAGAATCCCAATGGCAGGCGGTTTTCTTTGGCAACTCTGCACCTTTGGTAAAGGAGAACAAGGGAAAGTTCCTGGAGATTCGGTGGGTTTACTGGTGTACTATATCCAAAGACACCTTTCTTATTATAATCTCAATTCTTCCAGCTCAACTTGGGATTCTTACATAAGCTTTGCGGACAGAGGTTCCTGTATTCCCCGAGGATGGGTGCTACCACCCATGAAACCCACAGCTCAGTGGGCAGCCTACAGAACTGAAAATTAGTATTGGTTATATGTACATTAAATATACTACTAAAGAACCATTTTTTGTAGCTCTACATGGTATTCTTATATAAACGGAAGGGTTGCTACCTCCAAAAACCGATCCCTACTCATACGTAACCCTTTATACCCACTCAAACACTCAACTTTCTTTACTAATTATTGTGGAATTTTATTTCTTTAGAAGAATCTCTCTGTTAGCTCAGCTTAGATGAGATCTATTCGTAGATCCAGTCCTTGGCGGCCGGGGTCCAGGTGACCAGCTCCTTCTCGTTGAACCAAAGGGCGATCTCCTTCTCGGCGGACTCGACGGCATCGGATCCGTGGATGATGTTACGTCCGACCTGGATGCAGAAGTCACCGCGGATGGTGCCGGGCAGCGAGTCGGCGGGGTTGGTGGCGCCGAGCATCTGGCGACCGGTCTTGACCACATTCAGACCCTCCCACACCATGGGCACCACGGGGCCGGAGTTCATGTAGTTGACGAGTCCGGGGAAGAAGGGGCGGGCGGACAGATCGGCGTAGTGCTTCTCCAGCAGCTCCTTGGAGGCCTGTTTGTGATTACACAAAATGGGTTCGTTATCAGTTGAGATTGAGAGATTGCTAATTGCAGTTGTGACCTCTAAAACACATGTCATCCGCCATGATGACGCCTGCACCCAACCTTTGAGGTTAGGTCCGAAGATAACCCCGCGTGGGGGCTACCCTACTACCCATGTCTATATCGATTTCTTTCTAATTTAATTATCCCCTTACCCAGGTGAACTTCAGGGCGACCAGCTTGAAGCCCTTCTGCTCGAAGCGCTCGATGATCTTGCCGACGAGTCCACGCTGGACGCCATCGGGCTTGACCATGATGAAAGTCCTCTCCTTGTTAGCCGCCATTGTCGCCGAGATTATGAAAAAGAATGCCAAAATCGTCCCGAGCATCGGTAGCTTCATGTGTTTGCCGGTGCAGAAAAATCTTGAATATGTAAAGCCGGCCAGGTGAATTTGGGGGGTATCGCCATATGGTCACACTGTTGATTGTTTTTCATGGTTTTTGGGGGGTTTCTCGGGTGGGTAAACCTTATCGATCGTGGGGAATAAGTTCCCAAATAATTACCGCTCAATTTTCCACCGGTATCTTGGAAAATATACTTGAAAATCGCCTTTGTGTTGAAAATTGTATACACTTTAGTAGCGTTGCCACATTGCTGGGTAGTTTGAATTTTCAGATTTTCGGAAATCACAGTTCCCGCTATACAATTTGAAACCATTTACCAAAATGGATTTGAAATAACGGTTATTTTTTTAATTAAAAAATCGTTAAAATGTATTTGAAATTAAAAAAGTTCTCTAAAATTTTTAAATTTAAATCGACTATAGGGTATAATTTTTTAGATCATTGCCTCTAAGCGTAGCCTTCCTAAGTTTAATTATAGATGGTGAAATCACCGATTCCCTAGTATAGTTTATAGGTTTTCCCCTCGGAATCTGCAATAGTTGATTCATCCCAGGCAAAATGAAAACGCCGGCAGGTCACGTTTTGATTTCCTTTATGTCTCGATAAGATTAGGTCCGCGTAATCACAGTACGTGATAAAACAACAATACAAGTTTACAAATAATATATACAGTTGGTAGATGCAAATGGGCGGCGTAAATCACTTGGTGCCATCTAGTTTGGTCAGGCCATCGGCGTACTGGAACTCCGGGCTATTCTCGTACTCGCACATGTCCAAGGCGATGACGCAGCTCTCCTTGACCACCCGCTTGTCGTCCTCGGCATAGCGGTTCAGGATCTGAATGCAGTCCTCGGTGGCGATGGCGCCTAGGGCCTCGGCGCACTCGTGGCGCACCATTTCGTTCTCGAGGCGATCCTCCAGGTTCTCCTGCAGGAAGGGGATGCTGCAGGGCTCCTGCAGCTGGCCCAAAACGAAGGCCACCTCGTGGCGGAAGAGGGCGGAGGAGTCCTTCAGCCCCTCGGCGATGGCCAGGACACTGTCCTCGGTGCGCAGATTGCGCAGGCTGAACATGGCCCGGTAGCGATCGAACAGGCTCTGCTGGGCATCCAGATAGATGGTCTTCAGTTCGGCGACGCTCTTGTCGCCCGCCGTCGGCGGTGAGGGGTCCACGGAGGCGTAGGGATTCTGGTCGTCCACCTGCTGGCCGCTCTGCAACCAGCGAACGCGGTCCAGGGCAATGGCGCAGGTCTCGGCCACCTCCACCACGGGATCCAGTTTGAATTCCTCCAGAATGGGCAGCACATCGGGGTGACCGATGGCTCCCATGGCCTCCGCCGCCTCGTGGCGCACCATCGGCTCCTGGGCGGTGTCGCGCAGCACCTTGGTGAGGATGTCCAGCGCCTGGGCGTCCTGCATCTGGCCCAAACAGTAGGCCAGTTCGTGTTTCAGCAAAGCTGAATCATCGTCGAAGGCTTTGCTGATCGCCTCGATGGCCGTTCCGCCGCCAATGTTTTTCAGCGTAAACAGAGCCCGGAATCGCTCCTTGAGCGGCCGATCCTTGTTGTTCAGGACGCCTCCAATAGCCTCGATCTGCTGCTGGGAGACCATTTTAGCCAGTTGTAAATTTATAAATAACAAAAAGCCAAGCCGCGTGTAGCTTTGCAGTGTGACCATTCAGCACACGCACAATAACACCGCCGTAATAGTAAACTGCAAGCAATCGATACCCGATTGCTATTGATAAATCGCCGCCACAAGTTGTGCAGCCCTCGCAAGAAGCAGTTTAGTTACGTTTACTCCGTTACAAAAAATCGCATTAAAAAGGCGAAAACGAGCGTTTTGGTTTGAAAAAACAAGCGCAATTCCTGGCCAAGTGGTCCCAGCAGCCTAAGTGAACCAGAAGGACGGCTTTCGATCGTGACAAGTGCCCGCAAAGTCGGCATTTCCAAAAGTTGCGCGTTCACGGTGTGCGAAGAAGCGTGGCGTGTGTGTCGTCGATTTCGAGTTACCTGTAATTGTGTGCGCCTCTGCGAGAGAGTGGGAACGAAGTTTTCGGAGCCAAAAATATAGGAATTGCGAAATACTTGGAAATACCCACTAAATACAAATACCCTACACAAAAACTAAACAATGTCGGAGACAACTGTGGCCCAAAAGCCGGAGGCGGTGGAAATAGAGGAGGGGGCGGCGGGGGACGACAAGAAGACACCCGTAAGTAGCAGCACATACACAGCCGCATTGGGCGACAATTAACATAGCGCGGCGATAACGCACACAGAGAATTATCTGCGGTATTTTTCCAAAATAACTGTGTGTGTATATGGGCGGCTATTGTGCATTTTCACAATTTTCCTTTGTGCGTCCGTTTTCTATTTACGTTTCTTTTTTCAACGTCTACCCTCGTGTGCGCGCGCTTTTCCAACTCCCCTCCCCTCCCCCAGCCCTTCTTCATGTGTGCGTGTGTGTATACGCAGCTACTCGCTGAAGAGAGGCAGTCGGCGATTCCGTTTTGTGCTCACGTTTTGCCGCTGCCGCGTCTCGTTTGTTTTTATTTTTGCTGTTTCCCTTTTCGACTTTTTGTTGTTTGCTGTACTTTGTCACACACACAGCGGCCATACACTTGCATCCGCTTCGCGGTGTTTGCGCCTGTTCGTATGTATGTATGCATGCAACGTTGCGCTCTAGATTCGGTTCCATTTTTTAGCGTACAGCGGCGACTATACTAATAGTTATAGATATAGATATCAACTCCCCGATCCCGATCGACCGCCATTGATATGGGGTCTCATTTGGGGGTCTGTGCTGTGAATTCAGCTGTAAACGAGAATGTGCGGGGGCGATTAAGGCGGCAATTTGGCCGTGTCAATAAAACAGAGTACAGTGCGCGCTTTAGAGAATGAACCATGTTTTTTGTAATATTTAAAGCCTTTTCGATTTTTGGTTATCAATATACTATTCCTTTTAAATACCCTTTTAACTAATTAAATGCTAATACTAAAATTTAATTAGTTTATTATTGAGCACTCACCTCCGTTCCTTATTATGTTTATTCCTGTGGGGCTTTGAATCAATTTTTCATGCAGATCAGCAGCATTTTAAAGAAATTATATGTTGAGCACTTTAGTTTCTTATCATTCACTTTTGAATTATCACTAGAAAAAAAACAAAAAAATATTGCACTTAAACACAGCCGCAAAACTCGCAAATATCCATTAAAACAAACCAAACGATAAAAATCAGACTATTTTACACCAGATACACTTGCTCGCAACGACCGAAATATTCCGCAATCAAACTTGTAAACCGCAAATTTAATCGAACAGCAAACAATATTTCGTTTGTATTATGTTTTAATCACCTTCCGAAGCCGAAATAATCCGTCGTTTAATTATATTCCAATTCTAATGCAAGAGTGCGTGGGTCACTTGCGCTCGCGAAAGACAAACTGAGAGAGAGCCTACAAATTTGGCGGAAAATCTGTCGGAGAGCTTTTGAGCTAGGATAACGGTAAACAAAGCGCTCTCCCAAATCCGATCTTCCTTCGAAGAGAGAATGGAGAGTGAGAGAGAGAGATCTCTCTCGAGTGAGTTAACTTCTGGCGGGAAATAAGATGAAGCTTATTTTGAAGTATCTTTAGGTACATATGTAACTAAAATATACATTTAGGTACAATGAAATAAAGTAATTATATTAAATTGATACAAATAGAGTTTACTGGGATATTATCTAAAAGCTCCCCCAAATAGTTAATGAACGTTCTTACTAATCACTGGCAATCACCGAAATTAGCTCCACTTATTTAAATGTATTATCTTTACATCTTTCTGCCAAGTTATCAGCACTCATTGACCCCTTTTTCTATTGCAGAAACGCACTCCCAAACGCCGCTCGTTTATTGAGCGGGCGCAGCAGGAAAGCGAGGAGCTGGTGCGAACAATGGGCGGCAGCTTGGAGTTGGCGGGCGGACGGCGGACGCGGTCCAGCACCCGGGGAACGCCGACGCGGGCCACCGAAACGGTGACGCCGCCGCCGAGCAAAAAGGCGCGCACATCCCCCGCTTCGGCCACCAAGGCCAGCGCAGGAAAGGGACGCGGAGCTCGGAAGCTGGATGTGGGCGGGGATGAGCCCGAGCAGGAGCCGGAAAAGGAAAAGGTACAGACACCGACCAAGGAAAAGGTACAGACACCGGCCAAGGGAAAGGTGAGTCAATTATCAGCTCTTTGCACGAATGCAAACTAACGAATAAATAACTTTTCAGGCCGCTGCCAAGAAAGAGAAGAAGGAGGCCAAGAAGGAGGAGAAGGCGGCTGAGGAGGATGAGCCCGATGCGCCCGAAGAGGCGGAGGCGGAGGTGGAGGAAGAAGCCACTAAGCCCTCTAAGACCGAGGATCAGCCAGATGCAGCGGGGGATTTGCCCGCAGTGGCGGAGGAGAAGCAGAACCATGTCGACGAAGTCAAAGCAAGCACAGAAGAGAAGCCCGAGAAGTCAACCGAAGAGGTGCCAAAGGTCGAGGAGCCAGCCAAGACGAGCGAGGAGACCTCCGAGAATGGAGCTGCCACAGAAACTCCCGCTGCAACCGAAGAAGAACCCGCCTCCGCCATGGATGTAGACGAAGAAGAGCCGGCTGTCGAAAGCACACCTTCAGCAGAAAAGGAACCTGCAGCAGTTGAAGAGAAAAAACCAGAGGAGAAATCGGAAGAACCTGCAGCTGAAGCAGCAGCAATAGTAGCAGAGGAACCAAAAGCGCAAGCGGAGCCTGTCAAGGAATCCACACCAGAGCCCATGGAGGTTGATGCCAGTTCGAAGAGCAGTTCGGACACGGCTCAAGTAGAAACACCTGCCACCGAGGAGGAGGTTGCCACCGCTCCAGAAACAGAACCAGCAGCAGAGGCAACAGAATCCAGCAATGATGTGGAGGAGGTGGCCGCAGAGGCGAAGGAAGCGGTGCCAGAAGTTCCAGTGGCCGAAACCAAGAAAGAAGAGAGCACTGCGGTCGAATCCGCAGATGCAGAGCCCAAGAAAGCCGACAGCAGCGAAAAGAGCGAGCAGATCGTGAATTCTGCGGAGCCCAAGGATGAGAGTGCCACGCCCGTAGCCGCCCCCGCCACCAATGATGTCAGCAAGACCGTGGAAGTCGATGCCACATTGGCGAAGGCCGCCGAGAGTCCTGCCAAGGAGCCGCCGGTGATCAGTGAGGTCAAGAAGGCCGAAATCAATGTGAATGGTGAGTCGAAAGGCTATTATTAATGACGGATTCACTTGAATAACATGTCACTTTCGCAGGTGAGCCCAAGATCGTCAACAGTTCCGCCGAAGTGGCCGAGAATGCAGCGCCAAAGGTCTGTAACTAGACCCAACCCACCATCGATGGACAATCAACAACTTCAATGCGTTGCGAATGTGTACAAAAAGTTGGTCTGGATGTGTCGCCAGCTACATGCAAACATTTAGGAGTTCCCCCCTACGATTTTCTCTTTTTAACTGACCATTTGATTTCGTACTCAGAAATCCCTTTAATTTTGATGATAGTTTCGTGTCTCCCAGTATTTGGTTGACGCGAGGGACGCCATAGGCTGCAATCGATGCTGGACTTTCAATGTTGCACTGTGTGCGTCAGCTAGACAGACAAGCAAAACAAAAACCCACCCACTTTCCCAGAAATACACAGACAGATTGTAAAATGCATCCTAATATAATATGTATGTGGATAATTAATCAAATTGGAATCAAACAAATTATACATTGACGGAAATGTATGTAAAATAGATGTTTTTAAATTGTAAGGCATAATATCCTTAATTATAAAACCAATTGGACAACAACACACTCAGAAAATAAGCAACCGAAACGCAGAAAGATTTTAACCCATTGTAACGCAATACAAATGCTCTGCGGGGCATTAGGATACGTCTATGTATAACTTTCACCCCCTTTTGAATATTTTCTATTCGTATTTCAAGCCCGTTTGATTTGGAAGCATTTAGTCTACTGTTGTGCTAGGTAAAGGTCCCCACCAGGCGATCGATCACTCCTAACTGAATTCGTAAATACATGCTAGAGTAAAGAGGAAACTTTTTCAATGAAAAAAGGAGAAACACAAATTCTAATAATACCTTATAATAATGATAAATAATATGTAAACACAGCAAAGGCGTAAATTAGTTTTGGAAGCCGTTGCAACTGAAATGATCAGTCAGACCGTTTTTGTATGTAGCTTATCTTCTGTATAAGGCATTCTTCATTTGAATATTCTTTTGTAAATAAATCTTAAAAAAATACAAGAGAAATCTTGGTATGGTATCTTATTATTTCAGATTATTTTCAAGAATGTTCGGATGTTCGGATTTTTAAGGAAAAGCTGTTTTAATTTTAGCATATGTCAATTTATTTCGGTTTTCAAGTCGCAGGAATGTGATTCTAAAACCATTTAAGTGGAAACTTGGTTTCCTAGTAGTTCTTATTGTTACTTAACAACTCTAATGCAAATGTACAAATGTGATGATGTGCGGTATTAGGCCTCTGAAGCGATTCCGTTTTCCTTCTCCTTGATTTGCTCATCGGACAGCGGCGTCTTGAGAGGCAGCTCCTCCAGCTCCAAAACCGGACCGGGTTGATTCAGCAAATTCCTGACGAAGGGCGAGTACAGCTTGGGGTTCTGCTTCTCGTTCTTGTCCAAGGGCCACACATAGCTCATGGGGATGGCCCAGACGAAGACCAGAATGGCGCCCATCACCTTGTACCAGTAAAAGGACACGTCGTAGATGGAAAAGTCGCGGTTGCTGTCGAAGGCGGTGGTCACCTGCTTGGGTGCTTCCAGCGAGGGAATCGGAGTGGTGGCGAAGTTGGTGTTGTTTCTGGTGAAGATTATGAGTTTTGATTACTATGCAAAAGTTTCTTTCAGATGTACTCCACTTACATGGCATTGAAGATGACCTGGAAATTCTCGGCATCACACTTATCCAGGCCATTGGGCAGGGTGTCGTACTTAATGAGCCCAGCCTTGAAGTTCAGCTGGCCGTTGACAATGATCCACAGCATCACCAGGACACTGAAGGCGATTCCACTGACCGCCACCTTGGCATTGCAGCGGGGGACGAACATGCCCAAGCAGAAGACTCCCACCACAGCGCCCATATTAATGCCCGTAATCGTCCACATCGTCTGGATAATGGAGTTGAAGTTCTGCACCACGAAGCCGCCCACGATGCAGTAGGCTCCCATCACCACAATGACCAGTTTCATGGTCGCATTGGCCTTGGCCTCCGTGTGAGTGATCCTCGGCTTGATGTAGTCGAAGTAAACCACGCCGGCAAAGGAATTCAAGCTGGCGGACAGGGAGCTCAGCGAGGCACTGAAAACGCAGGAGATGAAGACGCCGGGCATGCCCATCAGATGGCCCATAATGTCCTGGATGAAGAATGGCATCAGTTTGTCCGGTTTGCTGACCAGCTAAAGAAAGGGGATATTAGTTATAGGATGACTTTAAGGAAGGAGTTCAAGATAAGCTCACCCCCGCCTGAATGGGATCGCAACCGTAGTAGTAGGCGAACATGATGATTCCAGCGAAGCAGGTGAAGGACATGATGAGAATAAAACCAAAGCCAGCCATTACGAGGCACTTTTTAGCGTGGCCATAGGAGGGCATGGACACAATCCTCTGCACGCAGCTCTGGTCCAGGCCAAGTTTACCCGTCCACATGAGAAGTCCACTGGCCATTCCGCTGAAGAACGTGAGCCGCAGGCGGGGATCAATACCAAAACTAAAAAAATATAAAATTAAGAAAATAGTCAAGCCATTGTAATCCTAAATTAACTTACTTGAAGTCGAAACGGCCACCTTCTGAGGCATTCTGCAAAACATTAGACAAACCACCTGTGTTCGAGGTGCCCAATATGGCCACCAGAATAACCGAGACCAACATAACGCCTCCCTGAACCACATCTGTCCAGACCACAGCCTTAATCCCGCCGAGCATCGTGTAGAATACGCAGATGGACGAGACCACCGTGTTGATCAGGTGAATGTTGTAGCCGGTGACTGCAAATGAAAATGAATTTTAATTCAACCACTGACGCGCCTGCGATTAAAATCTATTTCCATTATACCTTGGGAAAAGGCCAGCGAAGGTACAAACATGTAGACAGGAAGCATCAGGAACTGGTTAAGGATGAACGTAACGGTCACCAATTGGCGGGTGCGCTTGCTGAAACGCATCTCCAGGTACTGTAAAAGGAGATCAAAAATAGGTTTATATAACCAGAAGCTATATATTAAAGCGTCTTAAGCCATATAAACGACACTTAATCTTTTTGTTTGCTATTTTAATTATCTTTAATAAAAATGTTGTGAAATCAAAACATTTAATAACAAAAGGGCAGTGCTCTATATAAAGAAATCATTATTTAAAGATCAAATGAATAATATTCTTTCTAAATATAACAAAATCCAGTTTTTACTGCTCAATTTGGGAATATTTGTATCTATTTAACAGCTTTAAGAAAAGAGCTGAAGAATATCTTTAAGAAAAGATTCTTTCTAAAGAACTAGACATATCTCAAAATCTAGTTTTCACTGGACATCTTATTCTAACCTCATTTCAAGAATATTTTTATCTATTTAATTTCTTTAAGAAAAGAGCTGACTCACTAGGAATATTTTCACTCACCTCGTAGCAGTTGGAGACATTATTATCGTAGAAGACGGGCACAACGACATATACAAGAACGGGAACCGCCAAGACCATGGCCCAGTTCACAAATATCATATTAAATCCAAAGGAATAAGTTTCCGCCGGAACGGACATCATGGCCACTCCGGAAAGTTGACTGAAATGCAGACGATAAATCAGTACCCATTGTGTCCTTAAAGTTATCCAAGATCTCTAGGTGCTAATGATTTCCGCAAAAAAAAAGGGGCTCGATCCTAATTGGATTAATTTCACCAGGTTCACGGTATTATTGCAATTCATCTAAGCCATTTTTATGGTTGTAATAACTGGCATGCGCATTTGGATAAGATAGATGGATGGACACACGAGAATAGAATAGATGGCTTACGACGGAGGAGGCCCGCTGTACTACGATACTATCTTTATGGACCCGTGATTCGGTGTCTGGTGTATCTTTACTGGCGTTACGGAGTGACGACATGGAAATTTATGGAAAAAAGCGTGCGGAACGGAACACTCACCTCGAGACCAGGGAAATGGCCACAGGAAGGGTTGGCATCTTCTTGCCGCCCTGCAGGTACTCCTCGGTGGTGTTCTTGGCCTTTGAGAAGAATCCGAAGTACACTCCAATTCCGGCCGAGGCACTCAGCATCAGGGAGAAGACTATGTAGTCCGTCAGGCTGAAGCGGAGATCCTCCATGGCAGCCGTGGTGGCAGAGGCCACGGTGCTGGCCAAGTCGCTAGCACTACTCGTCATCCTTCTGGTGTTATATCCTATATCCTTGGGATCGCGAAATGTGGAGAGCCGTACCGGAAGAGCCTAAGGAGCTTAGGGTCTGGATGCTGCCAGCGCACTTGTGTTGATCGGATCGTGGACACCCTTCTTAAGTAGCATCTCCAGTTAGCTGGCCACCCTTATCTCGGCACGATATCTGTCTAGGTGCGTCGTAATCGGAGCACATCGTAAATCAGGAGCTCTTCTTATCTGGCTTACAGAGATCAGGCCGTGGTAACCAGTCGTATCCGGAATCTCAGAGATCGTGTATCCTCCATAAAATGTCGATTCATCTATCAATCGAGGTTAACATCCCTATTAATTTGGAATTATGGGGCGTGAGGATTTTTCAATCTATTGGAGATGGAGTCACCTTATCACCAGTAGCCGCTAACCTTGATTATCATTACCCTGACTTTGATAACGGAGGAGTCTATATGTGAATTTTAATCACCAAGCACTGGACTTGCCGCACGCATTTGCGAGTAATGAAAAGAAAATTGAAGTGGGCAACCTTCAAACGGCCTCTAGGCTGTTGAACCCAGAAAAGTTGTGCCTTTTTTTGGTGATATATGGATAAGCAAGAAATTTTTAAAAATTTTCTTTTAGCTAATATCTTTATTTGTATATTAAGTCGTGGTAACCTCAAAGTCTGTATATTTGTTATCATAACAGATTTTTCTTTCTAGTAGACGACACATTCTTCTGGTGCGCTTCGTCACTATGCGAAATGCCCTCCATAGAGATAGGTTAAACAACGTAATTAATTGCCATGTGATACAATGCTTATATGATAAGCTTGATTAGATAAATTGCTTCAAACTTTTAAAATAGGTTCTCAAAATACTTCTGCGGTTATCTTTATGATTCGAAACATATCGATTATAATCAGTCTATTAAGTTCCTGAATGTCCTTAAAGAAACACAGTTTTTTTAAATTTAATTTTGTTTTATTTAGTTTACTTAAACGTCTTGGTCATATTTCAGCCTATAGATAACTAAAATACTTAAAATGAATCAGTGTTCGAGACCAGCTTCCCTTTCCTTTTCGCCGGGATCTATTCTGACGTGGGGGATCTCACCGTTTTTGGCTCCCTGCAGTGGCACCTCCTCCAGCTCCTGATCGGGTTCGGGCAGAGTGAGGAACTTCCTCACGAAGGGCGAGTACAACTTGGGATTCTGTTTCTCGTTCTTATCGGGTCGCCAAATGTAGCTCATAGGCACTGCCCAGAGGAAGATGAGAGCGGTGCCCAGAACCTTGTACCAATAGAACGAGATGTCGTAGAGGGAGAAGTCACGATCACTGTGGAAGGCGGTGGTCACAGGTGCGCCAGAAGGAGGCTTCGCCGTGACGGGAGTGAAGTCAGTCTGGTTGCTGAAGAGTTAGGGAATTTTATTATAATAATTTAATAATAATATTTATTCTACTACTTACATCATATCCGCTATCATGTGCAGTCCCCTGGCCTCACACTGATCCAGCGAATTGGGCAGCACCTCGTACTTGATCAGTCCGGACTTGAAGTTCATCTGGCCATTGGCGATGACCCAAACCATGGCCACAACACTAAAGATTATGCTCGTGACAGCCGTTTTGGCATTGCATCGGGGCACAAACATCCCGAGGAGGAACACACCCACCACTGCACCCGTGTTGATGCCCGTGATGGTGACCACCGTTTGCAGGATGGAGTTGAAGTTCTGCACCATAAAGCCGCCCAGGATGCAGTAGGCGCCCATAACCACCACGATCAGTTTCATGGACCAGTTGGCTCGGGCCTCCGTGTGCCGAATACGAGGTTTAATGTAGTCGAAGTAAACCACTCCGGCCAGGGAGTTTAATGTGGCCGAAAGGGAGCTGAGGGCGGCACTAAACACGCAGGAGATGAACACGCCCGGCATTCCGGCCAGGTGGCCCATGATGTCCTGCACAAAGAACGGCATCATTTTGTCCGGTTTGCTGACCAGCTGAAAAATAATAAAGAAGAGAACGGGTGAGTTTTAAAATAATTTAGCCATTAAAATGGAAGTATTAGTAAAACAGTAGTTTAAGTAGTATTATTAGTTAAGTAGTGGTTAAGTAGTAGGTAATTAGTAGTTAAGTAGAAGTTACGTAGTAGTTAAGTAGTTGTTAAGTAGTAGTTAAGTAGTGGTTAAGTAGTAGTTAAGTAGTAGTTAAGTAGTAGTTAAGTAGTGGTTTCAGGAGTAGACTTACGCCAGCTATCATAGGATCGCATCCGTAGTAGCGGGCAAACATAATGATGCCCGAAACAGTGTTGAAGAAACTTATGATCAGAAATCCTAATCCAGCAATGATCAATGATCTAAAAGGGAGGATTTGCAAAGGGTTATTATTTGGTATCAAAACTGAAATCTTTATAATAATTACTTTTTAGCATGGGAGTAGGATGGCAGGGAGACGATGCGCTGCACACAGCTCTGGTTTAAGCCAATATGACCTGTCCACATAAAGATTCCGCCCATAGTGGCACTCCAGAAGGACATGCGGATACGAGGATCTAGGCCAAAGCTAATAAATTCAAAGGTTAAAATCCTCTTATAAAAACCCGATGGGAGAAACTAACTCAAAGTTGAAACGTCCGCCTTCGGAGGCGTGTTCTATAACTGTGGCGACGCCTCCCGAACGGACGGTGCCCAGAACTCCAACGGCGACCACGGAAAGGAGCATTATGCCTCCCTGGACTACATCGGTCCAAACCACTGCCTTGATCCCGCCCAGCATCGTGTAGAAAATGCAGATGGAGGAGACCATTACGTTGATCAAATGAATATTCATGCCAGTAACTGGAAAGTTTAAGTTTCAGTTTAGTTTTAGTAAGAAGATTCCGATCGGTGAATCGTGATTACTTACCCTGGGCAAAAGCCAAGGAGGGGATAAACATGTAGACGGGTAACATCAGAAAAGAGTTCATGACAAAGGTTGCGGTCACCAGCTGCCTGGTGCGCTTATTGAATCTCATCTCCAGATACTAAATATTATAATAAATCATAAATATGTAGGTCTCATTATTTCGATCGGTTAACTCACCTCATAGCAGTTGGAGACGTTATTTTCGTAAAAGACAGGCACTATAATGTAGATTAAAATGGGAATTACGACAATCATGGCCAGGACAACGAATATATAGTTGAAGCCATAGGTATAACTTTCAGCGGGAATGGACATAATGGCAATGCCGGACAACTGACTGAAAAGGATAATATAGAAAATATTTTGTTAACATCCAAACTTTGTATTAAAAATACACCCTTCCCTTTCATAAGTACTCATTACTTTATGATTATTGCCCAAACAGATTCCCCCAGTTCCGTGTGGGTTGCACAATCGTTATGATATAGGATTTGGCAAAGCCGCAGTAGTTCTTGGAACACAGCGCACTTATAACACTTGGAGAAATTGACGCAAGCCGCATTTTTAGGGCAGCCAATAAAGAGAGATAAATTGTGACGGAATCGGGAGGAATCCGGCTGGGACCGCCGGACACCGCTCTACACTCACCTGGCCACCAGAGATATGGCTATGGGCAGGGTCTGCATCTTCTTCCCGCCGCGCAGATACTCTTCCGTGGTGTTCTTGGTCTTGGAGAAGAAACCGAAGTAAACTCCAATTCCGGCCGAGGCACTCAGCATGATGACAAAGACAACATAGTCCGTGAGTCCGAATCGCAGATCCTGCGAGGCGCCGGCAACGGCACTAGCCATAGTGGTGGTGGTGGACATCCTGTCCGTAGTCTTGCAGATCCTAACTCTCAAGCTCTTGATGGGTCTTCCTACTTCGTCCGGTCTAACCGGTTCTCATTTCACGGATGCTGGAGGCAAACTTGCGGGCCCTGGCCTGGATTGTACTTAAATATAGCTCCCGCCCGGGGCGCCCCTTATCTGAACTTGACGTCGCCCCGTAAATCATCCGGGAACTTAGTGCTTCACTTATCTGCCTGGCATGCCGCTCTTATATTGTATTATTTTTGCGCCTGGCCTTTGGGACCATCTTCTGTTTTCCAGGCGGCGGGGAGGTGGAAATATACGACTGTTAGAAATGGAGTAGAACTTGAACTGGGCAATCGGATAGCATCATTTTCTGCTTCTGTTTGCACATAATGTTTGCCGAAATAAAACAAGAAACACGACTGTCTTTTAAAGACGATACTCTGAGTACCCTTTTAAAATTGGTTAATTTTAGGATGTTACCTTTACCAAGTTCGAAACATCACTGCATTCGCTTTTGCACTCGAACTCGAGTATAAGGAACAAGAAAGATCTTTATTACAGTTACAAAGTAACACAGATCATAAATTCTGGTACACTCGAGGGTATTGCTTTAGGATAGCTAACATAACATAAACTTTTTTTTTAAAACACCTATATTTGTATTAACTATTAAATAATAAATAACATAATCCAGTTTACTAACACAAGATTTTATTATTGAAATATAAACAGAATTATCTTTAACTATTGAGTTGTAACTGTAGTTTTATCTGCAGGTCTGTGAACCTTCTGTATTTTTCTTTCATATGTAATGAGTTTGCTTTCTCTAGAAGTAAACCCAGAATTAAAATTTTACTATGTTATAAAGGTGGTTTTTTTTAAGCCCAAATGCTATTTCACTTTATCCCAGAGGACTTTTAGACTTAAAATAATTTATTTAAGGGGGAAACCTTAGATAAATTTGAGATATTTTGAATCATTTTCGCTTAAAACGGTGACTTTTCTTCAGTTGCAGTTGACCTTTAGCCAGGATATTTCCTGCAACATAACGTCTCAAGAAGAATAGTAGAATCATGCCCAGAAGTCAAAAAATCCATCACATGGTGTATTCATAAGAACAGATCTATTTACTCTTCTCACGTCTGGTAAAACTTTCCATTTTCGGTGTTTGTGCTACCATAATTTCGCTTTTTTGACAGGGGTAAATACGCGTGGTCGGTTTGCAGGGGGACCGTTTTATACGACCCTTGGCCGGAGTGTTCAGAGCTTAACACCGTTGGCCCACCGATTACGGCCCAAATATTTGCCAATGTCAGCGATAAGTTTTACGACTCTGACTGGGATCTTTTGCACCACTGATTAGGCTGATCATTCGCATCGGATGGGCGATTCCTGAGATACGCAAGACAAAAGATTGGGTTCACCTGGATCTATATTTAGATCCTGTCATTTGGTCGGTTGTCATACCAAGGCTATTGAAGTTGTTGTGGCAAGATTGCGGTTATAGTGATGAAGAGATAAGAAGTTTCTTGAGTTCCAATATGTCTGGTAAAAAACTGGATAAATCCGCTCATAATTAGATTATGAGGCTTTTTAGAAAACAAAACTCGATTTAAACAAAAATATTCTTCTCAATAAGCTTTATTTTATCTAGTGATTAAATTAACACAAATTAAGTTAACATTTAAGAACTTTACAATACAGTAAACAGATTTAAGAAACGAAAGAAAATTTTGTAATTTTACGTGACATAAGAGATAGTGAGGTTATCTTATAATATCTCTATGCTTATAAAGCATATCTTATTCTTAAGAGGTGGCCCAGGTATCCTCAGACCTTTTCGGGCTTCTCTAAATTCAGCTGGTGGGGTTCTTCGGTTGGAGTTGGTTTGTAGTGGACGAAGGGCTGCACCACCGGCGACAGAAGCTTGGGGTCCAGTTTGTAATCGGACCTGGGCTTCAGGATGTAGCTCAGGGGAATGGCCACCAGCCAGGTGATGGCGAAGCCCGTCACCGTGTACAAGTTGAAAGTGAGATCCAGAATGCTGAATCCCTCGTCTTTCACAGGTGCCTCTGTTGTGGAACTCAGTAGCAGGGTGGAAGCTGTGCTAGAGTTGGCAAAGTCTGTTCCATTTAGAGATGTGGCTGGACAAGAAGCAGTGCTAGTGGGCAAAGGATCGTAGTGGTTCCGACCCCAACTGAGAATCACAATGGTGGCCATGCAGACGATGCTAGCTAGCACTCCAGTCAAGGCGGCCTAAGGAGGATTAGAGTGATTAGACATTTGGAAAGACTTATTTAAGAAGCTCCTCCAACTCACCTTGCTATGGGATCTTGGCACTAACATTCCCAGCATGAAAACACCACATGTAGAGCCAAAGCTAACGCCTCCAATCGAATAGATCACTTGCAGAATGGAGTTGAAGTTCTCCACGACCATGCCACCAAAGATACAGTATATTCCAGCGAAGAGTACAAACAGCTTCATAATCACATTGGCCCGGTGCTCCGTGTGTCGAATGTGGGGCTTTATGTAGTCGAAGTACACCACTCCTCCCAGGGAATTGATGCTGGCGGAGAGCGTGCTGAGGGCTGCACTGAACACGCAGGAGATGAACACACCCGGCATGCCCCACAAATGGCCGACGGTGTCCTGGACGAAGTAGGGAACCATCTTGTCCACCTTGGAAACATGTCCCGACTCAATAGGATCGCAGTCGTGGAAGCGGGAGTAGATCACAATGCCAGTGAAGCAGTTGAAGAACATGATCAGGATAAAGCCAAAGCCGAATAGCACCAGGGATCTTCTGGCGTGACCCAGCGATGGCAGGGAGACAATGCGCTGGACGCAGCTCTGGTTGAGACCCACATAGCCCGACCACATGATCGTCGCCGATGAGAAAATGTTCCAGATGGTGGAGCGCGTGGTCAGATCGAAGTTGTAGTTGATGTCCAGTCGTCCACCCTCGCCCGCAATGCGAAGGACTTCGGAGAGGCCGCCCACTCGATTGGCGCCCATAACGCCCACCAGAACCACCGAAACCACCATTATGGCTGCTTGGATGACATCGGTCCACACCACAGCCTTGATTCCTCCCTAAAAGGTATCAGAAAGAAGGTTTTTATATGTAAACAATTTCTACTATTTTGGTTCCTTAAGATTTTTTTTTTTCCTATAATTTTTTTTTTTTTCTGGTGGGCGTAAGCACATGCACATTTATTATTATTATTATTTATTGTTTTGGATTCCTAACGCTACAAGTTGTATAACTTATAAATTACTACGCACAACGGATAATCAATTTTAAATTCGAACAAAATTGGTTCTTAATAAATGGACTTTTCCAAAGGGTTTTAAAAACAGGAATACTTACAAACATGGTGTAGAAGACGCAGATGCTGCAGACCACGGTGTTGATGATGTGCACGTTATATCCAGTCACTAAGGGATAACAAATATTACCAACTGCAGGAAGTAAAACCTAAAGTTTTGTAGGACATACCTTGAGCAAAAGCCAGTGAAGGGAGGAAAATAAAGATGGGCAGCATGAAGAACATCGTCATTATAAAGATGAAAGTCTGCATAACTCGAACCTCCCGGCAGAAACGCATCTCCAAGTACTGGGAGGGGAATTCATAATTGATAATACAGAGTTCCTTTGAAAAAAACTATATAATGTAGATTACCTCGTAACAGTTTGTGATGTTGTTGTTGTAGAAGACCGGAATGACCACGTAATTAAGCAGGGGAACCACAACTATCATGCAAACCACATTGAAAAACCAATTGATTCCGTAGGCATACATTTCGGCCGGAATCGTCATGATGGAGATAGCTGACAATTGACTGGCCACCAGGGAAATGGCAATGGGAATCGTCTTCATCCGCTTGCCGCCCATCAGATACTCCTCCGTGGTGTCCGCACCCTTGGCGAAGAATCCAAAGTAAACTCCGATGGCCGCGGAGATGCTCAGCATCAGGGCGAAAACGGCGTAATCCGTGGAGTTGAAAATGAACTGGGAGTCGGGAGTTACAGCGGTGGCAGCGGTTGCCACAATGGTGGCGTTCAAAAGCGAGGACATTTTGGAAGGGTTCCTGCTGAATCACTGGAACCACTAATTAATATTCACTTTCCGGCTCCCGGCGGCGGAGAATCACGATTGGCGGCATCACGGCGACGGACCCGTCTTTATATAAGGTTCTGGGTTCCAGATTATCTCCGGAATTGCCCGCTCTAAATATTATCTATCGACGGCGCTCTCGCGTACGACCTTATCTGGATGATGGTATTATCTATCTAGGATCTTAAGACCCCTCTGTCAATTCCTCCTCCTCCTCCCAGTGGGAGTCCGATAAGAGCTCCTGACTTGGCTGAGATTACGTAATGCCATTCATTGTTTTCGCTGTCATCCAAGTAGAGAAGCTGTGTTTACATTGATATCGCCATTACAATCCTGCTGAGAACCCGCCAGTCATCCGTGCTTTCAGCCAGTCATCTTGGGTAGCAGTTCACGTGAGGAGGTGAACTCTCTTCTTGAGATCGTATTCCGGAATTGGCCCCAGACAAGGTTGATGCTTATCGAGAGCTTAGGGATAGAATTTTATCGGCTTATATAGTGAGTTTCCAAAAGTAACAGAGATAACTGGTATTGCTTTTCATGGGCATGGGAGATTGTGTTTGAATGCTGATTCTTATCAAGTGTTTTACTGAAGATCATTAACCTAGTTGTATTACCCTGCTATTACTGGGATTCAAGTAAATAACCATATAGATTTTATAGATTATTAAAAGGCTAAGTTTTTATTTATTTTAATCTTTATTTTCACTAGGTAGGCAATGATAATTTAAATTTCACCATTGCTGGTAAATTCGAGAATAGTGGGAGTATAAATATAAGCACGTGAACCTATTTACCTGTCAATTATATTTGGCTTTTAAAATTTGACATGTAAATTAACGAATTAAGAACACAAATAACACTTAATAAAAATAATTTGTTTGGTATTTAGTATATCACAGTTTATAGAAACACGTGAGGTTGTAGGTTATAAAATAAATAAATAGGTTGAATGGTTCGTTTGACGGCTTGAGAATAACTAAATTGAAACGAGGGCAGTTGAGAGAGACATTCCGTTACATTTAGATTAGCATATGATCTTTATCTCTCTATTATCTTAAGTAACCATAACTCTTCAAATCATTTACATATGATTTCTTGATAACTTAAATAGTTTAAGGTTTGAAGGTTAGTTAACATTAGTTTATAAGGAAATCATTAGGTTTTTGAAAGGTTAGATAAGGTAAAAGGTATGATATAAAGAAATTATTTTTTTTAATTTGTTTATTTATTGTATCCTAGCGTTACAAGTTTTTTAAACTTATGAATTAATACGCTAGTCACAATTATTCAGGTTCTAAAAGGTTATAAATATCTTATTCACTATTACAAAATCTTTACGGGTCGTTAGAAATCATTTACCACTGATTAGATTAGCAATATTTTTCTGCGGTGGCTACGATGCTGTAATCGCCAGATTCCTTGGCTTCCACTTCATTTGGCGGCTCATCTGCCAGTGCATCATTTTGGATGCACCTCCATATATGTATGTGGATGGCCACCTCGGCACGCATCTAATTGGGCAATCCTAATGACGCCGAATGTTGGTTAAGTGGCTGCAGCTTCAGCTTCCACTTCATTTATAGCTCTGAGCCACAACTCCAACTTCAGTTTGTGGTAATAGTTGATGTCCATCGACTCATCCTCCCCTCGGCCTCTTAGCCGCTTTGGCCCAGAGTCTCGACTGCATCTGTCGCAATAGTCGCGTAATGAGCGCCCCTCCGGCTCCATGCCATCTGGCCATCCGCATCCCCATCTTCATCTACATCTTCCATTTCGAGCACTTCGAGCAAGACAGCCATTGAAGTTGAGAGTACTCCATGCACAGAGAAAAATTTGAATTAGTTACTGCTTCTTTTGCAGTATTATATCATAGGTAAAAAAACATTGAATAGGAAATCATTTTTATAATTCGAGTTGTAAACGTGATTTCGAAATCCATTTTAATGGTTTAAATTTTCCTAAAAATCTTTTATGCAGATTTAAAGTTTTATTTACCTTTTCCTTTTATAAGAAGCCAGAAATAAATGCAAAAATCCTTTCCAGAGGTTTTGCCCAGTGTACCTGAGGATAGGGCAGGGGTTACGGCTACCTCATCATCGAGTTGAAAAGTGAAAGGATTTTTGAAGATGTTTGGCTTGGTATTTAATAAACTCACATGAGGCCAGATGACAACTGGCTTTTTGGAGAGCTGCGAACTCGTTCAATTGGAATTGGTCTATGTGAATGGATTGTCATTACGAGATCGAGATCATCGAGTGTTTTCGAGAGGTAAACAATGGGAAATGGGGTCACTTGCCTTAATGATGCAGTGCACGATGGCAAATTAGTAAATTTCAGTAACTCCCCATTGAGATATAGAAATAAAAACAATGCAGTAATTTAACGGTGACAAAATTTACTATTTTTTTTATTGTTTTCATATTTTTTTTGTTGTTTCTTTGTTTGTTTCATATAAAATAAAAACACTTACGAGCTAATAATGCGTTATAACACTGTCTGGGGTTGTTTTTTCCATCTTGGTGTTGTGGGTGTTGTGTTTTGTGGCCTTTGCTTTCGGATTTTCTTGTATTCGTGTAGTGTGAGATAACTATTTACAAGGGTTACAAAAAAAGTCCAAAACAAAGCCCCGAATTTGGGATTCGTTGAGGGTACGAGCCGAAATTCGAGATGGGGTTTGGAGTTGGGGGTTCTTGGGGTTTGTGGAGTGTGTTTTCGGGAACTGAGAGGTACAGTCGCTGAGTTTTGGAAGGGGGCTTGAGAAGGGGAACGATCACCAGTTCTCTCGGGATCAGAGTGGATCGGTTGTTCCTTTTCGAGGTCCAGGATGCCCAAATTGATATAGTGTTGGTGTCGTCTTAGTCGGTTTCGTGTCCGTCGGTATTCATTTTTGGCAGAGAGATGTGTGTGGCGACCTTTTCGGGTATCTAGAAGGGCGCTCCGTAGCTGCCGCTGGGCCTCGAGGGAGCTCCATAGGATCCAGATGGGGCGCTGGGGTATCCACCACCACCACCGCCTCCCTGCTGGGTGCTCTGCTGGGCGAACTGGGCCACCTGGATGGCCTGGCGGACGCCTTCCAGGTCGATGCCCACCACACGGCCGCCACCGCCTCCGATGCCGGGGGCTCCGTAGCTGGTGGAGGGAGGACCGTAGCTGGTGGAGGGGCCACTAGGGTAGCCACCGCCGCCGCCTCCACCACCGCCGCCGCCTCCGCCCTGCTTGCTCTCCTCGTTCAGCAGAATCTGACGCACCTGCTCCAGCAGCTGGGGATCGACGTTCTGGCCCTCGGAGGTTTGGAAGCCACCGCTCACCGCCTGGTAGCCACCGCCGCCGCCACCGCCGCCGCCGCCTCCGAAGCCACCGCCGAAGCCACCTCCGAATCCGCCGCCACCACCGCCGCCGCCTCCGCCGCGGGGATAGTTATATCCGGATGGTGGCTCTGCCGCAGCCAAAGCGGCCAGAGCGAACACTAAGAACTGGAAGATGGTAATGGTGGGTTAGTGAGTAGTCCTTGTTGGCCAACTGAAGTTCAATGAAGTAAAGGTCACGTCTTCAGGGATTTTTACAGGATGATTATGAACTTAATTGTTTAATCTTCGAAAGAAATACTCTTTAAAATATGATTTAAGTTTTTCAAATCTTTGTGAAAAGTAGAAGAAAATCTTAAGAAAAAGTACTAGAGGAGTTTTTTAAATCTGATTTTGAATTCTTTGTGAATAATTATGGAATTGAATTGAATTAATTAATTATTTATTCTTCAAAAGAAATACTCTTTAAAATATGATCTAAATTTTTCAAATCTTTGTAATAAATAGAAGAAAATCTTTAGAAAAAGTTATAGAGGAGTTTTTTTAAAATTGATTTTGAAGTCTTTGTAAGAAGAATTTAATCCTTTGTACTCCTTTTTGTAAATCGTTTCGTTATCCGTTTGGGTCCGATGGGGTTTTCAAATCTTCCAATCTTTACTTACCACTGAGAAGGAGTTCATAGCGACGATTTGGGCGAGTGTGTGTTTGTTGGGGGGAAGAGTTGAGTGGAGTAGAGTAGAGTGAATTTGGTTGCTTCCGAGTGGGGAACCAGCGACTGAATGCATCTCCCTGGCCAGCAGAGCCACTCTTTATACCCGCTGGTGGTCTTCAGAGCTCTCCAGCTCTTCGGGCCAACTCGTCCACTCGGCAACAACATCATTATCGCCAAACTTCGTTCGCAACTTGTTTTTGCTTTTGCCTTTGCTTTGGCTTTGGCCGCTTGGCGCTGCGCTTCTCACAATAAAACAAAATTTCCAAATGGAAAACAACCGCTGAACCGACAGAAGAAAAAAAGAAAAGGCCGAAAAAATAAAATGTCGCTAACGATTTTGGTATTTGAAATTTTCTTTGGCACTTTCCTTCGATTCGCGGTGGACCAGGAAGTGATTTTTCCCACCATCGCGATTGATTCCAAAGGTAAACAACCCACGGAGCCACTGAGATTTTTGGACAGCCCAGGAGGATCATGGAGGCTACCAAAAATATATATGTATATACATTTTTGGCCATGAGGGATGGCTCCTCGAAATGACGAAACTGCAGTTCGCATTTCCCGTTGCCCAACTGCAGTTGCATTTCAATTGTGGGTAAGTCGCAACGTAGGCTCGTCATCCATCAGCATCAGCGTCACATGGGCACGAAGATTACGAAATGGGCTGGGAAATGCGAATCGGGGGGAGTCAGGAGGGGCATATAATACGAGGCCCGAATAGTACGTACAATACGTATGATCGCGATGTGGAGCAGTAGGGCTGCTCTGGCACCACGGGGCGTGTAATTAACGTTTCCCAAGGAGCCAAATTAAATTTACATTTGCAGATGAGTGGGGCAATCGCCAGAGCCCCAAAAACTTCAATTAACACTATGACAAATCTTGTAAATAGCTAATTATAAGGAATATACCAAAATATACAAGTAATGCTTCTCCTTTTATTTTAAATATTTAGAAATATCCACCTAAACATAAAGATTACTACAATAACACCTGATTCATTGATTTTGTTTTACAAGAAAAATATTTAAAAATTATCAGATTAATATGTGCTGGTCAATTTTATATTTTTTCAAGATTGAAAATCCTTTTATCTTATTTTACATTAATTCAAAGAATACTAAATTTGTTATTTTTTATGATTTAAAATATTATTATTATTTTTATGTTTAAATCGTAAATCAAATCGGATTTCATTGATATGAATTAAGGTAGAATAGACATGAATTAGTTGTTTTCTGTGTACAAAATTCGAAATATTTTCACAATATTATACTTTTAAAGGGTTAAGTTTAAGATTCATTGAAAAAGAGGCTTGAGTCACGAGGGAATCTGGATTGCGGTTACGACATCCACATGACCTCGAAAGAAGCTCTCAAACCAGAAATCAGCGCCTATTCTGACAGAAGTGAAAGAAGTCCCCGATGAAACGGACCAGGAGACCCCATCCCCATTGTGCCCATGTGCCCATTATGTCATGTCGCCGGATGAGCACCTGTGGAGTTGGAGTGGCGGCCACAAAAAGGTGCGATTAAAAAACACAATGAAAGGGAAGACGACTGCATTCGACTGGAAATGAAACTGGCAGTAAATTGGAGTAAATGAGGTTTATTTACATCTCGACACACACTTTCGCGAAGAGCCAAAACCGGCAATGACTTTGGCTCCGTACAGAGAAAACATATCTCTAGAGGAGGTAAGCAATATTACTAAGCTGTTAAAGTAAAACCCAGACTAAATTTAATAAATTAAATATAGAAATCTTGAAATAATTGTAATAAAAGGTACAGTTTAAACGGGATAAAGAACATATATATTATTAATTTGATTTTTCTAGATTTTTATGTCAATCCGTTCTGGGTGGAATTTGCTACTGACCATTTTTTATTGTTCCTATTATATTAGTTTAGATTGATTAAGTATAATATAAGAGTATAAAGAATAATATGGTATAATGAAAGAAAATATAGTATGGACTTAAATATAAAAAAACGTTTTAAAGTTCGGAAAGGAAAAGGAAGTATCATTGTTGTAAGAGATCATCTTGAAGATGGATTAGGGGAATATTTTAAATGTAGTAAGGCTTATAAAAACACATTTTTCTGAGTGTACTGAGGGCGTATTGGCTCTTTGGAAACCTTCACGCTCCAAAGTGAAGGACTTGCTGCGTTGCGTGTCTCCCTGCGTTTGGGGCACGATCTGCAGTTAGGGTCTTTCGATGGGACTGGGATGGGTATTGGGTTCGCTTTTAGATTTGGTTTTCGGTTCGGGGGCAACAATGAGATGAAAGTCAACACTTCACACTCGATGGCGGAGGCAGCAGAAGCGGACTGAATGACAGTGCGCTAAATCATTTTCGTGGTCTCGGAACTGAACTGTTTTGCTTTGTTTTGATCAGCTGTGGCTGCCACTGTCGTTAATTCGGTTTATTGTGGTCGAGAGATTCCGGCGAAGGTCTCTCACCCAATCGATGGCGTAATTCACTTTTTGTCGGGCTTCACTTTCGGCCATGTAATTGGAGTAATGGGAAAAGGTCACATACCACAAAGGCGCTAACAAAAGTTAAAAAGAAGAAACTTGGATGGTCCTTTGGATATTTGGTTTCCATTATTAAGTTAATCGTGGGAGTTCAATAATAACTTCTTATTGCCTTTGTTTCGGTTTTTATCGCTGTCTCTGCTTATTTTTAGATCGCGTTTTTGCAACTTTAATGAACGCTTTATTATACATCGTGGCCTATCTGAACATATCCATCATTACCACGTCTTCCACTAGGTCAACTTTGGATTTGGCTCTTGGTTTTGGCTCTTTTTGCCAGTCTTTTTAGCCCGAATCCAACTGAAACCCATTATGCCTCTGTGTGTGCGTGCGTAATTGTTATGACACTATAATTGGGCCAGCAATAGCAAAACAAAGAGATCCGAAACAAAAATAAAATCCCCTCAGACGAAAAAGCTGCCAACTGACAGACGCGCGTAAATTTTCAAATCGAATTCGCAAAGCCTCGTTTTCATTTTCATTTCGTCTTTTTCGGGGGAGCAACGCCCACGAGTCCGTATAAAAAAACAATTGCAAGACACTTTTAGTTAGTTTGATTTTATTTAAGCTTGTGGAGGATTCATTTTAGGAGAAGGGATTTTTTGACAGAGCTATAAAATAATAATAATAATATAGCTAAATAATTTAATAATATAATCCGGGATTTTGGTTCCTTAAAGATGTAGCCATTATTTCTCGGAATTAACGGCCATCATGACGTATGCGCAACATAAGTAATTAACATAGTTCTAACGTTTTAGACATCTGCTGAATCTGAATCTGAGTCTTTGAAAACGCTAATCGACAGATGGAAACAGACAAAAACAGCCTAAATGATTAATGATAAAGAGGGGTAATTTTTCACAGTCGCCGATGAGGCTGATGGGGCGACAAAAAGCTGATTATTCCGGCCTATTAATGACAAAGTTGTAATTGCGGCTGAAGATGATGAAGATGAGTCCGCACAATGTTTTTTAATGTTTGCTGGTGTTTGGTGGCTCATTCTCTGCATCTGCAGGTCTGCAAGCCGTCGAACTACTGGACACTCCACACAGGTTACATAACCCATCGCCCCCAGCAGAAGTGGCCATATATTACACAGGGAAAATATAAGCCTACCTTATTATTCATGGGTATTTTTAATCCTTATCTTACAAAGATAAACTGTAAGATCTATCGGCTCTGATTGCATTTAAAGTAATTTATTTTATTTCAGTTGCACAGATTGTTATCGCACAGTCTGAAAAATTAAATCTATTATTTTAAAGGACAATTTTCAAGCTAAACATATTTTTTAAAGAGCTGGTAAGATATAATAATTTAAGTAATTTCTTATGACCATAAAATTTATTGAAAAGGTATATGTATAATTGATTTTAGTATTTCAACGTATATTTTCAATAAAAACTCTTATTTGTTGTTAAAACAATTGTACATTTACTAATATTTAAGATAGAATATTATACAGAAATAATACCCTAATATTTTCGTAAGGTACTGATAAATATTTTATTACTGTAACCGTGTAGCCATATTACCCGTACCAAACATCCACCTCCCCATCCAGCTGATGATCATCGAGAGTGCTCGCCTCCACACCGCTCCGCCACCTCCATCACCTCCATTTCACCTGGGCCAAGAGACGCTTCTGTCGTTTCCTCGTCGCGGGCAGAAACGGGTTTGGATTTTGGCGTGCGAGGTGCTCCTCGCTTTATGTAAGTCAAGCGCGGAGACCGAGACACCGCGCTGCAGCCCATCGACGCAGTCATGGAGTTGGAGCGTGGAACAGGGAACCTGGAACTTGGAGCCGGCTAGCGGGCAGATGAGCAGACCTGGCGGAGAGGGAGTGCAGCGACTGCAGTGCATATGCAATGCGAACCGGCAAAATGGGCAGCAGCAATGGGAGACACTCAAAGAAAATGGTGAGTATTTCTTCAAAATATAAATATATTTGTTAGTTAATGGATAGTAAATATAAATAATATATAGATCCCAAGACACTCATAGTTTAAGGTCGGTAGTTCAAACATTATTATTAGATTGGGATAATAAAATATTATAATTATTTATTATGTTTGTGAGATTATTTTACATTTTTTAACGGGCTGAAGTTCCAAAATCTTTTGATCGGGGATAGAAAATGTTGTTTTTGACCAGTTCTCTTTTTAAATATTTTATAACCATTTCAAATGATTTTTTTTATGCCGAGGTGATATTTTTTTAAAGTGTTGACAAAAGATGGCACAGCGCGCATGGAAAAGCTGCCGTTGAATGGAAAATTGCTGCGACACGTTTTCGCCTGGGTCCGCTGGAATGGGAATGGGATGGGGTTGGGGTTGGGGATGGGATCTGTGACCGGTCTGAGTCGGCGGTGGTCCGGTGTCGATGACTGTGTGTCCATGTCTGGGCCCCTCGCTTGTTTTCCGCAAAAAAAAGAGACATTCGTAGTGGCATTCTGCTTCCAACTTTAGCCTTTGGGTGCTAACCATTCGGTTGGCTTATGCAAAAATCCACATCCTCAGCTGTTCCGCGATGAGGCAATAGATGCCAGACAGTCTGACCAGTTGATCCACTCGCCATGTGGTCATCTTGGTATCGGTAAATCGGTAACGGTGGTTCCATTCTCGGCGGCGGGGGTAAAAGTAAAAGTTCAAATGCTCAGCCAGCGGGGGAGGAATGGTAATCAGTGATCGCAGATCGATGGAGCAGCCGGCTATTTTGGCCATCTTAATCATGCCACGATTTCGCACGGTCAACTCATCTGCTTTCTGGCCATGGAGATGGAGATGGAGATGTGCCCCATTGCGCGTATTTAGCATTTTGTTTTTCTTTTTTTTTGCCAAAATCGCGTAAAGTGGCAAAGCTGAAAACATAAATGGTTTTACGAGAGGGTCTAAATGAGTTAATTAGGTTTTGCTGTCGAGAGGTCTTAACCAACACGAGTTGGCCATGGCAAAGCCAATGAAGATATCAGGGAAGGGGTAATATGTAGGTGTATGGATACATTGGTACTACATGAATCAAGATTTTGCGTTTTCTTGAGCTATTAAGGTTACTACAAGACTTTTTAAACGAGGCAACCTTTATAAGTAGGAAGTAAGAAGAACTGGTTTGATTCTTTTTTATTCAGAACCTATTTGCTGAACGCTGATTTAAACAGATTAATATACAAATATTGGTTTTAAAATATCAAAATATAAAAACATTAAATTTGCTTATTAGATTTATTATAGTATCATTAATTCAGACATTAATTAAAATATTAAGGATATTATATCATAAATATTGATTAAAGCTCATTTTGTGCCCATGTGTTTACTTATAGGAATCCCTAGTCTAAAGCTCGTTATGTATATGCTTGGAAATATACACGTTCAGATCCTGAGGCAGCCTGCACTGATCCAACTCCTTGGCTAGGGCGAAGTACCTCCATCTAAGGATGTGGGCCACTTCCTTGGGCTGTCGATTTCTGGTGAAGACACCCTTTTTGTTTCCGCCCACGCGGGTGATAGCTGTGAAATATATTAAAGTTTTAAAAAAAAAGTAATCCGAAAACATTAAAAGAAACCCACTCTGCGCAGTCCGGAAATCGGCAAAGTTCCACACGAACTCTCCAATGAACCACTTTCGCTGACGAAGCTCGTCGAAAGCCTTAAAGTGGCGGGAGAATAGCTCCACCTGGTATTCCTCCGACCAAATGAAGGCAGGAAGCTTCAAGGATTCATTGGGATTATTAGCAATGGAAGAAACTTCTAGTCAGAATCCCTCACCGAGTGCATGCCCTCCATGGTGTCGCCTCCGTACTCGAACTGGATGACTGGTTTCTGGAACTTATCCCGCCAACTCTGTGCCTCCGCCGTCAGCAGGTTGACAATCATGTCTGTGCGTCCCGAGTTCTGATACCACGAGTTGTAGCGATTGAAGCCCACGATGTCCAGAAACTGCGCCAAGTGGCAGGTGGAGGGATTCGCATTGATGGCCGCCGTCAGAGGTCGTCCGTGGGCAATGCTCCTGGTGTAGTTCACCAGGGATCTTTACAAGGGTAAGTCGAATCCCCATTAGCTTATATTATACATATTATATATATACTTTATACCCACTCGAAGTATTTCAGGGCTCCCTGCTTGCTGGATCTCGGCTCATTGGCCACCGACCAGGCCACCACACTGGGATGGTTCCTGTCCCTGTGGATCAGTTGCTCCAGCGAGGCCATGTGCTGCTCCAGCAGCTGCGGCTCAAAGATGTCAATGTTGACGGCCGGACACTCGTCAATGATCATAATGCCATGCTCATCGGCAAACTGCATGGACTCCTCGGAGTAGGGATAGTGCGAGGTGCGGTAGGCGTTGGCTCCAATCCACTTGAGCAGATTGAAGTCGCGAGCCAGGAGGGCATTGTCCAATCCCTTGCCCCTTATCTAAAACAGGAATACTGAAATGGGTCAATGATTACAAAAAAAAAAAATCGATATGAAATAGGGTCAATTCTACCGTATTTCATATCAAAATGATATGAATATCTTGATCGTTAATAATATAAAATTGACCAGCACATATCAATCTGATCTTTTGTTAATTTTTTCCTGTGTAGAAACCTAAGTAAGCAAACCCACATCGGAATCCTCGTGGCGTCCAAATCCCCGCAGATAGAGGGGTTTTCCATTGAGCAGCAGACTCTCGTTGCTCCAACTTAGACTGCGTATGCCCACTGGTAGGTGGTAGACATCCTGCAGGGCATCCTCTTCCTCACGAGCAAAGAGCTCGAATCGGAGATCGTACAGGTAACCGGGCTCGGGATGCATCAGGTAGGGCCACCAGGGATTGGCCCCAGGCACCAGCAGTGTTCCATGGTAGACCGCCTTGTTGATCTGCTGGGCAGCCACCTGGCCATCCCGGTCCCTTAGCTCCACTCGGAGCTGGGCAGGCTGACCCTTCTGGCTGCCATCCAACCACAGGCGGTAGTCAATGCGACCCAATCCCTCTGCTGTTAGTTGGGTGGTCACCTCCACGTCGCTGATGTGGAGCAGGGGGGTGGTGTACAAGTGAATGCTCCTGTGGATTCCCGCGTAGTTGAAGAAGTCAAAGGTGTAGCTCTGGACGGGCACAGTGCCCGCATCCGTGGCCACCTCGCTAACAGAACCCTGGGGAATGGTGCGATTGCCCAAGCGGTTGTCGCACATCACAGTGATCCTGTTCTCCCCGCCAAAACGGAGCAATCCCGAAATCTCGGTCTCGAAGGGCAGGTGGCCAATGGAGTGACTGGTGGCGTTTCTTCCGTTGATCCAGACCTCGGCAAAGTAGTGGACGCTACTGAAGCGCAGCCAGGTGAGCCGGTTCCCCTGCCAGGAGCGGGGCACAAAGAAAGAACGCTCATACCAGACGGTTCCCACGTGATCCCGTAAGCTATCCGTGGTGATGTCGTTATAGGAGGCGGGCACTGGCATGGGAATCACCTCTCTTCCCGTCTTCCTCAGCGTATCCGCAAACCACTTCTCTCTGACGCCCTGAAGCGGATCAGCTGGGTCACTTCTCACCAGACGCCACATTCCATCCAGGCTTCGCACTTCGCGGGTCTCCGATTCCCTGGGATACAGTAATCCCCTGGTGGGTGTGGGTCTTTTGACCCCATCATAGTCAAACAAAGGAGGTTCCTCTGCTTCTTCGGGGAATAACCCAAATCCATCTTCGGAGGCGGCCCCTTGGAGCTGGAGATTGACCAGCACCAGAAAGGAGGCGGGAATCCAAAACCATCTCATCGGGAATAGGGATTCGGATTAAGTGCCTCCTTGACAAATTGTTTTGGTACTGATTAATTACAATTTAACGACTATTTATCTTCCAATTGGATTCGCTCTTCCTCTTCTTCTCCCGGCTTCTGATAAGAACAATTGCAGTGTGACCATACCAAATAAATTAATAATAAAAATGTAAGAATTAGTTTGAATTTATTTATTTTTAAATTTAAAATAATAAAGTTTGTTTTAGTTGATATTTTATATTCTCTGATGCTACTTACTCGATAATATCGAGTAATAATCGATTTTTTTCAAGCCAGTATTAGGGGCTTTCCACCAGAAGTTTAAGTGGAATGATGTCCAAAGGTTCGTACCGTGACTCGCTGGAGCGTACCTATAAAATTGTATTATAAAGGACCCTCGTAAAAGTAAAATATGAAAATGGGTTAATAAATATGCTGAGGCTGTGGACTCTTTAGGTTTCTACTCCGTCAACTGCCATATAAAATTAAAACGTATGAGTGCAGGTTAAAAAAATATATGATTAATTAATATGAAAATTTCATTTCAAGTATTTCCTGTTTTAAGGTATATTTTTTTTAACACTTTTCCATTTTTTAAGTGTTGCGTTCGTGTCTATAAAATTTGTGGTCGTGCGTGTCGAGTTCGTGCTCTCAAAATATATCGACGTGCTCGTGCTGGAAAAGAGAAGTTAATCGATATCAGGTTTGATATCTTTGAGAAGTTAATCGGACTACGTGTAATTGGTTAAAAATAAAAAATATCAAAACGCCCTAATAGAGCCACCCCTCCCGTTCCAGACTGGGAAATCTCGATGGCAATGCAAACAACTTCGTTCGGCTAACAAAACCCGGCTAAATTCCAGCGTCACCGAGACAAAAGAGGATATTTTCGGTTTCCGAATCCGAGAGACAGATATACCGATTCCGATTCCCCGTTTATGTAGAGGGGGCAGCGGCAGCGATCCCGATCCCGATTCCGGCCAACATTAACATATTCCTGGAGTCCATCAGCCAGCTGGCGGCCCTGGCGACCTCGAGCGGCATCATGCAGCTGCTCCTGTCATCCGTTTGCATGGCCCTGACCAGCGCGGTGATCGGGAATGCCTACTACCAGAAGCAGCAGTTCTATCCGGCTGTGGTGTACATCACCAAGTCGAACGCCTCCATGGCGGTGTGTTAGAGACTATCCTTCAATCATGCCCAGACTAAATCTTTCCTCTGCTTCCAGGTCATCTACATACAGTTCTTTGTGATTGTCTTCATGTTTGGCAAGCTGCTCCGCAAGGTGAATGATCTTTAAAGTGCTCCCTGCAAGGACACATTAACCTAGCTAACCTAATCCTCTCCAGATCTTTCTGGGCACGCTGCGCGCCGCCGAGTTCGAGCACCTGCTGGAGCGCTTCTGGTACGCCCTCACGGAGACCTGCTTGGCCTTCACCGTATTCCGGGATGACTTCAATCCTCGCTTTGTGGCCCTGTTCACAGTGCTGCTATTTCTCAAATCATTCCATTGGCTGGCCGAGGAGCGGGTGGACTTTGTAAGCTGGATAGCTCAGTACATAAGATATATGTCTACTATAATTACCGAATCCTTTCCAGATGGAGCGTTCGCCCGTGCTCGGCTGGCTGTTCCACATTCGCGTGGGCAGTCTGCTCACCATGCTGGGCATCCTGGACTACGTTCTGCTGATCCACGCCTACAACTCCACCTTGGTGCGCGGACCCACAGTGCAGCTGGTCTTTGGCTTCGAGTACGCCATCCTGCTCACCGTCATCGCCAGCACGGCCATCAAGTACGTGCTCCATGCCGCCGAGATGCGCACAGACACGCCCTGGGAGAACAAGGCGGTGTTCCTGCTCTACACAGAGCTGGTCATTGGACTCATCAAGGTGGTGCTGTACATCCTGTTCGTGGTGATCATGGCCAAGATCTATGCGCTGCCCATGTTCGTGTTCCGCCCCATGTTCTTCACCATACGCAACTTCCGCAAGGCGCTGAACGATGTAATCATGTCCCGACGGGCCATTCGCAACATGAACACTCTTTATCCGGACGCCACCGCCGAGGAGCTGCGTCAGTCGGACAACATTTGCATCATATGTCGCGAGGACATGGTCAATCACTCGAAGAAACTGCCCTGCGGCCACATCTTCCACACCACCTGCCTGCGCTCGTGGTTCCAGCGCCAGCAGACCTGTCCCACCTGCCGCCTGAACATCCTGCGCACCCCGGCCGTCAATTCCACAGCGATGCCGCGTGCCGGCGAGGAGGCAGCCGCCGCAGCTGCTGCCGGTGGGAATGCCGCTCCGGCTGCAGCAGGTGCTCAAGCGGCCCCTGCTCCGGCCCCAGCTGCTGGAGTCGATGGCAACCAGGCACGTGCGAATGGGCCCCTGCCCGGAGTCCAGCCGCCCAGCTTCGCGGATCTCTTCGGCGATGCCGGTAAGTTTTTAATTTGAACGGGTGTAGAAAGAAGATTCTAAGCCTTACCTTTCAGCCGGCCTGCCCAATGGATTGCCCAACCTGGCTGGTCTCTCGATGCCTCCGCCGCCTGTAATGCCCATGCTCTCGCCCTTCATGATGCCACCCCAGTTTGGCTGCTTTTCGCCCCCGCCGCCGATTCCACTAGACCTGACCAAGTTTACGGACGAGGAACTGCGCGCCATGGAGGGACACCAGCGGGAGCAGATTGAGCAGCGCCTGAAGGTGGGAATAGCACACTCTGTGATCTATAGTCACTTACCTGAATTCCTTTCAGCTGCTGCAAAACATAAACCTTATGCTGGATTCGGCGGGGATTATGATGTCCCAGTACCAAAGCTTGGCCAGCCGTTTGCAGCTCACTGCAGTGCCGCCAGCTTCCGCGGCAGCTGGAACTGCTTCCTCCTCTGCTCCTCCAAGTGCAGAGGGCTCAGTGTACGACAAGCCCAGTACCTCGGCCTCGGCCATGGCCCAGCTGGAGGCTCATCAGGTCACGCCCACGACTGCAGCACCACCGGCACTGCCCGCAGAAAAGGTGACCATCGAGGATCTGGGCGCGGACGCAGACGAGGACGATGTGCCATCGACGGCCACGGAGGCGGTGAGCCTGCCAAATTCCGACGCCGACTTCGAGGAGAACTCCTCGGAGCTGGGCGAGCTGAGGAAGCGGCGCTTGAAGTTCCTGGAGGAGCGCAACAAGTTCTCAAACGAACGCACGTCAGCGGAATAGACGCCCTGAACACTGAAGTCTTCACTCCCAAAAAGAAAGGCAGCGAACACCCTCATCCCACTAGAAAACATAAACAGAACGTGCTTGCGTTAATCACATTTTCTATTCTCTTTGCTGGTATTGATTTTGTTTATACTCCGCTCCTCATCCGCTGCACCCCCTATTCCTGACTTCTCCTCTTTTCTACGGCTTGCGATATGGGAATATTACGATGATGACGACAAAGACGACTATGATGCCCCCAAAATTCACACACCGAAGCATGACCGCCCAGAAGAGCGGCGTGTGGAACGAAGGATCTGAGTGTGAACCAAGTGGCGGCATCCAAATTCAATATGTAGCAATATGTATTGTGTAAAAACTATTTTAGAGATGGGAAACTGATGATTTGTATTTAATATTACTATATGTGTATAATTAATGTGAAATATAATTAAAAACGAAACGAACGATGAATGGATTAGGGCTAAACGACAAGTACACTAGGTGGCCTGTTTCGATTCTCAATCTGTTTTATCAGTTGGCTTACAGGATCGCCTGAAGGATGTGAAAATCGAAACAAGTCGGAATCTAAGCTACGCAATTATAATAAATAAATTAAGCGACGCGTACACTACACATAGATAACAACAGTCGATCGTCGGGTGCCGCGGGCATGGAAGATTTGCATCTGTACGTCGCCGCATCAAATTCTCGACTCCAGCTCCCGGAACTCGCCCGGATCCGTGAAGCGCACGGTCAGGATGTAGAAGAGCGTGGGAAAGGGCACTAGGCACATGAAGGCGTAGTGGTAATTCAGGGACGTGATCCCATAGGCCAGCAGCATCCAGTGGACAGCTGTGGAAGTAAACTGGTAAGAGCTTTCAAAAAGTAAAAACACTTTTCCCAACCTATAATGACCACATTCTTCAGCTCCCACACCGAGGAGTGAACCAAAGCCTTTAGCGTTTGGTCCAGTTTGAGCGAATAGTGGATGGCATTGGCCACCATGGAAATGGCCACGCTCAGGTAGGGAAAGGAGTAGTCTGAAAAGGTAAACAATTAAATCGAGACACTTAAAAGCCAGCCAACTCACATATCAGGCCACATCCCAAAGCGTGGATAAAGGTCAGAAGGGGCAGAAAGTAGAGGGCCGAGTAAATGGGCACCTTGCTTCTGCCCCCCACATCCATCACCTTGCTCACCAGCGGGCGGATGAGAAACATGTTGACCAGGCACAGAAAGTAGAAGACCAACACAATGGTTTGCAACGGATAGACCGCCTCCTGGGTGCAGTAGACCCGTGCCTCGTAGTTGGGACTGGGATTGTAGAACAAGGTGTACCAGTCGGTGAGCTTCCGCACGTCGCAGGCGTACAGGCGCAGCTCCCACATGGGCTCCATGAACAGGGTGGCCAGGATGGCGGACAGGGCCACCTCCACGAAGGCGCTGGCCGTCAGGATGAGCTGCTTGCGGGAGAACTTGCGGTCCTTGGCATCCATGTCGATGAAGAAGCAGTGCATCATGAGGGGCAGCAGCGTCATGAAGCCCAGGTAGAGCCAGGAGTACGTGGTCAGTTCATCGCGGCACGGGGAGCAGGCGTAGGCATCGTTCACCTGTGGGTGGAGGTGGATTCAAGAGGCTGTAACCAGGTGTCAAGACGGTACTCACCCGGGATCCTCGGGGACAGACCCCGCAGCTGCTCCAGGTGTCGTTTCCCAGAGGTGATCTCCCGCAATAGGCACCTGGGCAGCGTTCCAACGCGTCGTACATATTTATTTATTCTTATTTATTTATTTATTTATTATTTATTCCATTATAGTAGAGCAGTGTTAGAGCAGTGTTGCCAGATGGGTCTGTTTAAAATTCCGTTGCCAGATGGGTTAAAATTCCGTTTTCCCCAAAATGATTTCTTAATTAATAATAAATGGATGTTATATAGTTTTTTTTTTATTAATTTTTGTCTTACATACAGAATTGCAAACTAAGTATTTTGTATCTTGTGTTATGAACCTAGTTGGTCCTGCGTGATATTTCGGGTTCCCCAAGCTAGTTCAGCTGTAATGCCCTTATCTGCTGAAATTTTCCATTTAGTTTTTAACAATTAACAAATTTTATTATCAAATTTAAGAGCTTTAACTAAACTATTTAAAATTTGATTGGGATAAAAAAGGAAACATTCAAGGGAAATTCAAAGGAAATCGTTTAGAAACAGTTAGCTACAAAAATGGATTCGAGAAAATGGTCAGTATAAAAATTTAAACACTAATTATAAAAAGAGTTAAAAATTCAAAAATTGTCTCAATATATCGGTTTGTGGCATCTGGTGGGTGTACTCGCTAAGTAAATCGGACCATATGCATTTTTCAGGGTGACCATAAGGGATATTTTTGGTATATTTAAATAAATAAAGCTGGTATAAAAAGTATGTTTTTAACACTGAATCGCACCGAATCGGGCCGCAGACGCCATTTTGTTCACCGGCTGATTTGTAAGCTTAAATATCGCGAAAAATAGCGAAATAGTTACCGCGACTAGTTTCGAGTGCGCAGCCAATCTGGGGCTCCCCAATTTTCCAGAGCAAAAGGAAAGCGAGAGGAAAAGCGATCGCCTTTTGGGGCTGCGAAAAGTGCTCGTTCGATTAGATTTGCAAAAAATAAATGTACGTGCGTGTGAGTGAGTGTGCGTACGTGCGCGTGTGTGTGTGTGAGAGGGGCCAGTGAAAAACAGTGAAAAATAATAAAAAGCCGCACTGGCTGCCGTCCTTGGGTGACTTCCGTTACTCTCCCACAACTCTGGACGAGATTGGAAGAAAGTGAGAGATTTCCCGCCCTACAACCCCCCAATCCCCCGCCGCCACACCCTTTAAGTCGTGCATCTTTTTCGGGGCTGCAGCTTTAAGTCTTTATGCGTAGTTATTTTCAGCACCCAACCCCAACCACCCCTTTTCCGCCCACTTGCTCCACCCACCGACCGACATTCCGCTTAAGGATGTTGCCGGGCGGAGGAGAGAGGGAGAGAGAGCAAGTGGAAAATCCGTAGACTTGGACGTGATGTAATTTTCGGCAGCAAAAATGTTCTTTGTTTGCCCAAAAAAAATAACAATAAATAAATACGAATGAAGAGTGCGGCGGCGTAAAACAAAAACAACATTAAATTAAATTCACTCACATACGAAAGAGAGGCGGTGGGGTGGTGTGGGTGAGCGGTGGCGAGAGCGTAATTTGTGTGCTTTTGGAGCATTATTTGGCGCTTGCTGCCCCCGTCTATTAAATAATATTGATTTTTCATATTCCAACCAGCGCTCTCTCACACACACGCAGGCCTCCACACTCTAACTCTGTGTGCGTGTGTGTGTGCCTCTTTTCAGTCTCTCCTTTAGCGCCTGTATTTATCCGCCTCTCTCTCTCTGCTTCTTTCTTCGTTCTTCGTTGCAGTTTATAGATTTTTGCAAACTGTGGCCGCTGACCAGGAATATGTAAACGCAACGCAGGAGGAGCCACTTCTCATTGGGAAAAAGGACAATAAGAGCGCTGTGCCTCTCGAGAAACAGCGAGCTGGACAAGGAGCAGTCCGATACGGATACCTCACAACTGCCATAAGACGCCAGCCGAACAACGCCGCCCAGTAGGATTAGCCAGGCGAATAGATCTAGATCTCCTGCACCTTCGACCGCTTCCGGTGCTGGAGAGGATTGCCATCCAACACCATGACGTTCGACACGCGGAGGGGCACCACGGCCACCAGTAGTAGCGGCACCACAACCACCACCACAACGAGTCCGGCGCAGAGTGGAGGAACGGGATCCGGAACGGGAACGGCAACAGTGACCACCTCGAGCTTGCCAGGCGGAGGAGGAGACAGCAGCAGCAGCAGCAGCCAGGAGCAACAGCCGGCGGTCAGCAGTCAGAGTTCCGATGACGTAGCCGCCTCCTCGTCGGCGGGCAGCGTGGAAAGCACCGTCACACTAGTGTAAGTGGGCGTGGCGCCGGATTCGCATGACTCCGCCCAATTAGCCGGGTTTTAGTGCGTAGTTTATTGCACTTAATTAGCCAGTGGAACAGTAGCACCACTGGCACCACTAGAAAAGAACCCCCAACCCCGGACATTCGTGTGTTTACTTTTGCGCAGTTTCCTCCTCCACCTGCATTCTTTGTTTGTCCAGGGCTCGGCCTGCAGAACACCCAGTAATAGACTCATTAAAATATGCTCCAGCTGATTTTGGACTGGCTAATTCGAGTGGTGGCGTCACCAGAGTTCAACAGAACCCACTACATTCCCCAGTTCCCTTACAATCCAAGTTTATGTGTGTGCAGAAACGTGATAGTGGCAATGAACAACAATGAATGTTTGTCTATCGCCCAATAGATGCACTGGGTACCTTTCCAGTTGTTGTCCCAATGATTCTACTACATTGGTATTAATGTATTTACTTTACGCGGCTATTATTGTCTCATTTTGGAATACCCGTGCAGGGCTTTATCTTATCGCCTGCCCATCATGATTAGCTGACACTGAAAAAGCCCCCAAAAATTCAAGTTTATAGGGTCCATTCTGAAAATCACTTTCACAGAAATTACAAATTTTGTTTGTCTCTGCTGAAAGCGAAAATGTATAGATTTCTGACCTTTAATCTTATTAGTTTAGCTCAAATATTATGTATTCTTTATATTTCGTTCTGAAAATCACTTTCACAGAAATTACATATTATTTCTGCTAGAAAGCGAAAATGAATAGATTTCAAGAGCTCAAATATTATGTTTTGTATTGTTAGTAATTCAACTTGTCAATATATCAAGTAATTAAATTAATTAACACCTCAACAAACTTAAAATTCCGTTTAGAACTCTACTAATTAAATCCCATTTTTCTTCGGCAGGCCTCCAGAGAAGCTTATATCTTCGTTTCCCATTACGAAACTGAGATCACTGACCCAAAAGATTTCCAATCCCCGCTGGGTGGTGCCCGTGCTGCCTGAACAGGAGTTGGAGGTGCTTCTCAATGCCGCCATCGAGCTGACCCAGGCTGGTAAGTGTCTTCAAATGCTCTAGAAGAATCCCAACTATATCTAAACCCCCTTGCAGGTGTGGATCATGACTGCGAGCCGTGCGTGGAGTTTTACCGCAACGGACTGAGCACATCGTTCGCCAAGATCCTAACCGACGAGGCGGTGAACTCGTGGAAGTACAACATCCACCACTGCATCCTGGTATCGTGCGGCAAGCTGCTGCACCTCATCGCCATTCACATGCAGCGCGACAATCCCTACCTGCTGGACTTGCTGGCCATCGTTTTCGATCCGGAGAACAAGTTCAACACCTTCAACGCGGCCCGCCAGCCGGAGTGCTTCGCCACGGCGGACTGCATCTGGGGTCAGTTGGACAGCAACAAGATGTATGCCCGGCCGCCCACGGAGCCCAAGAATGCGCGCGGCTGGCTTGTGGATCTCATCAACCGCTTCGGCCAGCTGGGCGGCTTTGACAATCTGCTGGAGCGGTTCAACAGCGGTCTGGAGCTGCTGAAGCGAAACCAAAACAAGGGCAGCACCGCCAGCAGCAAGAGTGTTGGTGGCGAGAGCAGCGGTGGCGAGGGTGGCGGCCAGGATAATCGTCTTACCCTCGCCCTCATCCACAGCCTTCTGCGGCCATTTGGCCAATGCTATGAGCTGCTGACGCCCGCCACCATCGCCAAGTACTTTATGCCCACCTGGAACGTGGTGCTGGACCTTTTGGACAGCTTCACGGACGAGGAGCTGAAGCGCGAGGTGAAACCCGAGGGACGCAACGACTACATCAACGGGATTGTGAAGTCAGCCCGCTTTCTGGCCAGTCGACTCTCTGGCCAGGAGGAGCTGATCCGCGACCTGGAGATGTTTCGCCTAAAGATGATTCTGCGCCTGCTGCAGGTCTCTAGCTTTAATGGCAAGATGAATGCCCTCAACGAGATCAACAAGGTGCTCTCCTCGGTGGCCTACTACTCGCATCGTTCCCAACCCCTGCCCCACTGCATGCCTGAGGACGAGATGGACTGGCTGACGGCGGAGCGCATGGCGCAATGGATCAAGTCGTCGGACGTCTTGGGTATCGTGCTCAAGGACTCGCTACATCAGCCGCAGTATGTGGAGAAGCTGGAGAAGATCATACGCTTTCTTATCAAGGAGCAGGCACTGACGCTGGACGATTTGGACGCAGTTTGGCGGGCGCAGGCCGGCAAACACGAAGCAATCGTGAAGAACGTGCACGATCTGCTGGCCAAACTGGCCTGGGATTTTACGCCCGAGCAACTGGACCACCTCTTCGAGGCGTTTCAAGTAGGTGGAACACTCAAAAAACTTATTTTCTTAAATATAAAAAAAAAAAATTTCTATAAAGAGAAAAAAATTTCTTAACTTTTGATCATTTCTGTATTAAACTATTTTTTTTTTTTGTATTTTTTCTTAATTACAGAAAAATCCTTTTTTTTTTAAATTGTAGCGATTTTTTTTCTAAACTTCCTTTTTTATTTGAGGGTTAAAAGCCAACTTTTCTAAAAAAAAAAAAAAACGATTAACATTAGAACAAAATTCGTACAAAATAAAAAACAAAATAAATATTTAAAGATTTCTTTAACATTCAGAAGAAAATGTCGGTTTTTTTTTAATTTTTTTCTAAAAAATAAAAAGTGAAACCTCGTTTGATCAGTTTCCTTTCTTATACACGTTTTAGAAACCCTTTATTTCTGAATTGTAAGACATTAATTTTTTACTTTCTAGTAAAGAATTTTTAAAATGAAGATTTTTGTTTTTTTTTTTAGAAAAAACTCCATTGATTTGAAGAACCTTCTTTCTTGAATATAGACAAAATCGCCAGTAAAGCAAATTCATAGGCGATTTTTTAAAACCTAGGCCCATTTTAGTCGTTTTTTTTGAGTGTACAGGAGTTTCTATTCATCCACCATAAATGCATATCATATAATTGCAGGCCAGCATGACCACGGCCAATAAGAGGCAGCGGGAGAGGCTTTTAGAGCTGATCCGCCGGTTGGCCGAGGACGACAAGAACGGTGTGATGGCCCAAAAGGTGCTGAAGCTTTTCTGGACCCTGGCCCACAGCCAGGAGGTGCCGCCGGAGGTGCTTGACCAGGCACTGGGCGCCCATGTCAAGATCTTGGACTACAGCTGCTCGCAGGAGCGGGACGCGCAAAAGACCATTTGGTTGGACAAGTGCGTCGGTGAGCTGAAATCGGGCGACGGATGGGTGCTGCCCGCCTTGCGCTTGATTCGAGATATATGCTGTCTGTATGACACCACGCCGAATCATGCGCCGCGCACCCAAACGGGCACGAATCGACAGCAGGTGATCGAGCGGCTGCAGAACGACTATTCCCTGGTCATTCTCGTGACCAACAGCCTGACTGCCTACATGGAAAGGGTGCGCCAAATGGTCAACGACACACCGGGCCTGGAGGCAGCCGCCATCCTAATTGACGGCAGATTTCCACACCAGGCGCAAATAGCGGAGCGGCTGGAGTTCCTCAAGTTCCTGCTGAAGGACGGCCAGCTGTGGCTATGCGCGGATCAGGCCAAGCAGATCTGGCACTGCCTGGCGGTGAGCGCCGTCTTTCCGGCGGATCGAGAGGAGTGCTTCCGGTGGTTCGGCAAGCTGATGGGCGAGGAGCCCGACCTGGACCCCGGCATCAACAAGGACTTCTTCGAGAACAACATTCTGCAACTCGATCCGCATCTGCTCACCGAGAGCGGCATCAAGTGCTTCGAGCGCTTCTTCAAGGCGGTCAACTCCAAGGAGGACAAGCTGAAGGCGATACACAGAGGTTACATTCTGGACAACGAGGATCTGATAGGCAAGGACTACTTGTGGCGGGTCATCACAACCGGGGGCGAGGAAATCGCCAGCAAGGCCATTGATCTGCTGAAGGAAGTGTCCACAGCCTTGGGACCTCGGCTGCAGGAGAACATTGCCGAGTTCCACGAGATGTTCATCGGTGAGTGCTGCTCCCGCCTGCGCACCCACTACGGAAACATCGTTATCCTGGGCAAGACCCAGCTGGATGCCGAGTTGGAGGCACCCGATCAGTCGGACAATGCCAACGACGAGTCCAAGGACTCCAAGATGCGCTTCATCGAGGCGGAGAAGATGTGCCGCATTCTAAAGGTGCTGCAGGAGTACGTGAAGGAGTGCGACCGCTCGTTCAGCGGCGATCGCGTCCACCTGCCACTCAGTCGGGTGACGCGCGGCAAGAACACCAGTCTGTACATCCGGTTCCAGAACCCCGGCCGACCCATCGACGACCTGGAGATCGTGACACACAGCAACGAGACAATGGCCGCTTTTAAGAGGAGTCTTCTGAAGCGGATCAAGGGCACTTCGACCACCAACATTAAGGTGGATCTCTTCTACACGAACGGCGAGATGATTGAGGTCTCCGACGAGATAAACCCCCTCTATCAGTACACCATCCGCGACAAGATGATCCTCACGGCGAAGCTCACTCCCGTGGGCACTGGCCTGGCCAGCAGTCCCGACTCCTCCAGCGACTCGAGCACCGGCTCTCCGCCGCGTCCCTGCCCCGACATGCAGCGCGTGGAGTCCGAGAGCACTCTGCCCGGCGTGATTATCTCGCAAAACTACCAGTACACCGAGTTCTTTCTGAAGCTGTACCAGCTGGGCAGTGACTTGGAGCACGGTCGTCTGCGGGACAGTGCCAAGGTCTTGCTGCACTTGCTCCCCTGCGATCGGCAGACGATGCGACAGCTGCAGGTGATGTGCAAGGTGCCCAAGGCGGCGGGCGAGAAGAGCGCCAAGGATGCGGAGGAGGAGAAACTCAACGTCACTGATCAGCCGGCGAGTGAAGCTGAAGAGGTAGGATTAAATAAATCAGATATAGACCGTTTATATTAAACTCTTAAACTTTAACTTAAACTCTTCCTTTCAGGAAAACTGCACACCGGAGCAGATCTTTCTGCACCCCACGCCCGCCCAAGTGCTGTACAATCTTAGTGTGCTGCATGGACTGCTGATTCCCGCGCTGGATCCCCTCGGCGAGGCAGCCCTGCTGGTGCAGTCTGCCTGGATGCACTCGGGCTGCGCCCATTTCGTGCTGGAGCTGCTGACCAAGAATAACTTTCTGCCCAGCGCCGATATGCACACGAAGCGCGCCTCCTTCCAGTGCGTGCTGCGGCTGGCGAAGCTGTTCCTCTACATCGTGGGCAGCGTTTTGTCGCGCGTCGGCGATGAGCCTATGATCTGCGACCTGGACAATGGGTCCCGTTCCCAGGTAGACATCCTGAAGCAGAACTTTTCGACGATGCCCAACAGCTCGCAGGGAACGCTGCGGGCCATCTCCGCGAAGCTGGCCGTGATGCTGGCCCGCGAGATGCTCTCGGCCAGCCAGGAGGGTGACCGCTGCCGCACGCTCTTCAGCTCCACGCTCCAGTGGTCCTGCCCCGACATTTCCACCATCAAGGCGGTGGTGCAGTTGGCCTGGGCCTCGTCCTGCGGCAATCTCCAGGCTCTCGGCAGCAGTAGCGGCGATTTTGAGGACGAGGTGATAGTGCCAGACGGGCAGGACTTTAGCATGTGCAAGGAGGCGCTGGAGGTGCTAACCATCTCGTTTATTCTGAATCCAAGTGCCAACGAGGCGTTGACCAGCGATGCCAACTGGCCAAAGTTCATCACCTCCATTGTGCTGAAGAATCCGCTTCGCCACGTGCGACAGGTGGCCTCGGAGCAGCTGTTTCTGGCCTCCACCTATTGCGCCGGCGATCGGCGGCCGTTCGTCTACATGGTCAACCTGCTGGTGGGCGCGCTCAAGACACTAGTGCCCCAGTACGAGGCCACGTGCGCCGAGTTCTTCTCGGTTCTGTGCCGCACCCTGTCCTACGGCTGCATCTACAACTGGCCGCTGCAGATTGGCGAGGGCTTGCTGGGCGACGAGATCAAGTGGCTGCAACGCATACGAGAGAATGTCCGCGCCACCGGCGACACACAAGTGCACGAGGAACTCCTCGAGGGCCACCTCTGCCTGGCCAAGGAGCTGATGTTCTTCCTCGCCGCCGACTCAAAGGCGCAGCTCAACGAGCTCATCCACGAGCTGATCGACGACTTCCTCTTCACGGCCTCGCGCGAATTCCTGCATTTACGGCGGCACGGCAGTCTGCGGCAGGACACCGTCCCGCCGCCGGTCTGCCGCAGTCCGCACACCATCGCCGCTGCCTGCGATCTCCTTATTGCCTTGTGCCAGCTCTGTGTTCCTAATATGAAGCTACTCACCAATACACTTATCGATTTCGTCTGCACGGGTGAGTTTTTCAGTTCTCCTGGGAATACCTCAGTTTAAAGGCTTCCTTTCCTTCTTTCCAAATTCCAAATCAGATACTGATCCGTTGCGCGAATGGGACTACCTGCCGCCTGTGGGCGCCAGGCCAACCAAAGGTTTCTGCGGACTGAAGAACGCCGGTGCCACTTGCTACATGAACTCGGTGCTGCAGCAGCTTTACATGGTGCCGGCCGTGCGGGTGGGAATCCTGCGGGCCCATGGAGCGGCGACCACCGACGGCGAAGATTTCAGTGGCGATTCCGATTTGACGGGCGGCGGTCTTGGACCGGCCCTCTTCTCGGGACCCGCCTCTGCCCTAGTCACCTTCTCTGCTGTCGAGGATGGGTCGCATGATGTGCGAAAGAACTATCACGTCGTGATCCTGAAGCACGTGCAGGCCATATTCGCCCACCTGGGCCACAGTGCGCTGCAGTTCTACGTGCCCCGTGGTCTCTGGACGCATTTCAAGTGGGTTTTCAATGCTTTTCAGTAGCTTTCCTTTACTTATTCGATTTCATATTGATACTTGAACAGGCTGCAAGGAGAGCCTGTGAATCTGCGCGAGCAACAAGATGCCGTGGAGTTCTTCATGTCCCTGTTCGAAAGCCTGGACGAGGGACTGAAGGCTCTCGGACAGCCGCAGCTGATGAACGCCACGCTGGGCGGCTCGTTCAGCGACCAGAAAATCTGCCAAGAGTGCCCCCATCGCTACTCCAAAGAGGAACCATTTAGTGTATTTAGTGTCGATATTAGGAATCATAGCTCATTAACCGAATCTCTGGAGCAGTATGTGAAGGGGGAGCTGCTCGAGGGAGCCGATGCATACCATTGTGATAAATGTGATAAAAAAGTAAGGTGTTCTCTTGTGATATTCGTGATATTTAAACCGATTCTAATGATCCGAATTCCTTGTGGCCAATAGGTAGTTACCGTTAAGCGGCTTTGCGTGAAGAAGCTGCCACCCGTGTTAGCCATACAACTGAAGCGCTTTGAATACGACTACGAGCGGGTCTGTGCGATTAAATTTAATGATTATTTTGAATTTCCGCGCATCCTGGATATGGAGCCCTACACCGGTGAGTTTAGCTAGGTCTAAAGATCGATCCAAGGATGAATTCATTCCAAAATTTACCTTCTTTTCAGTGTCTGGCCTAGCTAAGCTAGAGGGCGAGGTGGTGGAGGTGGGTGATAATTGTCAAACAAACGTTGAGACGACCAAGTACGAGCTAACCGGTATTGTGGTGCACAGCGGGCAAGCCTCCGGTGGCCACTACTTCAGCTACATACTCTCCAAGTGAGTGCGCCATTTAAGTTCAACTTCTGCACAGTGACTAATTTCAGTTAATCCCCTCTTAACACACACAGAAACCCGGCGAACGGCAAGTGCCAGTGGTACAAATTCGACGACGGCGAGGTAACCGAGTGCAAAATGCACGAGGATGAGGAGATGAAGGCGCAGTGCTTTGGCGGCGACTACATGGGCGAGATCTACGACAACAACCTTAAGCGCATGCAGTATCGCCGACAGAAGCGCTGGTGGAATGCCTACATGTTGTTCTACACCCGCTGCGACCAGAGTCCCGTTCAGTATGAGCCCAGTGTGGAGCAGTTGTCGCTCACCGAGAGCCGCAACATGGTTCTGCCCCTGCCCAAGCCCATCGAGCGCAGCGTGAGGTGAGTGGAAGTGGTGGAGGTGGCGCTCAATCAGTCTGAATATACTTCATATCTTCGCTTTGCCCTTACAGGCATCAGAACATTCGGTTTCTGCACTCCCGTAGCATTTTCTCCGTGGAGTTTTTCAACTTTATCAAAAAGCTGGTCAGCTGCAATATCCCCTCTGCGCGGAGCGATAAGATCGTGAGTTATAATGATAGTTAAGTCGTCTTATTCTGCCTGCTTACAATGGTTTATATTTCCTTCAGACTTCTGCCGCCGAGGAGCTTTCGCTGCTGGGCGTGCAATTGGCATCGCAGTTCCTGTTCCACACCGGCTTCCGCACGAAGAAGTCGCTACGCGGCCCAGTCATTGATTGGTAAGGGGCTGAAAAGGTTCTAAGGATCTGAATAACATTACTCTTGATTCACAGGTACGACGCACTCTCACATCACATACGTTCCTCGGCCTTGGTTCGGAAGTGGTTCGCCAATCATGCGCTCCTTTCGCCGCCGTCGCGCTTGGGCGAGTACATCCTGATGGCTCCGTCGCCGGAGGTGCGCACCGTCTTCGTCAAGCTGGTGGTGTTCTTCTGCCACTTTGCCATCAACGATGAGCCACTGACTGGCTACGACGGAGCCAATCTCTGCGAGCAGGTGCTCATCAGTGTGCTGCGCCTGCTGAAATCCGAGGCAGCCGACTATGGCAAACACCTGCCCCACTACTTTAGCCTGTTCAGTATGTACGTGGGACTGGGAACACGGGAAAAGCAGCAGCTGCTAAGGGTAAGCGTGTTAACTGCATTCATATTGATTACCACTAACTAATCGATGGCCCATCGTTTGTTCAGCTCAATGTGCCGCTGCAGTTCATTCAGGTGGCCTTGGACGACGGCCCCGGTCCAGCCATTAAGTATCAGTATCCGGAGTTCAGCAAGCTTCACCAAGTGGTCTCGCACCTGATACGCTGCAGCGATGTGAGCGAAAAGTGCCAGAGCTCCAACCAGAACGCCCGTCCACTGCCCAATCCGTTCAAGGATGCCACGGTGGCGCACGAGGAGCTGACACCGCTGTCCACCGAATGCATGGACTTGCTCTTTAACCGCACGGGGTAAGCTCTACAAGATTTCCTCAAGGAGAAAGCCTAAATATTTATGTATTCTCCTTTTTTTTAGCTACATCAAGAAGGTCATCGAGGACACAAACGTGGGCGATGAGGGCCTCAAGCTGCTGCAGTACTGCAGCTGGGAGAATCCGCACTTCTCGCGCGCCGTGCTCACCGAACTGCTGTGGCAGTGTGGCTTCGCCTATTGCCACGACATGCGGCACCACACGGATCTGCTGCTGAACATCCTGCTGATCGACGACTCGTGGCAGCACCACCGCATACACAATGCCCTCAACGGGGTGGCGGAGGAGCGCGAGGGTCTGCTGGAGACGATACAGCGGGCGAAGACGCACTATCAGAAGAGGGCGTACCAGATAATCAAGTGCCTAACGCAGCTGTTCCACAAGTCGCCGATTGCGCTGCAGATGCTCAACACAAACCCGACAATCAGCCGACACTGGAGCATTGCCGTCGAATGGCTGCAGGATGAGCTGGAGCGGCAGCGGGGCATCGGCTGCCAGTACAACTCGTACTCGTGGTCGCCACCGGCGCAGAGCAACGACAACACCAACGGCTACATGCTGGAGCGATCTCAGTCGGCCAAGAACACGTGGACCATGGCCTACGAACTCTGCCCGGACGAGGTCAGCGAGAAAACGGTATGAAATAGCCTACGTTTAAGTAAAAAATAACACATTTTGCTAATGTGCGCGCTTTCCGTAACAGGATGAGAACAACGAGTCTGATTTGGAGTCGAATCTGGACGAGAACAAGGCGGCGGAGCAGGTAGTGCAGCCGGGAGGAGCGCAGGAGGGCACGGAGCAGCCAGCCGATAACAAGACGCCCACCACAAGCAGTCCGTCGACAGGAGCCTGGCCGGTGCGCGTGGATAGCAACGCCATTCCACGGCTCTCGCGCCAGCTCTTCGGAGCTTACACGTCGACTGGAGGTGGCACAACTAGCGGAACCACCGCACCCACACTCGCCACGACGACAACGACGACGACGGCGGCGGCAGGTAGTGGGGCCAACAGCGAGACGGAGAGCAGTGCCCAGGAGACGACTGCCGGCGAGACGACCATTAATGGTCTAACCAACAGCCTGGACCAAATGGAGATAACGGCCAAAAAGGTAACTAGGGCGGACGAGGTCTAGTGTCCCTCTGTAGAGTGTGTCCGTAGCCGAGGGATTCTCCGAGACGCCTGCCAAGCAGCCCCCAGCAAACCAGTACACACAATAAACACATTTTACACTCCAACTCCAATCTGTATCTCTCTATCTGTCTTCTTAAACACGTGGTTAAAACAGTAATAGTTATAGACCTTCTTGACATGTCTGTCCGATTGTTTTGTATTGTAATTTTGAATTGTAATTTGTACCAACAAGGGTTATCCCCGCTTCGGTCTCCGAAGCTAGCCCTTCCTTCATGTTTTCTTCTAACTCTTCTCTAAATGTTTCTATTATCCTACACGATTACCTCGCGGTTTCCCCTCGCTGCGTTTCCCTGATTATTTCCCTTGTTGTACACCCGAAATGAAACCTCAAACGCAGGGCTTGCGAAGTCGCTCCAAGGGAGGCAAGCTGCCGCCGGTGCTGTTCCACCATCACCAGTTGCCGTCGGAGCAGCAACTCAAGCTGAAGCAGCAGCAGCAGCAACAGCAGCAACAACAACAGCAGCAGCAGCAACTACGTGGTGATATTAGCAAGAGTTCCTCAAGCCGCTTGATTTGATTTGCCGCCAAGTTAGTTAGAGTTGTTGTTTCTTTTTTGAGCCCAAAGCGCCCGCCTTACTACTTTCTTTTTGTTGTGTTCATGATTTTTGTTCTCACGGTCCCGGCACAAACGAGTTGCACTTGTTGCCATCCTCGGATCCGGCTACCCGTTGGCCTTTCTTTTACTTTTCACTGCAAGCTTCTCACTTCTGACTCACCCACACACAAGATCACGCACACCCAACTCACACAACATCAAAGGGTCCTATAAATATAAGGAATGCCAGTCGTGTATTCGAAAATCAATATCAGTCAGTTGTTTCAAGTTTGAAAATATGAAATGTAACTTTTAAAAGCTGTTTAAGACATTGATATTTATATATATTATATGATCCCAGTGATAAAATAATTAAATTTGATGAATTAATTATGGCATCACCAATATAGATAATATTTATAATGTTGTGTAAATGCTGAATGAATAATGCACAGAAAAAAAATTGTCAAAAGATCTGATTGATATGTGCTGGTGAATTTGATTATTTTTTAAAGTTGAAGTTATTCATATCATTTTGATATGAATAAAGATTATGTTTATCTTATTTTACATTATTTGTTCAAAAACTACTTAGTTTTGTATTTTATATAGTATGATAAAAAATCCTGTTGATATGTTTGTAATATAAATTTGACATAAATCAGGTCTGCTATTTATTGATATGAAATAAGGTAGAATTGACCCTATTTCATATCGAATTTTTTGTTCTTTGTTGCATCACTGATATAGATTTGAAACAAAAATTTCGTGTAAATAAGCCAAATGCTTTGATTAGCTTAGATACGACCCGATTGATGTGTAAACCTCGAAGCAAGATTGCAATTACTGCTTAGCAGGCACGCAGATGTGGCCGTAGCACCCATAGCACTGGGCAATCCACCTGCCTACATCCACTAATCCAAATCTTACCGTTGGCCCTTTTCGCAGAAGTGTCGCAGGGTGATAATAAGAAAGCTGGTGGAAAGTAAGGACGAGGAGGACGCGACGACTGCGACCACGACAGCCACCACAACGGAGGTCACAGCGTCGCCAGCGACAACCACTGCAACGGCAGCAACTTCAACACCTGCCACAACCACAACCACAACAGCGGGAACAGGATCAGGATCGGGATCGGGCACCGGAACGAGTGAGCTCCCGACGAGGATAGAGAAAAACTTAATTTAAAACAAAGAGGAAACGAAAACAAACGAAAAGTTCTTTGCAATAAAATGTAATCGCAACCTAGCAAGAGCGGCAAACTTACGATGAACATCATCCATAGCGTTAAGTGAACCAAAAGCAGCCTGACAATGAGAACGGTGCGGACAGGTGTTTTACTAGTGGGGTTCCCGCCGTTGAAAACGAGACTTAATGGGTTGATATGCAGAATCCGTAGATATTAACGAATGATGCTCGGAGGATCGACGATCAAAGTCTATATGAGAGATGCGAATGAGGATGAAGATGAGGATGGTATGTACCAGCAGAGGTGTTTAGTAGCTATCGAACTTTATAATTACCTTAACAAATACACATATACACTATTCTTTTTTTTTTATTAATCCTTAAAAGGGATACATTTAATTTTCCCCTATTACAAATGTATCCCTTTTAACGCTTATAGAAAAAAATTAAAAAACTACACAACAAACGAACGCAAACAAAGAAACACACTCATAATATTACTAAGAAGCGTTAAGTTGCACGTTTACAGTACCATATAATTGTATTTATATAGTCTATAAATGATGTATTACGTATTGAAGCCGAGCAACTTTAACTAATACTAACCGAATAAAAAAAATCAAAACGAAGAAAACATATAAATACGATACTAGGGAAAAACTAATCGAAACAAATCGGCTGAATGTAAGAATTAGGGCAAGAAACCAAATTGCATCTTCAGTACTCAGTACTCGCCTCTGAAAAACTGAAACTGTTTCCATAATCATATTTCAACCGCATGAACCAAGTTAATGGGATGCTAAATCAAAACAGTATAAACTCAAGAGCAGAATGGACTAAAGCAACACAAGAGCATAAAGAAAACTTGATTATGGTTATACTAAGTATATATATATTTTAAATGATTAGTATTTTGTATTAAGTGAAATTTGTTAAACATTTATTAAATTATTATGTTTTAAGTTGCGAAATAAAAGCGAAATGTAAGCAAACTGCGCAATGTCATTGCCTTCTCTCAGTTTCCGTTTCCGATTTCCGTTTCACCGACAGCAACAAACTCAAAGTCAAAACTCATAAGCCGCTAAATTATGTACGGAACTCAATTTTAAATTATGTATTCATAAAGATATATCACATTTAGGAAATGTGTGTTCGAGAAACTGAATAAATCTTATACATCCATTAAAATTCAACAAAATGAAAACCAATAAAACATTTTTTTAAAACCCTCACGGTTGGTAAGAAAATTCTTGGCTAACAGTTTTAAGACGTTTAATGCCATGGACAAAATACAACGAAATTCCATTATATGGACATGATTGCTTATACTAGTAAATGCACTTGGTCCTCCCTGAAGGCGGGTAATTAAAATATTTAGAATATTGTAAATAAATGCAACAAAATCCCTGGTACGTTTGGGAATAACTCCCATTACTTGTCCTCCACCTCCTCGTCGACGAAGGTGATCACGGCCGATCCCTTGGCCACATTGTCGCCCTCGGCACCTCCGATCGATTTGATAGTGGCATCCTTGGGTGCCTTCAGTATGTGCTCCATTTTCATGGCTGTCAGGGAATAAAGTGTTGTAGAGTTGTTTTATATAACTTAGAATTACTTACCAATAAGCACGGCCAAGCTGTCGCCCTTCTTGACCTGGTCTCCTGGCTTCACCAGGACCTTTTCCAAAACACCGGGCATGGGTGCCACTACGCGGGAGCCACCTCCTCCCAGTCCATCGACCTGGGCACTCAAAAATTTGGGCTGCACCAGTTCAAAGTCCAGTTTGCCACTCTGCGAAAAGAGGTCAATTCAATACAAAATACTCTTCCTGTTCTGGAGAACTTAAAACTAGAGCTTGAAAATTATCGATATTTTCGATATCTTGACAATATCACTTCGATAATATCGATGTATTAAAGGGAAAACCCATTTAAAATATCGAGCACTACTTAAAACATACCTCCAAAAACAAGCAAACAGTGGAACCATCAATATTGGCATTGTAGGTGGTGAGGTTGCTGTCGATATTGGCACGGATTTTCAAACGACCGTCATCCTGCACTCGTTCGGCCTTGACCACCTGCCAGTCGCCATTCTCCACCTGAATTTGCACATCCTCGCCATCGAACTTGACGGCCACCGAGTAAACTGTAAGATTACTTAGTAATTAGTATTGATTTTAGAAAGAATTATATGTGGTTATACCCTTATCATTCGCCTTCAAGTTATAGGTGCGGATCAAGGAGTAATTGAGACGAGCGTTGGGCGTGGCGGCAAAAGGATCCTGCCCCTTGTGGCCGTTGCTAAAGGCTGCCTGCAACTCGTTGAAGACCAGCGCCAAGGCAGCTTGGCTCACCTGCTGCTCGCCGATGACAATGGGCGGAAAGAGCGTATCAAAGTGCTCGTCTATGAAACCGGTGTGCACATTGGCCTGCTGGAACTCCGGATGCGAGGCTAGATCAATGAGGAAGTTGATGTTCGTGTCCAGACCAGAGATCTGCAATTGGTTTAGCATTAGAGAAAACATCGTACGAAGAGTAAATCCTCCCTATACCCACATGATACTCTCCCAGACGAGCGACCAAGGAGTTCAGCGCCTGCGTGCGGTTTTCACCCCAAACGACCAGCTTGGCAATCATGGGATCGTAGTGCACAGACACCTCGTCTCCTTCGCGGACACCCGTCTCCACGCGCACATCGGCGGATGGCTGGGGAGTGGACAAGTAGCGGAGCGGTCCTGCTCCAGGCAGGAAGCCACCGCGAGGATTTTCCGCATAGATGCGAGCCTCGAAGGCGTGGCCTCGCCGGCCAATCTCCGACTGCTTCAGGGGCAAGGGCTCGCCGGCGGCAATGCGAATCTGCCACTCAACCAGATCCGTGCCCGTGATCATTTCCGAAATGGGATGCTCCACCTGCAGGCGGGTGTTCATCTCCATGAAGTGGAACGAGAGGTCCTCCTTGTCCAGGATGAACTCCACTGTGCCGGCGCCCACGTAGCCCACAGCCTTGGCAGCACGCACAGCGGCCTCGCCCAGCTCACGACGCAGCTCCTCCGACAAACCTGGCTGCAGAATATATTAAGGTACATTAGGATAAGCTAAGCGAATCTAAGTGAATGCCTTACAGCTGGAGCCTCTTCAATGATCTTCTGGTGACGTCGCTGCACGGAGCAGTCGCGCTCCCACAGATAGACAGCATCGCCGTACTGATCCGCGAAGACTTGGACCTCCACGTGGCGCGGCGAGCGGACGTAGCGCTCCAGCAGCACGGAGCTGTCGCCAAAGGACTTTTGCGACTCGTTGCGCGCCGAGTTGAGAGCGCTGAGGAAGTCCTCCGGCTTCTCGGCGATCCTCATGCCCTTGCCGCCGCCGCCACGAACGGCCTTGATCATCAGGGGAAAGCCAATCACCTGGGCCTCGCGCTGCAGGCACTCGTCCGACTGATCCTCGCCATGATAGCCATTTATGATGGGCACGCCCGCGGCGGCCATGATGGCCTTGCTGGTGCTCTTGATGCCCATGTCCCGGATGGCGGAGCTGGGCGGACCCATGAAGATGACACCCTCGCTCTGGCACAGCTCGGCGAACTCCACGGACTCGGAGAGGAAGCCGTAGCCCGGATGGATGGCCTGGGCCCCGGATCGCTTGGCAATGTCCAGGATGTGTGCGCCCCGCAGGTAGGAAGCCGAGGAGGCGGCCTCGCCCACGCGGTACGCCTCGTCCGCCAGCTGCGTGTGCAGACTCTTCTCGTCGGGATCGGAGAACACGGCCACGGTGCGAACTCCCAGCTTGCGGGCAGTGCGAATCACCCGGCAGGCGATCTCGCCACGATTCGAAATCAGGATCTTGCTGATGGGCCGCACCTTGGGCGTAGCTTCTGTGGCGAAGCACCTGCCGGAAAACAAAAACAAATTGGCAAGGTTTATGTAACAGTTCCGTGGGTTGGGACCTAGAACCTGTTGATTCCAGGAGATTTGGGAGGCGGCTCCGATCTCGTTGCTCACCTGGCATTGGCGCCCAAGTTGCGCAGCAGTCTCGAGTACATTTTAACTATGTTTAAATACTAAAAAACTATAAAATATACAGTTTATGGGAGCAACTGTGCGAATGATCTTCTCTTATCACAGCTGGAAACACACACTCACACGCACTGGGCAATAGAGATGGGCATTTTTAAAAAACATTTTGAAAATTATTAAAGTTGATTTTTAAATTTTTTTTTTTAATTTTGAAAAGTTTTTGAAATTTTTGAAATGTTATTTTTATAAAAACAACAAGCGGTTTTTAATCCCTTAATCTGATTAAAACTAATGCAATTAGTAGTTCAAAATATATATGTGAACTGGATATATTAAATATGAATATTTAATTTTGTGGATGGGTCTCTTAAAATTTTCCTTAGACATTATTTTTTAAAATTAATTTTTATAATATATAAGATAGTTTTATGCCACAGCCAATTTACATATAGGCTTTTTGAAAAATTTCGAATGAAAGAGTAGAGATCTTTAGAAAATTTTCAATTCTTCTTACGATTTATTTTCAAAGATCCTTTTCGATTTTACAAAAAGACCGTTATCCTTCTATCGGGCCATCGCGTTATCGATTTTCAACCGACCGCGTCTTTCGGCGTTTCCGCGCAGTGCGGTCACATTATTTTACGGTAAAAATTCGCAAAGGCGCGTGAAAATAGTTGGTGCTCTGAAAAATAAACAGATTTGAAGAGTTGATGTCGCCGCAGCCAGTCGAAAACATAGTGGAAAGTGCCGGGAAAGTGTCGTCGGTCGACGGATTGTGAAATTGCGACAGATCGCAGCGCGCGTATCGCGGAAAAACCGTTTGCATCGGTAGCCTCCAAGAGGCGTGAAAATTGGGCGCCTTTTGCTTGGCGTTGCGAAATTTATCGGCTGAGCAGCGTTTCTGTGGTTTCGGGAGTGCAAAGTGTGTGGCTTGAGGATTGTCATCGAGTAGTTGGTGATTCCGAAGCTCGGAGACACTAAAACAACGCAAACATGCCCATTTGCAAGCGGGATGGATTCGACCTGAATCAGAAGGAGGGCAAAAACGAAACATTCCACGACAACGACCAGGTCTTCTGCTGCTACATCACCAAGCGCATTTTCCGCGACTATGAGTAAGTGCATCTTATTTCCACATATCATCCCCCACCCCTCCTTAGAACCGCCCCTGCGAATGGCGCCAAGGAGGACGCTGCACTAAAGTATACAACAAAAGCGACGCTGCAAAAGCATTTGCACATTGATGTACGGCACGTACATCCGTACATCACCGTTCTGTGTGTGTGTGTGAAGGTGCGTCGGTGTGCGAGTCTCGTGGGCCTGGGGCAAAAAAAAACGCTGTTCGGTGGCGGGAAGAATTTACAGCTGCCGCCGCACAGCTGCTCGCCTCGGCGTTGCCACCTGGTGGTTAAGAATTCGCGCCCTCCTTGATTTTGAATTTTAATTGGACTCCTTTGTAGATTGTTTTTTTATTTTATTTGTCTAGGATCAATGATCTTATTATCTTTAAATTGTATCGATTTTAAATCCTCTCCTGCTTATTTTGTTCCTATATTTCTATCGTTTTATTTAATTTCTAGTGTGAATTTATTATTATAAATTTATAACATGGTATATTATAATCTTATAATCTGGTTTTCTAAATTGTCTCGACTTTAAATCCTCTCCTGCTTATTTTGTTTCTATATTTCGATCGTTTATTATATTGAATGTGAAATTCTTATTATAAAGAATACCCTTTGGAACTCTCTGGGATTAATAATCTTATGGCCTGGTTTTCGAAATTGTCTCGATTTTAAATCCTCTTCTGTTTTTTTTTCCTTTTATATCTCTATCGTTTTATATAATTTTTTATGTGTAATTTAAAGTATTGTTTTATTAAAAACAATCTTGTTTTTAAAATTGACCCGTCTTTGACCCTCTTCTGTTTAGTGCGTTTCTGTGTTCTCCTAGTTTACGAAATGTATATAATGTATTGTAAACAATTATCAAGTTTCAAAGTGTCCTCCCAAAGGTGTCCTAGAAACTTATCCAATATAAGTAGATACCATTATTAAATTTTAAATCGTTTTTGTGTCAGTGCGTTGAAAAGGAGAGTAAGCAGCAATTTTTAATTTTAAATCGTACTTTGTGTCAGTGCACTATTCCTACCTACATCCTGCTAAAATACATATTCCATTTACTCAGAAACTACTTCCGGCACGTGATGGTGATCAACTCGACGGTGTGGCAGTGCGAGGCCACCGGCAAGGAGAACCTCACCTTCGAGGAGGCGGTGAAGAGCGAGCGGGCGGCGCGCAAGAAGATGGAGCAGTTCAAACAGAGCCTCCGGGCACCCGTCCTCCTGGTGGTGGAGCACGCCCGCCAGTCGGCGATGAACACGCTGAACATGATGGTGGCCAAGTTCCTGCGCAAGCGCTATTTCATCGGCGAGGAGGTGTCGGTGGCGGCCAAGAAGAACACCGTGTACACGGTGGTGGGCATCAAGTTGGACAAAGATGTGCCCGAGCCGTTAAATGGCATCTACGAGGACACGGACAGCCTGGTCTACCGCCTGCGCCCCAACAAAGGTGACGCCAGCGCCGAGGTGGAGCATCCCTTCAAGCAACTGCGTCGTTCGCGCATGGAGTTCAACCTGGAGAACCTGAACATGTTCATCAAGAGCAACGTGTCCCGTGTGGACGGACTCCTGCGACCCAAACCAGAGGCCTACAAGCAGTATGTGACGGATGCCGGCGTGAGCTTCTCCACGATCTTCATTGGCAAAATGCCGCGCTACTCACCCGCCAAGATCAAGAAACCCGACGCCAAAGATGCCAAGCGCCAGTCCACGCTCAACAAGTACATTGTGGCCGACGAGGCCACGGCTGCCAAGTCCAAAGCAAAGGCCAAGTCCGATGCCAAGACGCTGGCCGAGGAAATGGAGCGAGTGAAGCTGGAGAAGGAGGCCAAACTGATGGAGCAGGAGCGTCAGAAGGCGGAGAAGAAGGCCCAGCTGATGGAGCGCGTTGAGAACGAATGCAACTGGCTGCTCCAGAAGACAGACGATCTGGAGCGAACCGATCAGAAGTTGCTGCCCAGGTACAGAAAGATCGACACCCTGCTCCCGGAGCGCCTTCTGGGCGACGCCTTCATGATGCGCGAGTTCATGCACACCTACACGGGTCTGCTGTCCGGGATCGAGGTGTTCCGCCAGAATCTTAGTTTCTACGAAATGACGCGGGCTCTGAGTGCCCGTGAGATTGCGGGTCCTTTGTCGGACATCCTGCTCGTGCTGCTCGGCACCGTCTTCGATCTGCAGAAGGAGGAGGAGGAGGAGTGTGCCGTCAGCTACAACGAGCGATCGTCACAGCTGCGCGAGCCCTTCTTGAGCATGGTGCAGGCCGCCAAGAGTCATCTGTACGCCAAGAGGCACTTTTCCTTCAAGGTTAGTAACTGCATTTATTTCCCCAACTGGAATATCTTAACTAAGTTTCCTCCTCTCTTTTTGTTGCCAGGTAAACGAACTGCCGCTGGACGCTCTCACCCTGAGTGAAGTGCTACGCCTGCATCTTCTGGGATCCGGAGCCCTTGTAAATGAGAAGGCGGAGCGCTGGAGGGTGATGTACCGCAACGGCTACTCGTCGAAGGAAGATCCCGGGCTGGAGCTTCGCCTGCAGCACGCCCACATCCTGCGCACTCTGAAAAATCATTCCGTATATCAGCTCAAGTTCAGGGACATAATGCTCGTCATCCGCTGCCTAATGTCCCAGATTCTCACCTACTCGGGCACCATTAATCTGATTGAGGAGCGCATGGAGCAGACGGCCAAGGCCAAGCAGGATCTGCGAGCTCTGGTGGTGGGTGAAAATAGGCGGCTGGCCGCCGTGGAGATTAACCGAAAGAAGCTCACCCAAACGCACCATCTCGAAATGAGCTCCGCCGAGCCGGAGAAGAGGGAGGCCATGGTCGAAAAGTTGAACAAGAGCATTGCGGAGCTGCATGCCCAGTCGGATCAGCAGCATCGCAAGCACGAGCAGCAGGTGCTCAAGCTGCACTCGCAGCTGTTTAATTTCCTGGTGTACCTAGGCATGGATAGATGCTACAGAAAGTACTATGTGCTGGAGTCCATGCCGGGAATCTTTGTCGAGCATTCGCCGGACAGCCTGGACACCTGCTTGGAGCAGCCGCCGGCGAACAAGTCGCAGCTGGAGATACGTCAGCAGGCCACGTTGCCCAGAAGTCGCAAGGACCTGAGGCTATATCTTCTGAAACTCTACGGAGACGATGATAAGAAGACCAGGAAGAGGGTCAAGCATTCGCTGGAGAACAAGGAGAACCAGGAGCATCGCCTCAACGGCAGTGCCGAACCCATGGAAGTGGAAACAACGGATGCGCCAGAGGCTCCCACCCAGTTTGAGCTGATGATGTGCAGCGGTGACAAGCGAAATTGTATTGTGCACGATCCCACAAACGGCCAAAGGCAGCGGTGGTCCTACATCTACAAACAGGAGGAGATCGAGGAGCTAATCAAGGGCCTAAACAGCAACGGGCTTCGTGAATTCGAGCTGCTTCAAGAGCTTTCCGTTCTGCGTTCCCTAATCGAACAGCATGTGAAGACGTGCCCAGTGGAGCTGCTTAGCCTGGAAAACGAGGCGATGCGACAGAAATTCATTTCGGCCATGGAATCCGAAACTCACCGCAAATACGGAGAGGCAAACTTTGGACTACCGAAAGGCACCGATTTAAATGAGGTGATGCGCCAGCATTTGGTGGATCGGATTATTCAATTCGAAAGTGATATTTTCACTGGAGATCTGGGTCGCCTGAAGGTCAAGGATATGGAAAAGTGGCGAAACGATTTGCTGACGGGCAACTACGATCCGCAGTGCAAGTTGCAGTGGGGCCCAGGCGGCAAACTGGAAGATGAGGCAGGTTCCGACAACGAATCCCACGACACTCACGAGGAGGATGATGTCGCTCTGTTGGGTAAATATGCCAGGAAGCCGTATCGCGATCCCGGCTTGTATTTGGCTGCCTCTGAGGATGTCCCGGAGTCTAGCGACGATGAGGAGGAGGACAAGTCGACCACCGCCAACGCCGTATCCATTCCACTGGCTGTGCACAACATGGCATCGGCCCTCCTCCAGGTGGAGCAGGCCATTGGCAAGCGATTCCTCAAAGAACCCTACGGCATGAAGAAGTGGGATCCCAAACAGGAGGCCTTGCGACTCGCCTGCGACTCCCGTCTGCACCAGTGGGAAGTATCGCTGATGGAGAGCACCAGCTTCGCCCAGGTCTTTCTGCACTTCAACATCCTGCACGACTGCATTCAATGGCGGCGTTCCACGAACAAGTCCTTGTGCAAGATCTGCCGGCGTGGCAGCGATCCGGACAAGATGCTGCTTTGCGACGAGTGCAACGCTGGCACCCACATGTTCTGCCTGAAGCCCAAACTCAGGTCTGTTCCTCAGGGCAACTGGTATTGCAATGATTGCGTCAAGAGTCTGGGTCTCAAGAACGCTCAAAACGATAAGGATAAAAAGCAGGCGGCTAAGAAAAAGCGCAAGTTTATTGTGGAAGAGGAGGAGGAAGAGCCCACAGACGACGACGAAGAGGAGGAGGAGGAGGAGGAAGAGGATGAGGAGGACGAAGAGCAGAATGAGGAACAGGATGATGAGGAAGTTGAGGACGATAGAAGCGTGGCGTCCACCAACCACTCAACGTCGAAGGTCAACGGGCGAACTTTAAGGGGATCCCGCACGCGACCGAGTAAGCGACTCACATCCAAAGAGATTGAAGAGGCTGCTGGCGACGAGATCGAAAGCGTGGAAGTCAGCGATGATGCTTCCCTCACGGCCGATGAAGATACGGTGGAAGAGTCGTAAGTTAATGTTGCCTGACCAGCTGATTAGAAACTAAATTGTGTACCTTTCCTTTTCAGCGACGACGAGAAGGTGTGTCAGAAATGCTTCTACGACGGCGGCGAAATCAAATGCATGCAATGCAAGTTGTTCTTCCACCTGGAGTGCGTCTACCTCAAACGACCGCCGCGCACAGAGTTCGTGTGCAAGACGTGTAAGCCGGTGCAACATCGGCAGCCCAGGCGCCGGCACAGCAACAGTGAGTCCTTAAATTTGAAATCCAAAATCGTTGCTTACTAACAGTACCCGATTCTCTAACCCAGTGAATGGTGACGATGGCCCCGACGAGGATGAGCCGAAAGCCAAACGCTCCCGCAACTCTATGCGCCTGTCCGTCGACAAGTCCGCCCGCCAGAGCAACGGCAACAACAATAACAACAACAGCAGCACCAATAACAACAACCACCGCAGGAGCGGTCGTCGGATGAACGAGAACCTGCCGCTGAACAGTGCCGCCTTGTACGATCTGCTGGAGCAGATCATGAAGCACAAGGCCGCTTGGCCGTTCCTTCGCCCAGTGCTGACGTCGGAGGTGCCCGACTACCACCAGATCATCAAGGCGCCCATGGATCTGGCCAAGATCAAGTCCAAGCTGAACATGGGCTCCTACCAGCTGAACGAGGAGCTGCTCAGCGATATTCAGCTGGTGTTCAGGAACTGCGATTTGTACAACGTAGAAGGCAACGAGATTTACGAGTGAGTAGATAGGGTATGTTTGTCTCGTAAGCTTGATTATAACGCCTATGCTAATCCCTTTCAGCGCTGGCTGTCAACTAGAGCGCTTCGTAATCGATCGCTGCAAGGATATGCAGCTGCCGTTCAAGCCCAGCGATATGAACGGGCAAGTGGAAGCCTGCTGAGCCGAACGCTGATCTCCGCCCCCCAGCTATCGTGTAAATTAATTAGCCTACTCTTAGCCGTAGTTGCAAACAACAACCTAGACTTAAGCACCACACCATTAAGTATATATTTAAAGATGTTCCCTATGTTTAATCTTCGCCTTTAAGTGCATGCCAGTTCAAAGTTCAACAAACGCACAAGCAAGAAAATTCTTATCTGTTGGTTTTTTAAACATTATGTATTTATAAATTATTGTAGACATTACGAGAACTCCACAATCAATAAATGAAATGAGAGAAAGCAAACTTATGCTAAATAGGTAAAGGAAACTTTATTTTATGATTCAAAATTGTTTCAATTGTTTCTAAAAATCTGGAAACTTTTTTTTAATCTCTAGTTTTCTTAGAGATGAAATTCTCAGCAATTTCACTAAAAAATTAATGTTTGCGATTTTATCAAAGAAATCGCAGTGTTACTTTTGAATTGCTTGTTCAAAATATTATTTCGTTCGGTTTTTAAATTGTTTTGAATAGTTTTGAAATCACATAATTTGAATGTAAAACAAATGGTTTGCGTTTTAGTGATTAATACTTTCTACGAAAGCTCTGTATGCTATAAACAAACGTGTGTGTTTCAGCGGATTTCCAAACGAAAAGCGGATGGGTCTTATAAAAACATATTTTAGCCTAGGAGCGTATTTTTAATAGCCGCGAGTCCCAGCTCCAGTCACACCTACATGGATGAGGATGTGGATGCTGTTGACTCTGTATTACAAATATCCGGAATTAGACCATTGACTGTCTTGTGATTACGGTTGGACGTAAGCTGGCTGTTGTTGTTGTTGTTGGCCTCCAGTTCGGGCAGAAAGGGAAACGAACTGGAGGTGCTGGGAGCCTGAGACAACTGTGCCTCCATGGAGGTCATCGAAGTTGTGGAGGAACTACTGTCTTCATCCTCTTCGCTGTGGACGCTTTCAGTAGTGTTGTTGTTGTGATTGTCCCCCGAGGACAGAGGCTTCTCTTCGTCTGAGTTGTCGTTGTTCTCCTCCAGATATTCGGTGTCATTCGAACCGCCACTGTCCTCCATTTCGGTGGGACGTAGTCGAAGAGTCGTTCTCCTGTGTTTGGTGGCCAAAAACCGGTGGCTCTTCAATTTTCGCTTGCGTTCCCTTTGGCCGACTCTGGATTGCAGGGTATCAACTAGAAAGGAGAAATATTAAGCAATCAAATAACAAGACTTATAAGGTTTCTGTAGCAGAAAAGAACAACCATAAATGGGCAAGTCATGGGGTCGCGTCGGGTAGTGTCAACAAACCCCAGACACTTGCCAATAATTGTGGGTAGCAGTCCGCCCTCGGGTGTCAATGGTTCTGACACTAGGCAAACACTCGGTCAACAGGATGTCAGGAGTCGACCTGTCTATTGTTAGCTCCGCAATCTCAGCCAAAGGTTCAGTAACTTCCGACATGGCGACGACTCTGCAGCTAATTATGCTGGCTTTGGTGGGCGGAACCCTTGGTCAAGCCAATAATACGGACTACAAGTTGGTTCTGTGCTCCATTTTGGGCCAACTTGAGGGAGGCCTTGAACTTCATCTGACGGATTCCGGAATTGGTGATAGCGATCTTGTGCAGTTTTTAATGGTGAAGGGAACGAACTCTCTTAAAATAAGTCTAAATCAAGAGGAGGAGCCACTAATATCGGAACCCACACGACATCATTTCTACTTCTTGGAAAATGCAAAGCAAATGCAGGGAATCCTAAACAGTTTGGTCAACACAGATGGCTTTTATATATTGCTTTTGGAGAAAAATGATCCCGGGGATGAGGAAATATTAATGGACTTTATGGCCAAAGCTTGGCTTACACATGGGCACAGTAGGATTTACTATGTCCAGCAGACGAGAGAACAGATACTCCTCTTTAATCCCTTCAAGCAAACTGTCGTAGTGGTTCACGATCCCAGAACTTATGGACGGATCTACCGGAATCTGGAGGGCTATCCCCTGAGAATATACATATTTGATTCGGTCTATTCCAGTGTGCTGGGGGATTACGAGAACAAGAAAGTACTGAGTGTAAGTGGAGCGGATGCCAAATTGGCCAAAACGGTGGCCAGGCAATTGAACTTCACGGCCGAATATGTTTGGCCGGATGACGAGTACTTCGGAGGTCGCCTGGCGGATGGATCCTATAGTGGCGGCGTGGGACGCGCCCATCGTGGCGAGGTGGACATCATCTTTGCGGGCTTCTTTGTCAAGGATTACTTGACCACCCACATTCAGTTCAGTGCAGCCGTCTACATGGACGAACTGTGCCTGTATGTGAAGAAGGCCCAAAGGATTCCGCAGTCCATCCTGCCCCTTTTTGCCGTCCACTCGGACGTGTGGCTGTGCTTCCTGCTGGTGGGACTCCTCGGGACCGTCGTGTGGCTCCTTCTGAGGGCCTTCAACCTGTTCCTAGGCATAGAATGTATACGAGATGGATCGATGGCTACGAGGAGTAGCTACTTCGGAGCAGCTCGTCGCATCTTCATCGACACCTGGGTCGTTTGGGTGCGGGTGAATGTGGGTCGCTTTCCGCCATTCCACTCGGAGCGGATCTTTGTGGCTTCTCTGTGCCTGGTGAGCGTGATTTTCGGAGCCCTCCTGGAATCCAGCTTGGCCACAGTCTACATACGACCGCTCTACTATCGGGATGTCAATACCCTCAAGGAACTGGACGAGTCTGGCCAGGCCATATACATCAAGCATCCTGCCTTCAAGGACGATCTCTTCTACGGCCACGACTCGGCGGTCTATCGTCGGCTGGACGCCAAGATGTTGCTGGTGGCCGAGGGCGAGGAGCGGCTCATCGAGATGGTATCCAAGAGAGGAGGCTTTGCGGGCGTCACCCGCTCCGCCAGCTTGGAGCTGAGCGACATCCGCTACGTGATGACCAAGAAGGTGCATAAGATACCCGAGTGCCCCAAGAACTACCACATCGCCTATGTCCTGCCTCGCCCGTCGCCCTACTTGGAGGAGGTCAACCGGATCGTCCTGCGCCTGGTGGCCGCGGGCATCGTGGGCTTGTGGACGGGCGAGGCCAGGGAGCGCGCCAAGTGGAGCATCCAGCGGTTCCCCGAGTACCTGGCCGAACTGGACGTCGGCCGGTGGAAGGTGCTCACCCTGTCCGACGTCCAACTGGCCTTCTACGCCCTCACCATCGGATGTCTCCTCTCGGCCGTCGTGTGTCTGGCGGAGATCTTCTTGAGACGCAAGCGGAAACCCATCTGTTCGACTCCAATTTAAATATATATGTTAACCCAAAGTCACCTGCTTTCAATTCCTGCGTCCGTCGCCGCTGCTCCCGGGCCGCTGCCTCCGCCGACGTGGTGGGCAGCTCGTCGTCCCCGAAGAGGCGATGTGTCTCCTCCAGCCAGTCGCTGATCCGCGCCTGCGTGGCTGCCTGCTTTTGCTCGCTTAGCAGCCGCTGGAGCAACTGGTCCACGTTGCGCGGCTGTCCAGTGGTGCCCCTCACGGCCAGCTGGAGCAGGGCTCGTCGCTTCTTGGCGATTAGGTAGAAGATGCGATTCGGATGGGTCTGCCAGCTCAGTTCGCTGACATTGGGTGTGTCCGCGTCCTGCTCCTCGTTGTCCTCATCCTGTTGCTGCTGGGGACGAGGCTCCTCCTCACTCGGATCCTCTGTGGCCTCGCTGGCCTCGCTCCGCTCCGTGGAGGTGGCCGAGCTGCTGCTGGAGCTGCTCTGGTTGTCCACCGTGCTCCAGGACTCCAGTTCGCGCTGCACCAGCGTGTCGAAGAAGGCCAGCATCACCTGGTCCTCGTCCGTGTTGCGGGCACTGAAGTCCTGGGACACATGATCCGAGGACTCGCGGTGCAGGGCGCGGCTGCAGTAGGGCAGGGCCTCGGCTTGGGTGAGGGATCCCTCCCAGCCCTGCTGGGCAAAGGGACTCCACAGCTGAGGAGGGTGCGAATAGATTATATGGAGTGTTTCCAAAGTGCTCCCAACTCACCTTGATGATCTTCTCCACGCCGGAGGAGGCGAACAGACAGCGCTGCCGATTGTAGCGCACCTGGTTGACTATGGAACGGTGACCGGTGAGGATTACGGGCTGGGTCTCCATCCACTGGTTCTTCTCCTCCACTGAAAAATTAAAAATCAACTAATAAGTAAGCTAAATCTCCAATCCCATCAACCCACAATCCACTCCGTCCAGCCGCCAGATGAACATGTTGAAGTTGTCCGATCCGGAGACCACCAGCTCATCCTGCGGCCCCGCAAAAGTGCAGCTCTTCATGGTGCAGGAGTTGAAGTACTCGTCGTGGTAGAAGGTGGCCACCGGCTCCGGCGCCCCGGGGCTGTAGAGGATCGGCGGCAGCCGGCGGTGCAGGGTGAGCAGCAGGGTGCCGTTGCAATTGAAGCGCACGCTCATGCAGCTGGGTGACTCCGGGATGTAGTTGTACTGGCAAAGGGCCCTGGTTTTGGGATAGTGAGTTTGTGAGTTAATTGAGCCCTGCAAGTCCCAGATAGATCTTACTGCTGGTGGTGCCTCAGATCCCAGAGCATCGCTCCCCTTTTGGCATTCGCTGTGGCCAGGAAGTTTCCATTCAACGGGTGAAACTCGACGGCATTGAAGGGCGTCTTGAATTTGGCCAGAGCCAGGGGTTCCGACTTTCCCGCCCTCAAATCGTACACTAGGATCTCGCCGTGCTCCGTGGCCACGCTCAGCAGGTGACCACTGGTCCTGTCCACACTCAATCCGTAAACGGGGCCATCGTGCGAAAAGTGGTTGAGGATTTTCCCCCTTTTTGTGAGAGAAATGTAGGAATAGTTTCAAGGCAGAATTATAATAAATACTTGAAATAATATATTTTATTATAATAAAGGATAAATATATTATTTTAATAAAATATAAAAAATGTATATATATATTTAAAAAGTTTTTTAGTTTAATTACTTTATTATTAAACTAAAAAACTTTTATGTTCCAACGAATATTTCAGTAGGACTCCTAATACTGAATATGGTTTATAAAAACCATTGTTATTTATTATCCACGGTTTTAGGGATCATTGTTACAAGATAGTTTTTAGGAACTTACGTTTCCAGGTCATGTTGGATGACCAAATCGTCGTTTCCCCCGGAGAATATGTTTGTGTTTTGGGTGTCGAATCCCAGACAGAATATGTTGCTGGCATGCTTCTCGTTCATGGAACGGGGCCTTCCCAGTTTGGACACCACCTCGCGGTCAATGTTCCACAGCAGAACCCTCTTGTCGTCGCCACCTGGTGGATTAAGATCAGGGGTTAAACAGGATTAGATGGCGAGGTGGACGAGCTATCAACAGGTTGCTCCACTCACCTGAGGCCAGGAGCTCACCACCGGGGCTGAACTCCAGGGCATTCACACAGCCATAGTGACCGGTGAGGTTGCGCTGGTAGAGATTCTCCGCTGCACTCAGGCGCTGGCGGAAAATGGCCGAGGGAAGGTGGCCAGCCACCAATTGGTTTTCCCGTTGGCTGAGGGCCAAGTCCAGGTTGCGGGTCTCCAGGGAGCGCAGATTCCGCCACAGGCTCATTTTGCCGGCTCGGAGAAGTGCTTTTCCTCACAGGGCAGTCACGGGGCTACGGTGGATGGGAGTTCCGAAATTCAGCTGCTTCTGTGGTCTCCAGTGGGGCAGCGGTCCACGCATATCGCTCTCACACTCCCTGCGGTGCTGTTCTTTTTTTAGTCGAGAAAATTGTGGCTTCGAACTGGAACCGCCGAACACTTTCTCACATCGGAAGTAAAACACTCAATTGCGCAGTTTTTGGGGATACAGAGAAGCACATTTAAGATATATTTGCAGTTGGTAAAATTACAGCCAGAAAAGCGAACACATCAGTATATTTTTTGAGAACTGCGACGACTCGTTTCGACGGTTTTATCATCACATCGCATCGCCCCCCTAATCAAAACTAAAACAGAAAGTATACAAACCGAGAAACCAGCGAACAGCTGTTCACCCAGCCAGTTACAGTGGTACCAAGGTGCTCGAAAACTGCAGACTTTCCGGGGGCTTTAATCGTGGATGGGTGAAGCGAAAATAAGGGAGGCTGGAAAACGAACTACAAAAAAAATAACATAAATGAAAGTCAAAGTACAATTTTGACACATCTCGAAAATTCTAAAAGTTTTCTGCAAAGTGATTTTTTGAATCCTTTTACTCTTGAATTTTACGTTTCAAAACTGTATAAAAGCATCAGAGCTACACAGAAAAAAAATTGACAAAAGATTGATATGTGCTGGTCAATTTAATATTTTTTAAAGATCAAGTTTTTCATATCATTCTGATATGAATAAAGATTATGTTTACCTTATTTTACATTATTTGTTCAAAAAATATGAAATTTGGTATTTCATATGATAAGATAAAATATCAAGTTGATATGTTTAAATCATAAATTTGACATAAATCATATCGGCTTATTATTGATATGAAACAAAGTAGAATTTATCCTATTTCATATCATTTTTCTGTATAGTCAGTTTTTGTAAGCAGAGTTTTCGGATCCTTTTACCCTTGAATTTTACGTATCAAAACTGTATAAAAGCATCAGAGTTAGTCAGTTTTCATCAGATTTTGTAAGCAGAGCTTCGTAAATTTATAGTATTCTTTGGCTACCCTTAGTTGACTTAAAAAAATCATAATGACCGACGACAATACGAAATCAGAGACTGAGGATATGATTCCCGGTAAGCTCTTTGGTAAAAAAAAGTAATAGTAAAAGTACAACCTGGTCCTAAACCACCCAGTCTTTCTGGAGAATCTGGACGAAAAAGAGCAGGTGCGTCGGATCAGCGCCTACCTTCAGAACCTGCGAGATCGGTTGCGAGAGGGCATCCAACAGCACCAGTCGGTGGTGCAGTCTTCGGTGCAGCTGCTCAAGGAGGTGGGCGATGTGAATAACATGATGCAGTTGGCGAGGAGTGGCCACCAGGCCCAGGCCACCAAGATTCGGCGCCTGATCATGGGTTTCGAAACGGTTAATGCGGCGAACGCGCCGCAGATCCCCACCGTGGCGGGTATAAGTTTGCCCTCGGATTTGTCCGAAATCCATGGACTTTTGGTGGAGTTCGAGCATCTCAATGAAAGCCAAGTTCTGCGGGAGAGCCTACAGAGCTTCAGGCGTGCCCGGGAATCGCTGGAGAAGGTGCTCGGCTTTTTGGAGAAGATTGGCAACGAATCTCCCAGGCCTTCTCCTCAGGGAAGCCAGCTCTTCGGGTCTCCCAGTGCCAGTCGCAGTCTCCGCGAGAAGATCGAGGCCTTCAACAAGGTGCTGGAGGCTGCCCCCGAGAAGTTGGGCGACACCTGTCGTCACTTCACCGAATGCTTCTGCAGCTGCTGCAGTTTGGATGAGTCCCCCCAATGTGGAAGACACAAACCCCTTCCATGCGCCTCGAAAACCAATTCGGGATACGAAGGCGACATCGACAGCGAGGTGGAGCAGGTGGATAAGTGCACCTCCACGGAGGCCGGTCCCTAAATGATTTGAAGTCAAACTCAAAAAGGAATTCAAAGTAATAAAGATTCGGAAATATCTTTGGAATAACCACAAAAAAGTTTCAAGACGAATATTTTACGTTTTATGGATATGCAACAAATCATGGCAAATCTATCAAAATCAACATTCATCGTAAACTACATCCCCAAGTATAAATTTAATTGGTATAAGAATGATGTGAATGAATCAAACATAAATTTAAGTTTTTTACAAATTATGGACACAATGTACTATAAATGTAATATACAAAATCTAAAATAGGTTTTAAATACAAATACAAAGTCGGTGGTTTTCAAACAAAGGTGGTATGAATTTTACAAAACAAAATGGGCTTTCCAAGACTATAGGTTTAATAAAAGGTGGTTGGATAGTGTTCAATAATCTTTTGCTTTTATCTGAGTTTCTTTACTTAACAGACAAATTATTAGAGATGTTATTCAATACAAACAACTTATTTATCTGATAGCTAAGTTCCTGTAAAGTTAGGCAGAGGTAAATGCTGTATCTTTTTGTGACATTAAGTATTCGTGCTTGTGCTAACAATTAGGAACTCCTTTCGAGTGTTAAAGTATTACCTTCGAATATGTGTAAATATCAAACTCGATGTTCAGGTAATTAGGTATTGTCTTCATTGAAAATATCACACTAAACTACAGTAAAATCATCTATAAAATCACGATGCATCCCTGGATATCCTGGCTCTGTCAGCAATCAGCAACTCGACTCGGCGGCCTGGAACAGATCCGAATAGTTGATGGCGAAGAAGATGGCCACCGCTCCGATGGCCGATCCCAGCTGCGTGATGGCGCCCACCCAGACCAGCGACTGTCCGCCCTGCGCCCGCATCACGGTGGTGATTCCCAGTTTCGTGTAGCTCACAATCCCCACCAGCAAGGTCCAAGCGGCGACTACGATTATGGCCCCGATGGTCTGATCGTGGAGCGGCGGCAGAGGACTCAAGGCGGCCGTGGAGAAGACGTAACTGGTCAGCAGACCCGCCAGGATAGAGAGCACAGTAATGATCCGCAGGGAGGTAAAATGCAGGAACATGGCCATGAAGCAGGCCACCGGATTGGCAATCACACTGAGTGTGGCCGCCAGATGATACGCCTGGGATCCGTAGGGGGCACTGGAGTACGACTGTATGCTGCCGAACATTCCGTTGCTGAACAGCGAGATGGCTCCGATCAGCAGCAGCAGGTACGTGTACTGTCCCTTGCTCAGCTTCTCCGCCTTGGGCTGGTTATCGGCCTCCCCGTAAACGTACTTGTTGCCCTCGCTGACCGTCACCTGGGCGTACTCCCTCCTGGCCACCGGCAGAGAGTTCAGCAGGGCGTAGCCCACATAGGCGAGCACCATGAGCCCGAAGAGGATGAGGAAGAAGACACGGGTGTCGAATCGTGGCGGCGTCTTTTGCAGCTCGTAGACCGCCTCTCCCGATTCGGTTACATTGACCAGGACACAGTCGCCACTCTCGCCGATGCCCTGAATCAAAGCGGTCACGCTGGGCAGCAGTCCACTCAGGCCCTCGCCAATGAAGTAGGTGACCATGTACTGCTCCTTGAAGCGACCCATGTAGGGCATGAAGAGCACCGAACTGGTGCATGCGTTCAGCGCTGTGAAGCAGGTGAGCACGAACAAAGCCAGGCTGTGATCCGTGCCAGCCACTGGAGCAGTTTGGTTGTAGAAGAACGCCGTCAGCAAGCAGGAGAGGGCTCCCACCAGGAGCACTCCGTGGATGGTCCAGCCATCGTTCAGCTTCTTGGGCGAGTACTTCTGGATGGCCGTGTAGAGCAGCGGGCCCAGGTTGCCGATCTGCACCATAACGCTGAGATAGGACGGCAGACTCCAGCCCTCTGGGGCCTCGTCCACCAGCAGGGGCAGTTGGATGAAGGTGCCGTTCACGCCCAGCCAGGTGCCGATGCCAAAGAAGATGGCCAGCACGTCGACGACCCAGCTGCGGTTCTTAAGGCTCGAGCCCAACTCCATAGTCTTTTTGGGACTTTCCCAGTTAAGGAACAAGCTCAGCTCACTTTTCTTCGCCTCAAGCGAGGGGCATCTGTGGAAGGGAGAAAATATATTAGATAGACTCTTGAGTAATATATATCGTTAATTAGGCGCTAATAATCTTCCCATGTTTTAAAAATCAGTTTCCTTTTTATAGAACTGTATTTTAAAGTTATTTATAAAATAAAAAAATATGTTAATGTGATAAGATAACAACGATCTAAATTCTACTCCAAACTGTTATTATTCCATAAACCGCTATTTCAAGCTTGCAACATTGTAGACTACTAAATATTTGTCTAGGTTTATGGCACCCAAGTCTGAATTCCCAGTTAATTTAGCTCAATGGTTCAGATAAGCCTTAAAAATTCATTATCAAGCATATGGCATTTACAGTTCATTATGTTTGTCTTTTGGACAGATAACCGAGCGAATACGATTAAGGTGGTTCAGTGGTTTTAGGTTACACTTGGGTTCCACAAATAAATAATGATCGTTGCCTATATATTAGCCGTGGGGTAAATATATATTAACAGCATATATTACAGATTATCCCTAAAGCGATCAATATGCCTTCAAAAATATTCTGTGAAGTAATATCGATTTCATCGATTGGATATATCAAAAAACCAATTATGAAACTTAAGAGGTGGCTGGATATATCTCTGTGCTAATCTTATTTTGAAGTGATATTGAGTGGTGTGCCGGTGGTCACATACCTCATCTAATCTGCTAATTCAATTAATTTGTGACCAGCCGACTGGAGTGCCGTTGTCTGCACGTATCTGGCTGAAGACGATAAGAATCACAATCGGAAACGGCATCCAAATAAGCACGCATTGCATATTGAATATAGACAAGAATTTTATCTTTACATTTTATCTCAATGTTTTTAAGCATGAATTTATGTGAACTATTCAGCTAAGAAAGGCTCCTAGCATCCGTGGGATTTTTTTAAAAGTAATAAATTATGAAGTGTCGTTTGCATATTTAGGAAAAGTAAAAAAAAGGAACAGTTCCCATTTATATCTCATAGATAAAATGGCCAAAAAATTTCCCATACGTTTAAATTGCAATCATTCTAAAAAGTGCATACTCATGAAACTTAATTGAATTTTATCCATGGTGAAAAATGATATTACACTTTTTTTACCAAGATATTTCGATATTTCTACATATTTCTGGGGATGGGATGGGATAGGGTTCCTTAAGTACAAGCCACAAAAAAATGTTAAGATTGCTTTTGTTTTCCTACTGTTTTTGATATAAAATATGTTTTTGAACCAGTTCAATAATTAATTTTAATTGGCGAATTGATTGTGTGTCGTTTCGCTGCACAGATTGGACAAACTGGGGTTAAAGCTGATGCGTCACAAAATGGTCATAAAACCAAACTGAGGAAAGAGATGGAAAGAAAGCCCGCCGGCAGCTTTAAAGCCCAATTTCAAACTGGTTTTCGCCCTCCATTTGGAGGAAAGCGTAAATAAAACCAGGGGAGAGTAATTCGTCGCTTACCTGACGAAATCCGCGGGATTCGGAGCGGCGTCGTCCAACGTCGAGATCACGCCGTAGACTGGCCCAGCCGGATTCGTGGGGCCACCAGCTCCTCGGCTCTTGTGGTACCTGCTCATATTCGGATTCGGAGTGTGTGCTCTTCGAATTAATTTATGATCCCTGCGCAGAGGCGATTAGATTTCTGGATCCCGGCACAGTGGCCAAATGCGCTTGGTTAGTTATTAAAAATCAACGGCTCAATTGGCTAAATGTGCGAAATCGAAATCGAAGGCAATTTGCTGCCTGATTTCCGTGCGAGCCGCCAATAAATACAATGTCAAAGTTCTCAATTATGCAATGTGGGAATTTCCATCGACACAGCAGGATTTAAAATGCAGAAGTAGGAGGAGTGACCAGGAGGCGGAGAAATGTCCAGGAGGCGGAGAAGAGCACGTCCGGCTTTGGCGAATTTTATGAGCCATTTGAACACTCAAATTTCAGTCGAATTTCAATTAATAAACATGACAGTAGAACAGCTGTTCGTTCTGAGCGATGAAAAAATACTGAAACTACCGCACGTGCGACGAGAATTGAGAGCGAGAGCGTAACTTTTGTTATGGTATCGTACTGATTACTTGATTCTAGCCGGGTGTATTTGTTTAGCATCTGAGAGATATTTAAAAAAAATATTTTAAAATATTCTGTCAGTAACCGTGATGTGTTTATAATTAAATTGTTTAGATAAGATTTATTTATTATCGATTATAACTTGTCTATCCGGGTGTATTTGTTTAACATCTGGAAGATATTTAAAAATATTGTAGAACTTTCTGGTTATAATCAAAGATTATGATCAGATTTTGTTACTCAATTTTTTTTTTACTAAAACTACTTCACCAATCCCCAATTGGGTAGAAATTAATATCATAAAAACATTAATATCAAATTAATCGGGGGAATGCCGAGGGCTATATAATATGAATACCATTTCCAATGACTCTTTAGGTAAAAATCACGATGATTGGTTTATTATCAAAGTTTTTTGGGGTAGCTACGAAAAAATTTCACGTCATTCCACGCTATAGATAACAAAATTGGTTGCCCACAAACCTCCAAAGATACATACATATGCAATTTAGTTGTGACCTATACAAGGATTTATTATTTTTACTGTTTAACAGTGTCTTTTATTAAAGCGCCGAGTAATGAAATGAAATAAGTGAAAACCAATACCCCAGAAGCCCAGATGAATGCATAAATGTTCGCCCCAGCTGGGGAAGTGGATCGCTTGGAATGCCTGTCACGCAGTGCATCCCAACTAGTTCGAGCACAGCTGTCGGTACCAGCTCTTGCTCTCCCTGCACTTTGGATTCGAGCACATGGGGCAGCGCATGAGGAACTTGGGATTGACAGACTGCTGCGACTTCAGGTGGTCGGCCACAATGTTGCTCAGGGCGTCGATGAACAGCGGATGGTCGTTGGGGGCTGCCGCCCGCCGGATCTCCTCCACGCCCACCTCCTTGGCCAGTTCGTCGCAGTACTCGATGTCCAGCTCGTGCAGGGTCTCGATGTGCTCGTTCACAAAGGCGATGGGCACCAGAATGAAGTTCTTCAGGCCTTGTTTAACATAGCCCTGTGAATTGATCGATTTGTTTTATAACTTGTTCCCTTGGAATCTCCTCATTCGAGTCCCACCTTGATGGCATCATCGGTGGCGGGTGCCAGCCAGGGCAGCGGGCCCACCTTGGACTGCCAGGCCAGGCTGTAGGGATTCGTCTGGCCCAGCTCCTGCATCACCATGTGTACACTGGCGCCGATCTCCGAGGGATACGCATCGCCCCGGCTGACAGCCTTCAGTGGCAGGGAGTGGGCGGTAAAGAGGATGACCACATCGTTTCGCTTTGTCTCCACGAACTTGGCCAGTTCATCGCGAATTCGCTGGGCAAAGGTCTTGATCAGGAGCGGATGGGTGCCCCACCGATCGATGATGCTCCACTTGACGTCCGAGGGCAGGTTGCTGGAGGAAAGGAGCTGTTAATTATGATGGGATTTTTGGAGGGGATTCATTACTCACTTGCTGCGGTAGTGGGTGAATATCGAGTTGAAGCTGGATCCGGAGGTGGCGCAGCTGTACTGTGGATACTGCGAGAAGAGGACAATGCGCTCTGGCTTGTCGCTGCAATTGGGAAGGGAATTTTAATGAAATGTAGGTCATAATAATATTGTAAAAGGTTATAGAACATTGCATGTTGAAGAAGCACCTTTTACAAGAAGTCACGCAATACAATGATTAGTGTACCTATTCTTAACCTTAGAAACAAACGTTTTAATGAATTAATTACAATAGCAAATTTCAAGAAACCAGTGGTCAGTTTCAAGACCCTCGCTATATTTACATCACTCTTTTGCCACTACCAGCCTCACCTTTCAATCTCGGCCAGCGTGTTCTCGGTGAGCGGATTGACGTAGCGGAAGCCAACGTAGTGCTTGTGCGGTCCCGTCTCCGGGGAAATCCTGTCCAGCTGCTCGCACATGAGCTGCCCCTGCAGCTCCGTCCACTTGAGGATCGGGGAGCCGCCGCCGATCTCCTTGTACTTCTTCTGCACCTCGGGCGTCCTGCGCTGGGCGATCCACGGACCAAGGCGGCTCTGCACGGGCAGCTGGATCATGTCCCGGTCGGTCATGATGCGGAGCAGGTAGTCGTGCACCTGGTCCGTGTGCGTCGGACCGCCCATGTTGAGCATTAGGATTGCGGTCTTTGGCTTCTGGCCACTGAGGTGGCGAACGCCGCCCGCCAGGCTGCCTGTGGGCGGAGGAATATGTATGTTTAAGTAGCACAAGTAGACACCATCATGTACTCACCGGCCAGTCTGCAGAGCTTTGTGTTATGCAAAAACATTGTGTTTTCAAGTTGACCAAGTGTTGAAGTTGTTCCAATCGCCGGTGTTGCCAACTCTTTGGGCCATAAAAAGGCAAACTGACCTTTGAAAAAAGCTAGAAATAGCCGGCAGTTTTTGTGATAGCTAGAAAGCGATATTTTTGTTTAGGGTATTCCCTTTACTGTTAAATTTTACTCAGCTGTTTACACTATCTTACAAATTAAATGAATCGATTGGTTAAGGCGGCACTGTGGCATATCCGAAAACTGTCGTATTTTGTCTTATATTTCGCATTGTATCCAATCAATCATGCCAGTTTTTGTTTTAAAATAGCTAAATCAGATATTTAAAAGCTAGACCGATATCATTGCCGATAATGATCAGAGATTTAACGCAAACTGTTTAACACGCCACCTATAACTGCTCTGTTAAGTGTCAGTGCCTAGTAACACGCCATCTACAACTTCGGAAGAGAAAATTAAAGAGCGACTTATGCTATCGATAATAGGACATGTCAACTGAACTTTAAATTTGGGTATGGGTTAAGTATATTCCTCACAATCGCAATACGACTAAAAATAAATAAAAATGATAAAAACAGTTTTATTTGATAAATTTAGGTCATTCCATACGCATAGTCTACTTTACATAAAATCTTAATTCAAATCTTTGTTTAAAATTGTCTGTTAAATTTTCCTGAATTACAGATTCTGAATCCCAGAATGTGAAAATATTTTGTGAATCCGGCTATTATACATCCAACATATTTCTTTTTTCGAAAATTAAATTCTATTTTTGATATTAGTCACTCAACAGTAATGAAAAAAAACGAAAACAATATTTTCATATTTCGAAAGAGTTTTAGTATATACCGTTTTTAGGCCGAGTAACGGTATATTTCCGCGCCGGCGTTCTGGCTACGCCGCCTCACCCCCGCTCATCCACATCACCGTGTGCAACGGTAAAAGCTGATGACAGTCGTGCAGTCTCGCTCTGGCACGCTGCATTTCGCTCTCGTCGCTCGCTGCGAGTGTTTCATTTCTGATTTCTGATCAGCGAATACTTTTCAGTTATTCCCCTGAATACAAAAACTGTGCAAAAACCCCAAAACACCTACCAAAAGGTGGAACAGAACGGAAAGCAATTGAAAGTGTCGTCGAACAGCGGGAAAAGGCAAAAGAAAGAAAGCGCCGCAGAGCAAAGTGAAAAAAGCCATTGGGAGTTGTTGAGTGAAAGGGAGAGTGAGAGGGAGGGAGCGCCATCGCGGTGGTGGGTGTACGTGTGCGTGCACTGGTGTTGTGTGTCCGTATATCCGTGTTATCGCCAGCAGCAGTGAGTTGCTCCAAATTCGCGGCGCATGCGCAGGATATTAACACCCGCGCTCTTTCTGGCTCTCTTTCTCAACTTGGAAACGGAACAGGATATTTTATTATACTGAAATTCGTATACGCAGGAAATTCGCATAGTTGCGAAAGCTCCGCGCTACCACACGGACGCATTCCGCTGCTGGATCGGCTTCCCCGCACACCCACAAAACCCGCCCGTCGCGCCACCACACACACACTCACACACGCGTCCGCCGCTCACACACACTTGCGCAGAAATCAATTAAAAGCAAAAAGATAAGTTGCAGTTTTTCCGGGAACCCAAAAAACATGCTGAAACTAACACACAAGTTGCGAAAAAAATGCCGCAGCAAAACGGTTGCAGGGAAAAAAGCGGTGAATGCGACGAATCTGTGAAACGAAAGGAAATGGCAACGAAAGGACAACGGAGAAAGTAGCAAAGAGAGAGAGGCTGCAAGGATGTACTGCCATTTTGACCACCGAACCAGCGATTTGTCTCTAACAACAAAAGCACCCACGTAGCTATTTGCAATTCGCATTTTTGCATTCTCACGCCCCCCGCCCCCGGAAGTAAAAGCAGCTTCGGCGGAAATTAAAACAAATCGAAGTCGAAATAAGTGGCAGAGCAGTAGAGCAGAGCAGAGCAGGCGTTAGAAAGAGACAGAGAAAGAGCGAGCTACCCGAGAGAGCAAGTGCATCCTCTTTACAACCGGTGACTGCAACTAGCCCACTCCCTCCCCCTCTGCACCCCCACCCCCTCCCGATTGTCCCCTGCAATTTGTGATCTCATGTTTTCATAACTTGGGCAGCAGCCGTTGGCACGGATTAGACGGGAAACGTCAGGCATCAGGACGTCAGGACGTCAGGAGGCGCACATCCAGTTGCAAAGTGCAGGTGAGTGGCCCAAAAGTTGGCAAAAGCCACCCTTCTGCGGGAAAACTATTCAGTGTGCGATTCGAAGTGACAGGCGGCGATGAAGTGGACAGTTTTCAGTTTTCAGTTAATTGAAGGCCTAATTGAATAGCGACAAGCCGATCAATGGAAATGAAATGTCCTTGTCGCTGTCAGTTTCAGTTGTACTTGATAAGGATAAGAGGGTTTTCCAAATAAGGATTATGCACTTGTGGGATTGTACCTGTCATTACATCAAGAACTAAGATTACCCACTTCCGAATATAACTAACTACAATCCCCAAAATAAGCCTTTAAATTCCAAAACCATTTTTTTTTTATCAAAGCTAAATTGTATGGATATACTCTGATTTTATTTGGGAATACGCATATACGTTATCTCAAAAGTTTTGTATTTGGCAAATAAAAGTCATTTAAAATTAAATCACTTCATTTACAAATTCTTTCAAAATATATAAAAAACAATTTCGAACAAAAAACTTTTTATGTTTTTTATTTTATGCCTGAATCCTTTCACAACATTTACCACTGAAATTCCAATTATTTTGCTTTCAATTAAGAATGGCATTTCTGCACCCCAATCAAAACATGGCATTTCGTCAAAACAATACGAGCGGGGCGGAAATGTAATATCTTGCGGTGGCTATTCCAGCTTCAAAGTCTTTCAAGTCCTCCATCCCCAGGGCAGCCGTAATATCTGAAAAACCAACAGGCAGATGCCAAGAAAGAAAGGACAGGACATACGATTGGGGGAGAAGATGCGGAAAGCAAAACATTAACCGCGACATTAACAATCAGAAATGTTTTTCCCTTCGCTTTTTTATTCCACTCAAAGCCGCGTTCCATTTCACCCCCCCTCCAAACCGCCCCTGGAGTCCACCAAACTACCCTCAAAGTTAAGAGCTTTGCTCCAATTTTACAAGCCAACAGTGAAATATTCGTGTGGGGTCCCTAAACATAAAAATAATACGAAAAATAAAAGCGAATTTGAGCTAAACCACAAAAACTATCTTTATTTTATGCCAGAATTCTAAAAAAACCCGTTGTACATAAAAGAAAGCCAGCGGATGTTTTATGTGCCATAAATGTGATTTTCAATAGAAACAATTTAAGTTGCCATTCGGGACTTTAGTTATTGTTTATTGTATTATTTGAAATCCACTAAAATTTTGCTTTCAAACTATAAACAAGTAACAATGTTTATTTTTAAGAAAGCTAATATCTTTTAATGCCATTGGTTAGGAAACATTTGTGGAAACCGAAAGAAGTTCCGAAAATTGTATAATATCTATTTAAATCCGCTTATATGGTACATAAACGGGCTTTAATGTGGACTGGGGTTCCCATGCTGTGTAACCATAATTCCATCCTTTTGATTCTGCACTCACTAATTAGATAAAACCCTGGGCTTCTCCGCACTTTTGTTAGTTTCTATGGTTTCGAGCATATTTTTGGCTTTTTAACGCGACTTCTGTCCGGCGTCCAAGTGGCGGACTGCAAGTTTGGAGTTCCGAGTTGCTAGTGGCATGTTGCACAGTCGCCTGGTGACAAAGCAGCGTGCCAGCTCTGGGCTGAGAACCGGCAACAAGAGCCACATGGGGCGACGCGACTGCACTGAAAAAAAAAAACTTAATAATAAGTAGTTATTGAATTACTTTAATAGATGGTATTTTTGATACAAATTTCATGACAATATGCATTTTATTGATAAGTAAAATTAATAAATAAATTTTTTAATGCACTACATCTTTTCCCTCAGTGTGTGTGCAATCGCATGAGCGTGCGGCAGAAGCCCAGTGGGTGTGATGGGTGTGATAGTGTGGGTGCGACGGTCCTTGGTGGTGGGTCCCTGTTTCGGTGGATATTCCTTTGGCGGGTGCTACATGCCAGTTAATGTGTGGACATGGAAGTGGAAACGGAGGACTTGGTGGATAAACTTGAACGCAGCAATAACAATACCAAATAATGCGATGGGGTTAGGACTGAGCCAAAAAAGAGCAATCGATATATCTGTCTTTAAGCCCTCAATGAACTGTCGTTTGTTGCATTGGATAAATACACCTAAAAAAATAAAGAAATGCTTCATTTTGTATTTCAGCACAATGATTTAAAGGTTTTTTAAATTAAAATCTCATCTCAGTTCAAAAGTAATGTCATCTGTTTAAGTCAGGATATTTCTTATATTTCTTAGTCCCCTGATTATAAAGTTGTTCTTTTCAAGTGGGGCTATAGCCCTCCGGCTTATATCTCTGAACTTGTTCCCCTCAACATTTTTCGCTGAGCGTTGCCAATTCTACTTGCTTACTGCGAATAGTCTCTGTTTTTTATTATTTGATAAATGATTTGCCATTTTTGCCGCTCGTAGGGGAGGGCGGGAAAGCTTTGTCACTCATTTATGCACACACATAGCGGGCTGAATTTATGATGTCATTATAATAAATTTTATGCGTGCCTAGACAACATTCCCGTCGACTGGCGACTGGCAAAGTTGTTCTCGATGTGGTAATGGTAATGGTTGTTGCTGCTGCCAGGAACACCCGGCCAACAATTCTCCTCCCGGCTGATTGCTGTACTCTGTCGCTGCTGCCGTTGTGACACAAAGTATCTTGTATCTGCATGTTCCAGCTCCTTCAGCTGCCTTAACTCCCCGCACGGACGCAGTGCACCCACTGCGAAAGAAATTATGAATAGTATTTTTCCCGTTGCACACCAATGCACTCAGCAGTGATGCCAGTTGGACTTTAAAAAAATATCCAGTATGGTAATATTTTTCACATTTATATTTTGAAAAGTATTGAAAAATGGTGACCGAAAATAAGTTTAGTACTTCTTTGAAAAAGGTTTTATAGGGACTTTAAATTAATTAGATGAAAATCAATCCTCTTTTTCATTCATTTAAACAAGTTTTCAAAAAACTTATTTTCTTTCTGCTTCTCGCTTATTATATTTTTTTCCGTTTATGTTGTTAAGTAAATAATCCCAATTTATAAAAAAAGTTTCTGTTTTAAAAATAAGCTCTTTGACATTACTGAAACTAGCATGGAAGCTGGCAAGGAAATCAGTGACGCAGCTGGACCCTTCACATATGCATAAGGACATAGCTCCACATTCTTCTTTGTACATTTGAATGTCCTGTGCACGATTGTTACATTTTTCATTGCAATTACTAGGGGGGTGCATGAAAGGGAGCTCGGGGGAAAACGGGAGAGACGAGAGAGAACTGGTTTATGGGTACAAAATCTCAGTTGGAGTTGGTGGCACAGTGCCAGCCAAAGGCTTTACTGGCTCACTTTGGGTATACGTGCCCCAATGGCGATGACAATGATCATCCCGGTGATGATGACGAATTGTTTTTGCCGAGGGTGTTTAGAGTATTATCGCTGTGCCTACTGGCCACACAATCTAAATCCCTTGGGTGTTGATTTTTAATTGCTTCCGATTCAGTAATAATGAAATAAATAATTGTATTTTCCTTTTAAAGTATTACTCAGGCTTATGCTGAACGGCTTAAAATTTTTTTGTATTCAATAATAGAAATGTATAGCCCTTTTCACTTGAAATTAGTATGGACATCTTTAATATTACTTCCGAAGAGAAAGTTAGCACTAATACTAACAGAGTCGTTTAGTATTCCACCTTCTTTCAGTTTGTATCTATTTTCCATTCAATAGCAACACAACAGCCACTTTACATCCCTGTTAATTACAAATTATATCAAGATATATTTTAATACCAGAACATTCTTTGTTTGCTTAATAGAAAACCATTCTAATACAGTGAATGTTATGTATGTATGTTTGTAGTTTTTCCATGCCTGACGCGACTCAATGCTCCCCAGCTTAACGCCCTAAAGGATAATTTTCTTCACGAGAACTTAGCAAAGAGCAAGTTCAGCTTACTGACGAAAACCAGGCCAACACAATTAGCCCTAAAGGCCAGTCAGGCTGGTTGCTGGTCCGCTTCATTACCATAAATATACAGCTAAGCGAGTGTGTGCCTATTTTGTCAAGTTGCCAAGGGTTTATAAGAACCAGAAGTGTCCCATATTAAAAAAATATCCTTAATATGCGAAATGTCATTAAAGCTTTACTAAAAAAAAGGGAATGGGAATTAATGGGGATTTAAACCTAAATAATTGAAAATTAAAAACCTGCATATTATTTAGTTTTTACAATTGTTAAAATGTGTGGCATACTTTCATGGTTGACCTCATGTAATAGGAGACAGTGACCCAACAACGTAGGCAACTTTATTCCTTCTTTCTCTTCCTCTTTCTTTTTCCTTTCTTTCTTTTTATGTTCGATTTTCCCGAACTTACAATGGCTTGCAGTATGGAACCCCTAAAACTAAATTTCTAGATACCATAGCTTTTGTAATTGTAAACCGATTTTAAAGTGGCATACCTCTATGAGTTTGTAGTAAAATTCTCTAATAACTTGCATTCAAATATTTCCTTAAAGCGACAGTACATTTTTCAACTCATTTTCATGTTCGATTTTCCCGAAATTACAATGGTTTGCAGTATGGAACCCCTAAAACTGAGTTTCCAGATACCAAAGCTTTTGTAATTGTAAACCGATTTTGAAGTGGCATACCTCTATGAGTTTGTAGTAAAATTCTCTAATAACTTGCATTCAAATATTTCCTTAAAGCGACAGTACATTTTTCAACCCATTTTCATGTTCGATTTTCCCGAACCTACGATGGCTGCAGTATGGAACCCCTAAAACTGAATTTCTAGAAACCATAGCTTTTGTAATTGTAAACCGATTTTGAAGTGGCATACCTCTATGAGTTTGTAGTAAAATTCTCTAATAACTTGCATTCAAATATTTCCTTAAAGCGACAGTACATTTTTCAACCCATTTTAATGTTCGATTTTCCCGAACTTACAATGGTTTGCAGTATGGAACCCCTAAAACTGAGTTTCCAGATACCATAGCTTTTGTAATTGTAAACCGATTTTGAAGTGGCATACCTCTATGAGTTTGTAGTAAAATTCTCTAATAACTTGCATTCAAATATTTCCTTAAAGCGACAGTACATTTTTCAACCCATTTACATGTTCGATTTTCCCGAACTTACAATGGTTTTCAGTATGGAACCCCTAAAACTGAGTTTCCAGATACCATAGCTTTTGTAATTGTAAACCGATTTTGAAGTGGCATACCTCTATGAGTTTGTGGTAAAATTCTCTAATAACTTGCATTCAAATATTTCCTTAAAGCGACAGTACATTTTTGAACCCATTTTCATGTTCGATTTTTCCGAATTTACAATGGTTTTCAGTATGGAACCCCTAAAACTGAGTTTCCAGATACCATAGCTTTTGTAATTGTAAACCGATTTTGAAGTGGCATACCTCTATGAGTTTGTAGTAAAATTCTCTAATAACTTGCATTCAAATATTTCCTTAAAGCGACAGTACATTTTTCAACCCATTTTCATGTTCGATTTTCCCGAACTTACAATGGTTTGCAGTATGGAACCCCTAAAACTGAGTTTCCAGATACCATAGCTTTTGTAATTGTAAACCGATTTTGAAGTGGCATACCTCTATGAGTTTGTAGTAAAATTCTCTAATAACTTGCATTCAAATATTTCCTTAAAGCGACAGTACATTTTTCAACCCATTTTCATGTTCGATTTTCCCGAACCTACGATGGCTGCAGTATGGAACCCCTAAAACTGAATTTCTAGATACCACAGCTTTTGTAATTGTAAACCGATTTTGAAGTGGCATACCTCTATGAGTTTGTAGTAAAATTCTCTAATAACTTGCATTCAAATATTTCCTTAAAGCGACAGTACATTTTTCAACCCATTTTCATGTTCGATTTTCCCGAACCTACGATGGCTGCAGTATGGAACCCCTAAAACTGAATTTCTAGATACCACAGCTTTTGTAATTGTAAACCGATTTTGAAGTGGCATACCTCTATGAGTTTGTAGTAAAATTCTCTAATAACTTGCATTCAAATATTTCCTTAAAGCGACAGTACATTTTTCAACCCATTTTCATGTTCGATTTTCCCTAACCTACGATGGCTGCAGTATGGAACCCCTAAAACTGAATTTCTAGATACCACAGCTTTTGTAATTGTAAACCGATTTTGAAGTGGCATACCTCTATGAGTTTGTAGTAAAATTCTCTAATAACTTGCATTCAAATATTTCCTTAAAGCGACAGTACATTTTTCAACCCATTTTCATGTTCGATTTTTCCGAACCTACGATGGCTGCAGTATGGAACCCCTAAAACTGAGTTTCCAGATACCATAGCTTTTGTAATTGTAAACCGATTTTGAAGTGGCATACCTCTATGAGTTTGTAGTAAAATTCTCTAATAACTTGCATTCAAATATTTCCTTAAAGCGACAGTACATTTTTCAACCCATTTTCATGTTCGATTTTCCCGAACTTACAATGGTTTGCAGTATGGAACCCCTAAAACTGAGTTTCCAGATACCATAGCTTTTGTAATCGTAAACCGATTTTGAAGTGGCATACCTCTATGAGTTTGTAGTAAAATTCTCTAATAACTTGCATTCAAATATTTCCTTAAAGCGACAGTACATTTTTCAACCCATTTTCATGTTCGATTTTCCCGAACTTACAATGGTTTGCAGTATGGAACCCCTAAAACTGAGTTTCCAGATACCATAGCTTTTGTAATTGTAAACCGATTTTGAAGTGGCATACCTCTATGAGTTTGTAGTCAAATTCTCTAATAACTTGCATTCAAATATTTCCTTAAAGCGACAGTACATTTTTCAACCCATTTTCATGTTCGATTTTCCCGAACCTACGATGGCTGCAGTATGGAACCCCTAAAACTGAATTTCTAGATACCATAGCTTTTGTAATTGTAAACCGATTTTGAAGTGGCATACCTCTATGAGTTTGTAGTAAAATTCTCTAATAACTTGCATTCAAATATTTCCTTAAAGCGACAGTACATTTTTCAACCCATTTTCATGTTCGATTTTTCCGAACCTACGATGGCTGCAGTATGGAACCCCTAAAACTGAGTTTCCAGATACCATAGCTTTTGTAATTGTAAACCGATTTTGAAGTGGCATACCTCTATGACTTTGTAGTAAAATTCTCTAATAACTTGCATTCAAATAATTCCTTAAAGCGACAGTACATTTTTCAACCCATTTTCATGTTCGATTTTCCCGAACTTACAATGGTTTGCAGTATGGAACCCCTAAAACTGAGTTTCCAGATACCATAGCTTTTGTAATTGTAAACCGATTTTGAAGTGGCATACCTCTATGAGTTTGTAGTAAAATTCTCTAATAACTTGCATTCAAATATTTCCTTAAAGCAACAGTACATTTTTCAACCCATTTTCATGTTCGATTTTCCCTAACCTACGATGGCTGCAGTATGGAACCCCTAAAACTGAGTTTCCAGATACCATAGCTTTTGTAATTGTAAACCGATTTTGAAGTGGCATACCTCTATGAGTTTGTAGTAAAATTCTCTAATAACTTGCATTCAAATATTTCCTTAAAGCGACAGTACATTTTTCAACCCATTTTCATGTTCGATTTTCCCGAATTTACAATGGTTTTCAGTATGGAACCCCTAAAACTGAGTTTCCAGATACCATAGCTTTTGTAATTGTAAACCGATTTTGAAGTGGCATACCTCTATGAGTTTGTGGTAAAATTCTCTAATAACTTGCATTCAAATATTTCCTTAAAGCGACAGTACATTTTTGAACCCATTTTCATGTTCGATTTTTCCGAATTTACAATGGTTTGCAGTATGGAACCCCTAAAACTGAGCTTCCAGATACCATAGCTTTTGTAATTGTAATCCGATTTTTAAGTGGCATTCCTCTATGAGTTTGTATTAAAATGCTCTTATAACTTGCATTCAAATATTTCTTTAAATCGACAGTACATGAGTAACGGGTATCTGATAGTCGGGGCACCCGACTATAGTGTTTTTTCTTGCTTTAACCTCCATCTCTGCAATCTCTATGCTTAGCGAACAACATTTTATTTGCCAATGGACTGAGGACGAAATCCAAGGAGCAGGGCAAACATTGCATTATCAGCGCTATAAAATCAGAGGCAGACAGCTACTCGATATATGCATAATACAAGAGTTCCCACTGAGTGTGGGAGGGAGATCGGGTGGAGGGGATGGAGGAGGACGTCCCTGGTAGGGGGTGGAACTGTCCAAGTTCTCGAATGCCTTGTCAAGCAAATGCATATGACACATGTCAGGCTTGGGGGCTCCGTTCTCGCGAAGTGTAAAGCTTCATTAAGTTAAACACGAGCAGATACTCGCATAAACACACAGTGCACAGTGTTCTAGATGGTAAAAAAAGTGAACCAATTTATTATCATGTTTTGTTTTTTATTAAATTTGAGTTTTTTATATTTTAAGGCGTATGTTTGTATCTTTTGAAAGTACTTATACCCTACAAAAGATGTATTACATAAGGCCCAGTATTCAACCTACCCAAATTGGCGTCCAAAATAAAAACCTTTAGATGAAAACAATTGAAAACTGGAAATATATATAGGTATAACCACTTTTGAATAGCTGTAACCCAATGTGCCTCGTCCCATCAGGCGGTCATAACGGGGATTATTTGTGCCAGCTTGTTGACAATCATGTGACAGTAAATACTTGCTCATGGCTTTGCGCTCGTTTTTTCACTCATTACAGTACTGCCTCTGCCCTTCCGTTTGCAGGAACTCTCAACTCAACTCAACTTAACTCACAACGAATAAACCGAACTTGCATTTTTATATCGCATTTTTGTAAGGAACCAAAGAAACGTGTTCAGCATTGACCAAATGCCATTGCCGCCAGTTTTAGTTGGACGAGCAGGTAAATACGGCAATTAACAGAAGTTGCCTTCGAACGAAACCCCACCCAAGGCGAGGAGAAAGGAGAAAAGAGAGGACAGGAACGAGGAACGAGGAAGATATTCCCAATCGGATACCCACTAATAAATGCAGTGGAAGAAGAAGTTTACTCGATTGAAAGCAGCTACTGGAAATTCGCGTGTGCGAAGAATGCTTTGTTGTGGACGTAGAAAGGTGAGTGATTGAGTGATTGATTCTGTGTGAGGTTCTATTCTATTTGAAAAGGTCCTAGAAAGCCCTTAGGACAACTAACCTTCTGCATGTATGTAATTAAACATATGCTATTAACATGCTGATCTAATTAAAGAAAATTAAAACGGGTGTGACAGCTTTATTTTTACGATTTTAACAAAGGACTAATAGCATTACTTTTTCGCTTAGTATTACTTCTAAATAACTATTCAAAACTGAGTACCTTACGTCACTCTTTAATGCCTTCCAATAATAAAAATAATTTTCCTATGGATAATATACAACCGAAGGCTCATCAATGTGCCTACCTACTGTCGATGTATTCTCGGGACCAATTAAACCGTGACTGAGCCATGTTTGCACAGCATCGCACTTTGAACCGCCATAAGTAGGGAAAACTGGCTCAATCTGTCAGTCAATTGGGGAAACACCGCGTTTTCCTCATCACTTTCGTGGCTGCCATAATAAATTTACATTTTACGCCTGAATTTCAATGAAGGCTTAATTGCAAAATCTGATTTATATGCTGCTGCCGTTGCCGCAGACGATGTGAGGATGTGTGTGTTTGTATGGCACTTTTTGGGGGACCGTTCACCTTTTTGGGGTGGTGGTGCTCCCCGCAAAGTGCGAAACATGGTTCCCCGGCTCTTTAATGCAAGCGATACACACTCGGCGACAAATTCAATTACAGGCCACACGTGCGGCGTCTATCGGACTTTAATCAAAGTTACCGCACTGTTTAATGCAATTTTTGAAATGAACTCCCGATTGAATGCCGAGTAATTGGGCCGAACAAAGGGGTTTAATCTGCTGGCCGACAGCACTTAATTTGATTGCGACTCGTGCTCAGTGGAATGGATAAGAGTGTTTGCTCGACTGGTCTCCCACCTTATTCCTCCGTGGCTTGCCCGTTCATTAGGCACCTAACAGAGCAAGGTGCTCCAGTTCGGATTGCCAGTGGAAGCACTGGCAGAGAAAGTGAAATGTTTAAGAATAAGATAACTATTTTATAGGACCTCTAGAAAAATTGATATGAAACGATGATCGATTTTACCTTTTGTGGTATTCATTTTGACTTGATATGCTTGAAATGCAGACAAAAGGCCAGTTAGAATTTGGAATATGTTCTCCTTCCTTTCACTCATGAAAAATTGAGAGAGTATTGCATGGTAAAAACGATATACCAGAAATTTACCAAGCGCATGTCGTTTTTACCGCGTCTTTTTTTTTATAATAGAATTTTCACAATTGGTTTAGATTTTTTGAGTGAAGATAAGAAATCAATATAACATAGCATAATAATTATTTGAAGGGTTTTTCCTTTGGCGTAAGCCTAGCAAGGTTGCCATCACTAGCCGTCTTGTAGGAACTTTGCCAGCCACCCGGAGAAACTTTATGATAAAGTCCTTGCGGATAAGTCCTTGGAGATGCGGTTGCCGACGCATTTGGACCGCAGCCACGCCCTTTCCTTTGCCCACACTCTGCCGGCTGTTTGTTTTAGTTATAGTTGATTATTTTTCTTTTCGCCGCGCTGCAAACTTTGACTTTGGCTGCCTGACATCGCAAAGTTTAACAAATAAATTAATTTACCCGCTGCACCGAAGCTGCCATCTTAATCGTCCCGCGGGGCTGGCGAGGAATTCAATTTGCACTGGTGGCGCTGGCGCCCTAAGCCCGTTCGAAAGCGGAGATTTCCCGGGAAACCTCTGAAGCGCCGAGGGCCTGAAAGGGTATTCCTGCCGCCACTTTCAAATTGCATTTCTTTGCTTTTATGGCTGCCTGGCTGTTTGGCTGCCGTTGCTTTAATCAGTTTGGCGCCAGGCGCAGTAAATTGATTTGTTAAGCAATTTTTAATTGAAATAAGACGCTGCCGGGCCGGGAATGTCAAACTTTTATGCCAATACTGGCAGGCTTCCGCCTTTCCTGGCACTTGAGCAGCGGAAAGCAGCTGCAAAGTTGGTCAAGTGAGACGCGTTGGCATTTCTATTGGCACACGAGTGTTGACTGGCAGCCAAACAGGCAGCGAGGGGCCAGAAGTCAGAAGTCAGGAATCAGAAATCAGCATATTGCATTACAAATTGGAGGGCTGGCCCGGCTGAAATCGAAACCGAAACCATTCAATGGGATTGTTTTGCGCACTGCAATCGAGCATCGAGTATCCAGCATCCAGCATCCAGCATCCAGCTGCATCTGCATCCTTTTTTGGGCGGAATTTCAATAAATTCCACTGCCGGCGAGGCAGTAAATTATTTTGATTTATGCCCAACGACGCATGAGTGATGTGAAGTGGCAGCCGTAAATGTGCATTGGCTGTATTTGAAATTTAATTGAAAATCCGACTGACAAGCACTGATAGAGCGATTGATTTTTCTCAATTAAATCACTTGGAATCAAAATGTCCAGCGGTTTCGTATGGCAATGCATATTGCATTTGGATTAAAGTGTGAAATCGAAGCTGATTTTATAAAATACTATTCTCCCACAATTGGGAATAAAATGATTAAAAATCTTAAATTGTAGAAACATACCTTTCTTCACGACCTCTTTTTCATTTTCCCCCTCTTTAAAGTACTTTTCTCCGTTGACAAGACTGTTGTGATAGATTGATGGTGTACTTTAAATGTTTGCGTGATTAGTTGCCCACTGGATGGAAGTTTATGAAAATAGTTTGCGGCTGTGGCCAACGGCCCTTGATGTACGGGGAGCCTGCCGGAGGCTTTGTGGAAAACTTTTTCAACTTGTTTGCCATGCAGCGGCACGTTTAGTGCTTTGGAATGGCGCAGAATGATGGCGTCTCCTCCTGGCATCCGGTTTTCCAGTCCTTCTGTCTTCTTAGCCCTGGAGTCTGTGGAGTGCCATTCACAAATAAATGGCGGGCATTTAGGCAGCCGCAGTCTGGAGTCTTTCTTCGGCTGTTTGAGTTGCCTTCCGAGTTGCCAACAACAATTGGAAGACGCAGCCAGGAAACTGGGAGGACTGGCACAGAATTCTGCCTCAATGCAGATAAGGATATTGCCTCAGCTGGAACTGCAGATGGAGATGGTGTTGCTGCTCCTATACACACACACTGTGGAAAAATGTATGTTTGAAGTTGAGATGTTTTCACGATTTAATATCCATCGCCAGGAGTGTTTTATTCCTTGGATTTTTGGAATATGGGAAATTCTAGAATTTTCATTCTCCACTTGGTATTTCTCTCAGTGCCGGCGTCCTCACAGATACAATCCAGAGGTGGAAAGTTTTGCCCAAGACAAACACTGGCACAGCATTTCTCCTGCATGCTACCAACTGCTCCCGATATTTCTTGCGATTTCTTTTGCCTCTTCCCTTGCAATTTGTTCGCTCGACTACCGAGAAGCCACCAGAAAAAGCGTTTCTGCCCCGCTGCACTTCCGGGAATCCCACATCTCCTTCAATTGTTTTAGTTGCCAAATGATTTTCAGAAAAGAACAAGCTAAAACTATTAATTGGCAACGCAGGTGTAGCGGTTTTTTAATTGCTGCCAACGCAGCGCAAAAAGTTGTCCTCCCCCCTTGGTGCTTAATAAGCTTAATTGTGAGTGCATTGACTCGGAAAGAGCTCAGATAAAGCAAAATACCCGGGGACCCTGGCACCTAAGGCGTTCAGCTTACTGTTCACCGATTAATTTAATAGTCTGGCTTTCAAAAAGCCAATTTGATCTCCTTTTAATAGTTTCAACTGCGCATATGAAAAATTATATTTTCTTCAAACTCGAGTACTTCGTAGAGTTTGTCTTGATTATCATCTGAAAATTTTTGGTGGCCATTTAGGGGCGCTATGAATTTTTGAAGTTAGGAAAATTTCAAAAAATCACATGATAATCAAGACAAACTCTACGGGGTACTCGAGTGGATTATATTAGCTCTTTTTAATTATTACCTGTTTTTGATTGCCAATTTAATCCACTGACATTCAATTGGAAACAATTAATTAACTAATTGAGCAAGCAGTCAAGTCGAATTTCTGCGTATGTGAGAGTCTTGGCCAAGTTTCTTTCCGCTTTCGACCCGCTGAACAATGTATGCCAACTGGCTCAAGGGCGGCTTTCTCGGCACTTCGCTTACCTTGTTAGGGATGCTTACGTGCCTCGAAATCCAGTTCAGACTTATGCTGCTGCTGCTGGTGCTGCTGCTCGACTCACTTCAACTACGTGCCCTTCATTTGCGCAACTAATTGCAAAAGTCTTACGCAACTACGGGATACTAGAGACACTACACCCAGAAAACAAAATGGACTAAAAAGGGGCCTAATTACCTAAAATTTTAGGAAACATGGCCAGAAAAATGCGCCAAGTCCATCATTACCTAAAATGTTGGTCATATGGACTATATTTTGTACGCAGTCTTGAATTTATTTTTGGTAATCGTTACCTAAAAAAATGGTTAGTGGACTAGATTTTTAGGTCAGAATTACCTAAATATTAGGTATTTTTAAAAAAGTTAAAATTTTTACTATTGATAGTAACATATTTGTTTATTTTAATTACTTATATTGTTATTTTCGGATAAGTAAATATTTTACCGTTCTGAAAAAACAATCATTTTATTTTGTCCTCGGTGGGAATCGATCCCCGGCCTTCTGCGCGAGAGTCCAATAGGCTAGCCTCTGGCCTACGGAACTATTTAAGAGCCCTGCGGCAAAACCAAAGGCTGCTTCTAGGGGCATAAGGGAATTCTATTTTTAGAATAGTTCACTATTACCTTAAAAGTAGGAAAATAGTCCACGTTGGTATTGATTTAATATATTGAAAGTTTTCCATCACTAGCATTAAGCTAATTCTAATAATATTTTTAAATATTAAACTTAAAAATCGAATAATTTGTTTATTAATATTAAGGACCTTTATTTGTATTAAATTATAAGTAAAAATCAATTGCAAGCTATTCCTAAATTTTAGGTCTTATGGACCAATTTTAAGGTTACGATGGCCTATAAAAATCTTTGTAGCTTTACCTAAAAAGTAGGAACATAGTCCACATGCCAATATTTTCAGGTAACCCATTACCTAAATCTGAAAATTTAGTCTATTAAAAATTTTTAGGTCATGTATTACCTAAAAATTAGTCCCGCATTTCTCTGGGTGTAGTCAACAGTCGACATATTGAAATGTTTCCGTATTCATCGAAGAGTCGAGTTTGTTGCGTGCACGTAAAATATTTGCCTGTCACTGGGCCGCACTTTCCATCGGGGAACAGTCGAACGTGTTTATACATTTTGCATCGAACGAAGCGATATTCCATTCATATTACGGCCAAGAACCAAGGACAAAGCCCCAAGGATCCGGTGCTCTCACCTTTGCGCCGCTCCTAACTAATTTTTAATTATTTCCGTCAGCCAGTCGGGCCATTAAAATGATGAGCGGGAATTAGCCCAGCCTCGTGGTAATGATAATGGGCTGCCCATCGGCTGAGCTCTGGTTTCTGTTTTCTGGTTTCTGCCTTCTGGTCTCGCCCTGGCTTTTGAGTGGCAACACTGCATGTGACACATTTTATTTTTGGACCATGAAAACATCAGCATCTCGCCGAGTTTGAGGTCTGCGTGTGCGGGGCAGTGCAGTTAACGCTCGTATTGAGGCCACTCCTCTTCCAACAAACACAGTCGATGGAAAATGATGGATGCACTTAAAATAAATACTTATCCACAAGCTCACTAAAATAACGAACGGCTTACCTTACCTTAATCTTAGTGTATACCCATTTTTTAATTCTTTTCGGAATGAACGAATAACTTTTTCATTTTATTATATTGGCTAATATTTTATTATATTTTCTTTGATTTTAAAAAAACTATCTTCCTTTAAATCTATTTTAATTGGGTCTCGTCTTTACAAAAGATACAAATTATAATTATTAAATACCATTAGTTCTATTTGCAATAGCGTGTACCGATCTTTACTATCTTCATCGGTCTATTTTATTCTGAGTGCACGGGTTACGAGCGACTCGTGGCAGCTGCAGAAATTGCAGTGCCAAAACGAAATTAACCCACAACCTACAATCCTTCAGAAGGCAGCATCCTAGTGCTGTGGTGTGCGTGAGTATCTGTGTGCGCACTAAAAGCGGTTTATGCCACTCACATGTAAACCCAGTTGGCTGCCAAGTGTTTGGATGTTTAGATGTTTGGATCCAACAACACCCACACACGATTGTTGTGTGGATAGGTCGTGGCTTCGCGTGTTCCAAGCAGCCCAGCCACCCCCTCAGCCACCCACTTTTCCCCTTGGGTTGGTTAAATTTTCTGTTTGCTTTGCTGTGGATTTTCGTTACGTTTCGGTGGAATTCCCCTCCCATTTTCCTCCTTACTTTTTCGTACCTTCAACGTATTTTGCATTTGCTTGGCACAGATCCGAGGGGGTTGGTGGGTTAAGGTTGGTGGATGTGGATGTGCCTGCGAACTTCTCTCTTCTCACTCTTCTCACTCTTCTACCCCCGTTCTCTTTTTGTGAGTGTTTTCTCTCTGGTGTTTGGCAAAGCTTTTGTAGTAGAGAAATACGAACCATTTTCGTTGTTGTCGATTCTGATTCCCCCTACCCACTTTTTGTTCTCTCTCGAAGTAATTTTTTGGTTTTTGCGGCTTGGCTGTGCTTGCTTAGAGTGACCAGAGTTAAGCAAAAGTTTATAGGACATTTTTTCAGCTTAGCAAATTGTGCAAAAAAAACATTGGCGCGTGTGGCTCGGCATTAAATATGCAACTTTAATGGTCACCATGATGCAGGGATATTTTTACTGCCGTTCTTTTCAGAGTCTGAGAGTTCGTACATTTGATTTACAATGGCCTTTAGTTAAGAGGCTACTTCAAAAGGAAAATTTTAAGCATTTAATGTAGAATTTTTATATTTCAACATAAAAAGGAATTGAGTTATATTGTAGCTCGCTTTTCAGCATCCAATTTATTTCGTTAAAAATCCATAGTTTCATCCTTTCTATACCATATGATAAATAATGTAAACATTTTATGGGATGCAACAGCTACATATTAACTGTGACCTATAAAACATAGAACAGACCTATGATAAAGTGATCTTATTAATAGATAATTGTGTTTACACGTTAATTGGAACTGTTTTCCCTGCAATATGAGTAATAAATTATAATGTGTGGGTGACAATGATTGTGCGTGCTTCTTGTCATTAAGTGTGCAATTTTGAAGATGCTGATGCAAGGATATATTTTACTGCGGGCATTTCAAAGTTTGAACATTAACAGGGAAAACTCGACTCGGCAAACCGAACGACAGACAGACGCCAAATGACATCAATTAGCCAGGCGAGAACAAAGCCTGGCCTTTAGGCCATGACATGTTAACAGTCGAAGACACGGCCCCAAATTGTGCCAAGGCTTTGCAGGCAGTAACGATTCAAATGTGATTGATGGGGAGTGGGAGGTAACCCTCAGTATCGCTTACATAGTTGATGTAGAATTTTCACGCCAATTGCGATTAGTTGTTGACGCCGACTGCAATTAGTCTAGTGCCAAGGCAAACGCCGGCGGCATTAATTGCCAATGAAGGCACTTAAAGGGCAATTTACCGTGGGCGTTTGGACCCGGCACTATCCACTCCCCACCTTCCACCCTTTACCTCCTACCTCCGCGTAACTGGGGCTTTACCTTTGAACCGAATCGTACTCGCTAAGCGGATTACGCCTCACGAAAGAGCAGCGCAAAAGTTTGCACAATTCACTCGAGGGCAACAGCATCAAAGCCGCATCAAACTTGGTCTCTAAGTTTACCTTTTTTGTGTCCTGACCTGACCACTCCAACTTCGGCCTGAGGAGGCTTACCTGTACTTTGGACCTTTGCGAAGAAAAACAAGTGGGAGATAGATATATGAGCTCCCGATAAACTTGACAAAGAGTTGGAACCACTTGGTAAAGGGCTGGCAGGTTGGAAAATGTTTGATTTACCATTTGCCTTATGTAATTGAAGTATGAAACCAGGAGATGCTAGAATACACGGAGTGGTTTATACGAATTAGAATTTAACTAGAAGAATAGAAGCGCAGGTTTTGGCTCCCATTCTGCAAATTGACTGTCGTTTAAAAGAAAAATAAAAATTTAGATCCTTAGGGAATTTTACCACAAACTCATAGAGGAAGACCTATTATAAATCGGATCGCAATTACATAAGTTATGGAATATAGAAGTGCAGTTTTTGGGCTTCCATTCTGAAAGCTTTTCATTAACGAAAAAACCGAACATAAAATAATTAATATTTTATTTGTGTTAGATGTTGATAGTATCAACTTGATACTTAAAAGTAATATCCCTGGTTGCAACATGACCACAGCATCATTTGCATTTTCGCTTAAGTTTTTCTCATTGTGTGTGCGCTGAGAATTTTCGAATTCAATTCCGTTTCAAGCGGCGCGTAGCTATGAACTCAATTTGCTACGCCTGACAAATTCCAATGACAAAGAATTTTTCCTCTCCGGAAGTTTGTTATTAGCCGCTCGCATCCGGCTGCCACAGTCGCAGGATGGATTCGATGACCCAGCACGTTGGCCAGCGGAGTGCCGAGTGCCGAGTTTTCCCCGTTTTGTGACCCCACCGTTTGCGCATCTTATCCGCGCAGGCGTCTACGGTGCGTATACGTAACGTGGTGTATTTCTGGGGAAGTTTACGTACAACGCGCCGTGTCGTGTGTGTTTTCCTAGCTTGGAAAACACACTTTTCGCAGTGCATTCATTTTGCATGTCGCCCGGCCTGACAGTTGATTGCCTGTCAGCGGTGGGCATCCGGATTGGCGGACCAAACTGACCCACATTCGAGTGGTTCGGCGGTGGTGGAGATGTGTGGGTGTGCTGCAGCTTTTGTGAATGATGTGGCCCACACAGACACACACACACACACAATCTCTGCACTCGTTTTCCTATCAATTGTAATGCGTTTTTAATGGCAATGCCTTATCTGTTTGTGTCATCGGCACTGGGCTATTAAACATATTCATAATGCGACCGACCTCCCCGACTTCCAAACAATCCGCTTTGTTTCATTCCGTTGATTCGAACGGCTTGATAAACAAACCTTTGCACAAGCGCCATTGTGTTGGACCGTTATCATTCATAATGTTTGTCTGACATGCCAGCCGGTCCCGCAGCGCTTTTGAGTTGGGTCCAGGCTCAGTCCACTCATGATTGGCACTTTGCTGGCATTTCGATTCGTTCGCCACTCGCTTTCCCTAAATAGTCCTGCGCCCGTAATTGTTATCGATGCCGGGATTAGGGGCACTCTTCGGGGAGAGTGTGCGTGGGAGTCAAGTGAAGGCTCAGTGGAAATGATTTGAGTGGGATTCACTTAGCCCGGCTGCCGTTCGAGGTACTTCCCCGTTGTCCCGCAGAAGTCCTTAGCGGGATGAAAGGGCTGGCAGGGAATTGAAAACATAACGAAGCTCATCTAGCAAAGCTCTTGTATCGATGACAAAACAAGCTTTGCATGACGGTTGGCATTCGATTGGAGGCTTGAGTGAGGGAATCGAAAATAAAGGATTACAAGTTAAATTGTAGTATTGGTCTACGCTTTAAATCGTTAAAATTTTAATTTTTTTTAATGCATAAATGAGTCAATTTGTTAATTTAATGTAAATCAATAAAATAGAGTATGGAATTTTAAATGTTTTTTAGGATATTACAATACTTATACGTTTTTTATAATATTTAACTTTTTTTTTTTCTATAAAACTTCTTATGAATGGAATCATGTTTTTAGGGTTGAAGTGGTTATGAAATTTCAGGAAAAATCTTTTGGACAAACAAATAAGCCTCTCAATTAATTACTATTAATTCGACGGATTTTAACAAACAGTTTCGCTTGTGTCATCAATTATGCGAGCCGAGTGTCCTGGGCATTTTCGACAAGTTCAAGACCGCTCGGGCGAAATCACATCTGGCAATGCCGGCGCAGCGTCCCCAGCAGACGTCTTCTGCTGACATCCTGGCATCCTGGCGCGTTTCAAACTCAATTCCCCAAATCCCGACTGCCAATTTTTCCCTGTTAAATAATTCAAATACATACACACACAGAGCGCAGAGAGGACAGCACGCAAACGCACACTATAAAGTGTCCAAAGTGCCGAAGTTTTCCGAGCCGAGCCAGAGCTTTCGCTCCCGTTACACAAGAAAGTTTTCCAACTGTGTGTGTGGGTGTGTGTGTGTGTGTGTGAGGGGCTTTTCCTGTTTGTGAATGTATTTGCTCCAATTTCGAGAAGGGAGATGTTCGGCTGGCATTTTCCCGTTACCCGTTTCCCGACTTCGGACCGAAGCTCGCCAGCCGGGCCAGCGGATTCAATACGCAAGGTTCAGTTGAGCGCGCTGGACGTTCGACTCGTGGTCCGTTCGCCGAAGTACCGAAATTCCGAAACACCGTTATAGCAGCAGCGTCGTGCGTGCGTAGTAGTACACGCATACACACACACACAGAGCTGCAGAGCTCGTGGCGTGTAGTAAAACTCATTAAAAAGCAACTTATTCAATACTATTTCACGAACGCGGGGGCGGCGGCGGCGGCGGTAGAAGAAATACGCGCGCGCTCAACAGAGGTCCTCAGAAAAGAAAAACCGAGTCGAACGGCACACATTCTCGTCATCGCTGCGGGCGGACTCTGGAAATTATTGCACAAAAGCGAACGAAGCGCGGCGATAAAAGTTAAATGTCGCGTTAAATTGCCTCGCTGGCTCGATCAATACCAAAAAACCAAAAAAGGCGAACGGCGAACGGAGGAAAAACAGCAGTCAATTAAAACGGTCTTAGGGAATACATACATATTATTTTTTCAAGGCAAAGCAAATCTACAACTAGGTAAACAAGCACCATCCGAAATGGCAGAGCTCAGTGCATGTGTCCCTGCGAGAAATGTTAAATGTGTGTGTGTGTGTCAAGCGAAATGTAATTTATTGGGGCCAGACAACGCTGCGTATACGCAACGCAATTTCTTCAACGACTTATTAATTTTCGTGCGCCTTCTTTCCCATTTTTTTTGACTGTCCCATATACAGACAAAATTTTTGTTGCTAAATGCGCGCGCTCACGCCCCCTCACACACACAAAGGCAGATGTATCCATCTCTCCTCCCTCCCTCTCACACACACTGAGACAAAAGGGCACATGGCGCTGGAGCAGACGCACACACTTAAGGTTCAACAGCCCGACGATTGCCTGGCAAGGATAACAGGGAAAGGAGGAGCAGGGAGCAGAGAGTACGGAGAACGTGGGCCGCCCCCAAAGCAGCCATTATCTTCGACAATGCTAACCCACGTAGCTCGGTCCGCGTTGCGTATACGCCGCGTTGCCCGTTGCCCGTTTACCAAACTCTCGGGGATTTTCGGGGCTTCATCTTTTGTCTGCAAAAGTGGCAAAATGTAATTTTTGGCATTTACTTGCCGCTGTCGGTCTTAGCACGTCTGCAGAGTAAACCCAACGCCTTCGACAGACCGACAAACCGACTCACCATCACACCACGCCTCTGCCCGGTTTATATTGCCAAAGCAGCCGCGCGGGAAATGTAACTAGAGCTGGAGGCATTGTTTCTATCTACACTTGGGGAAAAATCCCAGCTTAATCCTCTTTGCTATCTCGTAGCAAAGCCAAAATCCTTGATTCTTTTCTTAAAATATTTTTGAAGCCTTTAGTTTTTACTAAACTTAAAAATTTAATTTAGTATCAAGTATATTTTATCATCAAGTTCAGATGGGTCAGAAAATCAGCAAGGGCGAAGCTCCGTTACTATGGGCAATTATTCCCCTGAAATTGGGCTTAGTTTACCAGGCAAAATATGATAATTAAAATTATAAAATGAAAGATTTCTTCAATTGTGCAAAAATGTTAAGAAAATTTAATTTCGATTTATCTGACTGACTCGGATAATCTGTATTCCTTTGAGAAATTTAATTTGTTTTAGTAGTCTGTCAGGTTGAGTAATAGCTATTATTTTTTGACGTGTAGTATAAAAAAGTTGTGTGTTAGTTCTGCTACCAGATTTGTATTTTATAACACCATTTGTTTCTAGAATTTCAGAAATACACTTTTTGTGTTGCTTGTTTATTTCCGTTGCACTTTAAATTTTCATGGAATAATATCTCTCCCTTAATCTTTCTTTATTGATAGTCAGCAATGGCTTTTAACACTCTCGGAGGTGAACTATATTACTGTCCGCCTTAAAAGGGGAAAACCATTTTTCTTGGCCACCTTCTTTCTTTCTTCCCCACAAATTAGTGGAGCCGGCTTTTGTTTCGGGTTGTTTCGAGTTGTTGCGCTGCCTGTGCCCCGTTTTAATTTAGTATGCCTGGAATTAATGAAATTTTCGCACGGCCAGACGAAATTATTTTCACCGGGCTCGAAGTGAAGTACGCGATGCCCCGGGGGCGGCTCCACTTGCTCCGCATCCTTATCTTTGGCTGGCACTCTGCCCTGCGGCATTTAGTGGGGGCTGTGCAGGCCACCGCACTTAAAGAGCCATTTAAATCAATTGTGTAGAAATTTTGAAATCGTTTTGGCAAGCGGCGAGCGGAGATGGAAGCCCTCCGTTCGAAACTCGCCATTGGCAGAGAAGCGTGAAAGGCAAACATAAATATTTCGCTTGGCAACAAAAGGCAGCCAAAACGGAAGCCACACACACACACACTTTGGGACGCTGGCCAGGGGTCAGGGGTCAGGGGGCGTCTGCCTGATGTAGAGGCACTCTCATAGATACAGTTATCACGACTTTTGTGTGCTTAGAGAATGGAAAGCGGATAAGGCCATAACCGAGCGAAACAAAGCGAAGAGAAGAATGATACAATTGGAACTAAGCCTTAGGACGTGTGCGGGAGCAACAAAATACGTATCAAATTATAGCCTAAGTAGCAGTTACGAAACCACCGAATCACGAACAAGGATAAACCATACAGCGAAATAGGTATACACTAGAATCGAAACGAATCGAAACCAATCGAATCAGCTGCAGAAACTATCGCATAACTCAGTAAACTCAACATATCCCTTCGAGGCTCCACATATAGTGGACGAACCGAACCGTTTCTATATCTCGAGTTCAACGCGAAACAAGCAAGTTGGCTGCAACAAAATTAATGTGTGATAGCGCCACCACAGGATGTTTCCTGACCAGAAGCAGCCATCGCAAGGTGAGTGTGTTGAGAGCTGAATGTATAATGTACAATGTTGTGTGCGGCTTATTTATTAATAGCATATTAAGTAATGTGGCCTGGGGATGGGCGATGGGCCTACAGTGCCCTTGGAGTAGAGCTGCAAATCCATGAAAGCAAATCCGATGTATTACTCCCATAATGAGCTCACAATTTATGTGCTTCTTTGAAATCCGCCTCATTCATGGGCTTTATGCGATTTAAGATTGAAAATTTAGATTTCAGACTGGTGAGCCATTAATTTAGCATATTTGGAGCATTGTTTGGGAATATATCGTATGTACGTTTAACAGCGAAATGGAAAACTATTGTCCAAGGCTTAGTTATAAATTATCGTACAAAAATGGTTAACATTTTAATTCTATGGAAGCACGTTTTATACAAAATCTATTGTCTTTTGTTTCGTTGGAAAGTTTATTGGCTAGTTTGTGTTATATTTTGGGCATCCAATTAAACGTTTCTGTGATATAAAGGTTCTATTGTTAAGATACTTTGATAAAATGAATTTTTAAAAACTTTAGTTTAAACCATTTTTCTGCTCAAGGGAGCTAATAAATATTCAAATGCAAAACATGTATAAAAGTTCAAGTGAGCTGCTGGGAACGGAGTGTGTTTGTGTGCTCGAAGTGATTCGGGTTCTTAGCTGCTGAGGAATATTGAGTTAGATTCGCGTCAAAGGAAATATTTCCGCAATATCACGGTGTAGTTGTTGTGCTGTTGGGTGGAAAATTCCGAGGAGGCAGGCTTCACAACACCCACATCAATAATAACCGTCGCCCCATAAAGCGCTGGAAATGTCATAAGTCTGCGAGGAGTACGCAGGTCCAAGCGACCGCCCACTGCCACCCACTCCACATGGGATGACGAGTGCCTTCAGCCAGAAGCGAGCGAATTTGCATGACATTTTCGCATATACTTTTGTGTATTTCACTTTAATATTTATGTATATGGATCGGTATGCAAATATTGCCTTTTGCACGCTCCGCAGTTGCGACTATTAGCCGGTTAAGCCCCCCTGTGCCCCATTTTATTTTTATTTTTTCATCTGCTATAAACGTTTCCCTTTTCCTTTTTTTAATTTTAATATTTCTCTTTTTTTTTGGTGGAAAACATTGAGTTTTTATTTGTGTGCGTACATTGATGCGGATGAATGAATAAATAAATAAGCGTAAAACAAATAATAATGCATATTTCATGGATGCGCGCAGCAAAGGCCAACGAACCAAAACGAATCAACTACTTTGGGGGGCATCCGAACAGAAAGAAACAAAAAACCGGGCTTGATAAATAAGCCAACTTTGAACTTGTGACGATAGAACGAAGTAACCCGGCCCTAGGCCATCCACGGCCCAATGAGAACCCACTTAGACACATAATCGCTTTTTGTTTATTTACACACGTATACGTTGGGGCAGCCACAGATTGCAACTTTCAACAACTTTGGCCGACGGCGAAGGGTGCTTAAAATATTGAAATAAAATTCCATTAAGTATGCAGCCCTTGGAGCGGCGCTAAAAATATTTGCATAGATAAAATTGTGGGCACGAAACTGTTTGCGTTCTTCTTCCCTTCGGTTGGGTAATTAAATTTTTTGGGGGAAGTCGAGACTGGGCACTTGAACCGAAAATTCACTTTACAAAAGGCCCAACATCTACATTTTAAAGCAGATCTTTAAAAAGAAAATTTAAAATGGCTCCATTTTAAGATCTTTAATTTATTTATTTATTTAATATTTTATTTATCACTTAATAAGTAAATAACAAATATCTTACTAAATTTTAAAAATTATATTTTCAATTTTTCGAGTGCACACTCTGTACACATGGAAATCCTTCTGGATCCCCTGCTCTATCCTCTATCCTCTACCCTACCCCTTTCCCATTCATATCGGTGTCCTTGTGTCCTGAGTGATGTGAGTGGCCGGAGCCAGTGAAAGGTTTGTCCTGCACTCTTATCCAGCTTTTCGGGCTGGATATCTTCACGCTTCATCCTGTTCTGCTCGACACTTTTGATTGGATGGAGGCTTAAGGCCTTTGATGCCCTGATATCCTGACACTCGGCTTAGCCGTGTGTGTGTGTGGGTGTTTGTAAGCGACCCGGATCTAATTGCATAATGCGATGCTTGGAATGCGTTTGACGCCATCTTGGCATGCCCCATTGTTTGCTCCCGGGCAGATTTAAATTTAATCAATAAATCACGTATACGCCGGGTGTGCTGTGCTGTGCCCATGAAAGTGCTGGCTACCCCTAACCATATTCATTCACATTCAGCCAGTCAGCCAGCCAGCCATTCAGACTGCTCGGCTGTCGGAGTCACCGCCACAATGCGGCTTGTGTCACTTGTGTTGTCGTCGTGGTTGTTGCCTTGTTGTTTGCCTTAATTTGCGGTTATCTCGACTGGCGCCCCCCGCACCAGCCAAATCCAAAGCAATCCAATCTGATTCGAGTCAAGCAAAAGCTCCTGTTCGCTGGCAGAGAATGTGAATGTGCCCTGTTCTCCGGTCTTGTGCCACATATTTTGACATTAGCGCAGCTGCAACTGACAACTATTATTAACATGGCGGCGGAACGTTGTGCATTTGGCATTTAATTGTAATCGTTGTCAGTGTATTCGGTGAATTCGGGACGAGAGAGCCGGGTGACGTGTAATTGGCATGGAGGCGCCGCCCAGGGAATTCCACTGGCCATTTAAATTTATAATTATCCGGCCTTTGTTTGCGGCTCAGGTGGAATTCAGGTAGAATTCGGTTTTGGCTTCGGTATGGCTCGTTTTGGGTATCCGTTTGGCTCGCTGGGCATTGTTCTATTATTTGCCCGGAATAGTTTGGCCCAAGGAAATTGTTTTGTGTGGAGAACGGTTATGAATGCCAAATGAATGCCCGAATGAAAGCCTAAGCCAAAGCCCCCGGAGCAGAACAACAATTTCTTGATCCACCTGCCGACCGGAATACAATTTGTTTTCGGGAACAAATTATACAACGAATTGTTAACAAAATGCTGTGGTGGATTTCCTGAAAATTATTCCCTAGAACATGGAAAATTTTAGTGGTTAAGCCAGCACGTTATGGCCATTAAAAGTTGAATGGGCGAGACGAAATTTCCCAGAACTCTGGGCCGCTTTTAGCCCCCTTCCGCTGGCCAAGTAATTCGATCAGTTTGAGCACCATTAGACAAATAACATGACTTGCTATTTTCTATAGAGTTATTAATTACTCGGCGTTGGCAAAACAAAATCAATTTCATCAATTCAAATGGCCGCAAAGCCAAGGCAATTATTCTAATTTTTGTTTGGGCCATCTAAGCAGCGTCCGGATGAAATGACAAAGGCGAGGGAAAGGGATCGCACATCATGCTAAATCACACGCTCTGTCAATCAATCAATGCGTCGGACAATCAATCACCCGAGGAAAACGGGGGAAAGGAGGGCAGAACCAAGAGCCACGAAAGGCAAGTCAACCTCCCCCGGAAAACAGTGGCAATTCTGGCTGGAAACGAAGTTAGGCTCAGTCATTACAATTATGGCTAGTCAATTATTAACCTGGCCAGGGAAATGACGCACTTCTCCATGGCATTCGGACCTTCCGAAATGATTAGTCCAAACTGGGTACACTGAGGGAAAAAGTAAGAGTGTTGCCTTCCTAAGTTGTGAATTGGAATTTACCCTTTCCTAGATGAAGAAGTTCTTCGCTCTCCAACACCTAAAATGTATAATTTGATTATTAAGATATATATAGGGTATTCAAATACCCTACTATATCTGCTATCCAAGACTGCTTTCTCTACTGATAGTTTATGGCAGTTAATGGCGTCTACGCTGACATAATTACAATTTTAGTCAATTTCCGTTTTCGGGTGTTTATTTTTTATTTGGCTGTAGAGGCACTAAAATGATTTTATTGATTTGTGTTGTCACGCAACTTCCTCTAATGGCTTCTCGGTCCTTCGGCCCTCTCCCTCTGGCAAAAGGTCCTTTCCAAATTAGTTTTTCCTCCCAACAGAAACTGCCAGTCAGAAGAATCATCCATAATTAAAAAAGCTTGCCAAAGTCAGTCCTCAATATGTGATGTCTTGAGGATTTTCAATTAGTTGTCGTCACCCGGCGGGGGGCGAATAAAAGTGGGGAAAGTGGTGAGTCTGGGTGGTTTCCGTAGGCTCGCTGCTTAGTCAGCAGCAGCAACAACATAATGAAGTTGAAATGAGTTTAAACAGGCAGCCCCAGCCCCCAAGGGAGGGTTCAGCCCCGGTCTTCCGTGAGTCACATGTGCGCCAGACGTTGACTAAAGACGCTTAATGTAAGTAAGCCCGCCCTCGTAATTTGCATGCCGCAGCAGCACTCCTCCGCTGCTTCGGCAGGCAATTTCCCACTACTTAGGCCCCCCAACTTATTGGATTTGCCGGTTAATAAACTATGCACTTACTAATTAAGTGCGCGACTCGCTGTAAATAACTTATGGCCGCAAAGTGAGTGGAAAACGCCTCAGGCCATGCAGCTGAAATTCACAAGAAAAGAATACTAGTTAGTTAGTTAGTCTCAAAATAGACCTGCAAAACGTGTTATTCGGGGGTAAAAATATAATATAGTGGGCATTTATTCAAAGAAGTTTGTGTATTTTACATATCTGATAAAAATAATAATAGAAACTGATTTAAATAGTAATAATATAAAATCAGCCATTTTTATGAATAATGTAGCACTTAAAAATATAACGAATTTAAAATTTTTTTTTTCATACCTAATAATAAAAAAGTAGCGTATATCAAAAAATATATTGCTTTTGTAAATTTAATTTAATAATAATAAAAAAGTAGCGAATAAAATTTTAATATGGTGAAACCCTTTCGTGATAAAATAAAGTTTTAGAAATGTTCAAGTGTCAAACAAAGTGTTGCAGGTCTGGGGAGTGATTATACCGAACTTGACGCATTCCAAAGGGAGCGGGAAAGAGGAGAAGGGTCAGACTGCCCACACGTGGGTGAATAAATTTGCCGCTGACAGCCTCGGACGGAGGGTGTTTGCTGTTGGCTTGGCACTTCATGTGTCCATTTGGGACCCGCTCCTCTGGTCTTCCAAAGATCCTCTGGCCTAAGCAGACCTGCACGCGATGCACACAATCTATATTTATTGTTTTTGTTGGCGCACCAGCGCCGTTCTCGTTAGCAAACAGCAACAACAATGCGAAGCCATCAACAATGTGCCGCCTTCTTGTCCTTTGTGCCGCCTGGCAAGTCCTTTTTATTGAATACAGTTGTTCGGCCAAGACCACGCCCAGTTTTCCCTCACACACTCCCGCAAATGGGTGTTCAAGTCGAGGAAGAAAGCACAAATGTACACTTTTTCATGCCTTGCGGTCTGTGTGTTAATGATGCCTCGGCATTTCGCTTGAATTATTTATTTGGTTATGCATTTGCAGTTGGTAAAGTGCAAACAAACACCGAAATACCATTACAGTAAACAGACTTTAATAGTTTAATGCCAGTTGGCCAGAAATTTTTCCAGCGATTGCCCAAAGGACCTAAGATTGAGGGAAAGCTAAAGTTTCTCTCTGGATGGCCCATATTCTGCGAGTGTTAAGCGTAAAAAGTGGCAAGGGAAATGTTGGGAAAACATGAAACTACTTCATATTTATTTGGACGTACAAGTTTATATTTACTTATAAACTATTTGTTATAAATACAAAATATTCTTAAATATTTTTCCCAGTGAGCACAGATTGTCAGGGAGCACAAGTATAATAATGCCTATTTGACTAACAGCAAATGGACGGAGCAGGCGCGAAGGACCAAACTTCCGACCTAACGACATCTGCTCTCGTTTCTGCTGCTGTTTCGAGTTTTCCAAAGTTCCACAATAGCAACAACAATAAGGGGGGGAATGAGGAGGAGGAGTGGATAGTGGGTGGAAAGTGAGAACTGGGGGCAGACAGTCACCGACACATGTCAAAGTTTCGCAATTTCAAAGTGTTCTTCTTTCCCCGTATTTCTTCCTTTTTTTTTCTTTTGGTGACCGTTGTGAACATGATTTTTGGCAACCGCAGGGCCGAGCTGAGGGTCACTTGAGGAGATGTTGCAACCGCAATTTGTGAGATAACCCGCACACCCCTTTCCCAGCATTAATCCATTAAAAACTTCGCTTAGCCTGCGCCAGCCAACTTCATTTAAAACCAATTTCATGGGCGTCCCTCACAGAAACCGGGGAAAATCAAAGTTGCACATTGTTGCCGTGGCCTGTGGGCTGTTGCCTGTGGGTTGTCCCCCTTCCTCTTCCGGCGGGGAGAGCGGAAGGGACTGGACTTTCCCCCATCAACTCCTGACCGTGTGACATCATCGGCGAACGTCACGTGCCGGGTACAGTCGCCCTGGAGTCCCTTGCATGACGCTGCGAGCGAGTGATGTGGCACTGACAGAAATTACAGTGGCCGCAAGTCGCCGCCAAAATGAGTGACGAAATAATTATTGCATACTTTCTAGGGCGACTGCTGGATAAGAGTTTGATGGGAAAACATTTGCCAGTAAATTTAGTTAGTCACTTTGAAAAGTTATGGGCTGTGGAAATCCAGCAAATAAGGATAGAATTTAATGCAAAAACAAAGGTCTCTAAATAGTAACTATATCGAATGATTTTTATAATATTTCATTTAATTGAATTCAAACCCAAAGAACCAAATAATCAGAAAATTAAAAGGGTTCCTAAAACCCAAATAAGATTTTATGTATCGATTAAAAAAAATACATAACTAAATTACATGAGTTTGCATAAATAAATTGAGAGCTAAAAAGGTTCTCTGCAGAATATACCCCGGAAGCGTTTGTAGAACTAAACAGCGCCAAATTAGCTTAATTAATGCAAAGCTAAATCTTTTAGCGAAGCTCAAGTGCAGAAGCTGCAGCAGCTGGGGTAACAATTAGTTTAATTTATGCAGTAGCGCGTGGCACTCGAGATTTGCATAAAAGCCCAGCGCCAAACGAGTATGAATGCAAAACTAACGAGAAACTATTTACCTATTATTTCTCTGCTTTTCTGTTTGCAGGAGAATGGAAGATCAGTTCCTGATGTCACTGCCAGCCCGGGACGCGCTCCTCCGGGCCCGCTGCCCGCCAACCAGCTGTCCTCGCTGGGCAATCAGCAGCATCATGGCAACCAGCAGCACCATGGCAACCAGCAGCATCACGGCAACCAGGGCAACCACCGCGGTGCCAGCGGGAGCCTGTCGAATGCCGCCGGGGTCAAGGACCCGGTGATGCTGCAGGGCGACTTCCGCAAGGTCAGCGGCATCAGCTCGGAGATCTTCCGCCAGATAGAGGCCGTCGAGAATGACCACGACCCCAATACGGCGGCCGCCCTGGAGGCGGTGGAGCGGCGCGGCGAGATGATCGTGCGCGTCCTGGAGCCGCGGTGCATGGGCAGCAAGCAGGCGGTGGACGCCGCCCACAAGCTGATGAACAAGGCGGACGGACGGCACACGGTGCAGCTGGTGGAGATCGTCAAGCGGCCAGGTCAGACGCTGGGTCTCTACATCCGCGAGGGCAATGGCGCGGATCGTACGGACGGCGTGTTTATCTCGCGGATTGCCCTTGAGTCGGCGGTCTACAACAGCGGCTGTTTGCGGGTAAGTTGATGGCAAAGCTTAAAGGAAAACCATATGTTAAAGCCTTCTTTCAGGTGGGCGATGAGATCTTGGCCGTGAACCTGGTGGACGTGACCCACATGTCCCTGGACGACGTGGTCATCATTATGTCAATTCCGCGCCGCCTGGTGCTGGCGATACGGCAGCGGCGTGGCAATCGCGGCACAGGATCCCCCGGACCGCCGACGCTCTCGCGTCCGGAACAGAAACCGCCACCGGTGGTGGTGATCAAACGGGACCTGCGGGACGAGGACCTGGACGAGACGGACCGGATGCCGAGACCGCGCTCATCACGTGAAAGACGTACAGGTAGTTTAAAGTGGGCGCCGTGTTCGTCAGGCTAATCGGTTGCCTCTCCTCTATTTCTTCCAGGAGATGGTCGCGAGATGACGGAATCGCGATCCCGCTTGGGTCTCGGCCTGAACAACTACAGTCCGCAGTCGGAGCAGCTGGACATGTACTACAATACCCGCGGGGGCGGTGGCGGAGGAGGAGGAGGAGCCATGGGCGAGCCGCCCAACTGGGGCTACAAGCCCCCACCGCCACCATCCTCTGTGATTACGGAGCAGCCAACCAAGGGCCATGCCTTTGCTCCCTCACATGCTTACTACCAGAATGCTGGCACCCTGGAGAGCCTGGCGGAGAAGGTGCACGCCTTCTATCCCGGGCAGCCTGGCGGTCCGCCCGTGGGTCCCTCGAGAAGAATGTCCACGGGCACGGGCAACGTGGGACTCGCCCAACAACACGCCCGTTTCCCGCGATCTGGCTCCGATCAGCATTTACCTCGCGTTGAATATGCCGACTACTCCAACTCCCTGGGACGTCATTCGCTTCTGCGGTCCAGTTTGAAGCCAGGAACGGCTGGAGGAGCTCCAATGCCGGTGGGAGTGGGTGGAACTCTGGGACGATACGGTCGCTACGATCAACAGAGAGCCGGTGTTTCCAAGTACGGTCCCCCGGCGGGTGGAGCTCAGTCGCTGACCCGTCGCTCCCGACCAAATCTGGACTATTCCAGCGACACGGAGGCCACAATTGGCCCCAGGCCAAGCTACTACTACTACAACAGACCCGCCATCGGCAGCATGCCAAGAGGAGCGGGCGGAGCAGGCGGAGGAGGAGTGGGTGCGGCGGCAGCGGCTGCCTTGTTGGCCGGCGCCGCGGATCTCAATAAATTCAATTCCTTGCCCCGGGAACGACCAGGAGTGCGACTGCAGGGCATTCGCTCCAGGATGGGCGATCGTTTGGTGGACGAAAACGATGGCAACACTTCGGCACCCGAATTCGATGCGCGGAGGGGCAGAGATCTGCGACAGCGAATCACAGCCAGTCCGTCGATATTCACGGCGGACGAGTATCGCGCCTGGTTGAGAAGGGCACCCAGCAGCTCGGCGATTGCGGAGCAAATGCGGATGACACGGGACATGTTTGCTCAGCCGCGAGCACAGCGATTCTCCTGCAGCGCCGAGAACATCCACGATGCGCTGAGAAATGTATGTATATATACTACTCTTAATTTTAGTTTTATTAAAATATATTATTTCCCCCACAGACGGAGAGCATCTACTCCAGTAGAACCCACATCCTCGGCACGGGCACTCTCGATAGGAACATGGGCCTCACTCGTCCGATCTCCGCACTGCCCGTGAGATCCATGTCCTCGCAGCACATCGGAGGAGCTGGCTCCATTCGTTCGCCCAGCATACGGCGCATGAGGCAGCTACTGGAGCTATCCGCGGGTCCAGCCAGTCCCAGCGGAAGCATTCTCAGCACCGGTGGCCACCAGAGTCCGGCGCCGACGCCAAGTGCCACGTTGCCCCGGCCTCACCGCCAGATCGACATCAACCCGGCGGAGTTTGCCAAGTACAAGCTGGACAAGCCCATTGTGGATATCGGTGGGATATCCGGGATGTTGTGGATTCATTTGCTCGCAGGTCGCGGCTTGAGGACAGCTCCAGAGGGAGCGCAGGGCGGGCAGGTGCCACCTGGCCAGACCCGAGACCTCTACTGCGTCATCGAGTGCGATCGCGTGCACAAGGCGCGCACAGTGGTGCGTTCGGGTGACCTGCAGTTCGACTGGGACGAGTCCTTCGAGCTGGACCTGGTGGGCAACAAGCAGCTGGACGTGCTGGTCTACTCCTGGGATCCGCAGCACAGGCACAAGCTGTGCTATCGAGGGGCCATCTCGTTGTCGTCGATCCTCCGGCAGTCGCCACTCCACCAGCTGGCCTTGAAGGTCGAGCCCAGGGGCACGATATATATTCGCATGCGGCACACGGACCCACTGGCCCTTTACAAGCGCAGGGGACTGCCCAGTTTGAGGGCCGGCTACCCCACCCTCTTCGGCGCCGACTTGGAAACGGTGGTCAATCGAGAGTCGAAGAACGCGCCCGGCAGTGCACCGGTGCCCATCGTTTTGAGGCGCTGCGTGGAGGAGGTGGAGCGCCGCGGGCTCGATATAATCGGGCTGTACCGACTGTGCGGCTCCGCCACCAAGAAGCGACTGCTGCGCGAAGCCTTTGAGCGCAACAGCCGTGCCGTGGAATTGAGCCCGGAACATGTTCCTGACATCAACGTCATCACCGGCGTGCTCAAGGATTACCTCAGGGAGCTGCCGGAGCCGCTGTTCACGCGCTGTCTCTTCCAGATGACGGTGGATGCCCTGGGTGGGTACTTAACTTTGTTATTGTTGGCTAGAGATAACGCTAATTTTATTGTTCTATTTCACTTTCAGCTGTCTGCCTGCCAGATGACCCCGAAGGCAATGCGAAACTGATGCTTAGCATACTCGACTGCCTGCCGCGGGCGAACAGGGTAAGATTTGCCCTTTTCCATTTAAAAAGTATACTTTTAACCATATTTTACCCACAGGCCACCCTGGTATTCCTGCTGGACCACCTCTCGCTGGTCGTCTCCAACTCGGAGCGGAACAAGATGTCCGCCCAGGCGCTGGCCACCGTGATGGGCCCACCGCTGATGCTGCATTCGGCGAGTGCGCAGCCGGGCGCTGACATCGATCACGCCCAGCCGATCGCGGTACTCAAGTATCTGCTGCAGATCTGGCCGCAGCCGCAGGCGCAGCATCAGCAGATGGCGCAGCACATGGGCGGCGCTGCGGGGGCGATGATGGGCGGTCTGGCCACCGCCGGGAGCATGAGCAATATGGCCGGCGTTGCTTCAGGTAACGTACTCCCAGCGTCCGATCCTGAATCCCCCATCTCAGAGCAACCCGAAATGCCCCGAACAACAAACACACACTCCGAATATAGCCACCACACTTGCAAGAGTTTGATTCCTTCATTCGTTCCGGCTTTGAATGCATTGCTGCATCAGCAGCAGTTCCAAGCCAGGATCTCTGCCACCCGCTCGCTCTCTTTTTCAATCTCAAGTGCGGCACGAAAACCGTTTTCACTCTTAGCTGTTATGCAATCAAGACTCAGACACGAATACACACAGCCCCAATCATCCAAACACCCACCCACCACCACGGTTGCCACTATCGGTGCGATTTTGAGCTTCAGTTAAATTAATATATAAAATTGGTTGCATATGCATGTAGCTCGTGTTAAATAAAGTCAAAAAAAAATGATTAGCATTTCGTTTATATACTAAAAGAGTGACATGTTAACATTCAGAGAAATGAGAAATGTGATTTACAAAAAATGTGAAATACGAAAAATTTATCGTAAAATAAGAGTGATATCAGAATTAATTTTCTAAAACACAATATAAAATTTGACCCTAAAATATTAGGAACAGATTTGCAAAATGTTAAAGAAGGAAATTTAATTATGTGATTTTATGACGATGTGTTAATACTACTTCTAGGAATCAGTTACAACTAATTGGTTGAGATTCACAAAGTGTATTTTGCTGGTCGACGCTAAATTAAAAATTTTCAAATAATTTGCTAATGACTAATTATAGTTTTCCAAAGCCCAATAAAATATTGGTTTTATGTCCTGGCAGTGATTTAGTGGCAACCGTACACCTCAATCACCTCACCCACTCAGCCACCGTGAACACCTCGAATCGCGTCCACATTAATATTGATTAATACAGAGTCCTATGTAGACAGGTCGGCGCGGCGAGTCAACAGGGCAGCGTGGAAGCAAAGTCAGTGCGTTGCCAGCGGACAGACAGCAACTTCTACTGCAGCAGCAGGCGCAGCTCATGGCGGCGGGCAATCTTCTGCGCTCGTCCACTTCGGTAACCAACATACTCTCCCAAGGCCATCCTCAGCTCTCAGCCACAGCCAACAGTCATCTGTATCAATCAGTAGTGGGTCAGTTAGCTCAATCGCATCGAGCCTTGCAACAAGCGGTGCAACAGGTAAACAAACAGAATCCATACAACACAGCCACCAAAGACAACAAAGCAGAGGCGTCGCCGCGAACAATGAGAAACAATGATTGCAACACGAGAATACTTAACCAGAAATACTATCATACAACTAACTCATCCACATTAAATACACTTCGCACTCCTACTCTCATCCATCTTTAGTTAGGGTTGTGACATGGGATTTAAAACAGTTTTAAAAAAGACTATATTTTTGTTAAGTCCAAGTAACAACTATTTCTTTTTTTGAAAGATCTTAAACAATGTTGAGTGATTATTAACTTTGTGTTTAGTTTTCATTTTTTAAATTAGTAAAAATGGGCTTTCTTTCCACTTTATGTATATAACTTTTATAAACTTTTGATATTTTTAGTTTATGTCAATAATTTAGGTGAAGTTTTGATTGATTAGGAAGAATATTGTTTCAGTCCTATCATTCATTCAACACAAACCAGATACAGACACCTCAAACATATTCAGAAACATTTTCTTGCTCTTCTAACTTTTCCTGTTGACCGTTCTGCAAAAGATGATAATTCAAAAATATTTACTTTCCGAACTATTAAATATATCTTAACCGTTATCTGTTGTCAGTTTGATTTGAGCTTTTTACGAAATACCAACGCAAATCAAATATATTAAAGTAAATCATGATTTGCTGTGATACCTGATCGATAGACGTTGTAATTGTGACATAAATATATACGTATAATACATATATCTATCTATATAATCTAACATATCAGTACGATATAAGCGATGGTAATGATGATGATTTGAGCGATGTGATAAATGTTGAACGGCGTGTAAAGCATGATTGGCCCACTACTGGTAACAAATAAACATACTCGTAACGACTATTTCTACCACATGTATTCCACTCTAGTCCAATAAGTAAATCATACAGCTCTGTATGCCAACACATGCCAAATGAAAGAACACATCATGTAAATGCTTCATTAAACTCGTGTGCCACTGCCATTGTAAAAACTTCATCATCCAAACTTAATTTGTGAATTGCTTACATCCTCGTCCCAGGAATAGATTTCAGTTTCCCTCGTTGGTTGACGTTCACAACCCAAAAAATCCCGACACCTTGTCGTATTGATTTTCCCAAAGTCCAAAAGCACAGCGTATGTAGTGTAGAACATCTTAAAGACGGGAGGGGGACATTTCTGAGCATTTAATGTTCCGCGGACATTTCGTTGAAATTTATTTAGACTTCTTAGGTTGACATTTTTTTGTGGGATTAAGTATTGCTTTTTCAGTTCAGCTATCATAATACATCACTGTCCAGTAAACCCGATTTAAGTAACCTGCACCCCGTTCATGCACAAAGTTGGCCTTTAACTTAAGAAGGATAAATGTATGCTAAAGTATTTTTAATAAACTTCTTGTTATCGTTAACATATATTATTTTAAGGGCTAACTTTAATAGTTTCTTTTACCTTGTTTGCATGCCATTCACCTCACGCTTTGGCCCCACCCACCGCCTATCCAAAACCAGTATCCCAACCCAAATTTCAATAAAAATACCTAATTGGTTAACGAATTGGCCGTCACCTGTATGAGAATCGCACCGCGCACGAAGTGAAATTGTCTTTTGTCTATGAATTTAAACGTGTCCGCTGTATGTGTCGCACAATTACTACCCACATGAAAACACCCATTAACACTCTAACACTAAATACACCCCGAACCGATTCAAAATTTTAAATTCTCTGCACAACCCAAAACAAAGAATTAGCACGTATTGCGCCCCTAACTCCCTTGAAAGTCGCTTAAAGCCTGAAGCCGATTAACATTTGACCAACTTGGCGGGTTCCACCCTGCTCCTTTCCTTCTTTTCGCTAATCTCTTGCAGCCCTATCAATTGGGGGCCTCAGTGGGCTCAGCAATTCCCGACCAATCGCCACTGCCACTTCCAGGCACACCCTCCCCCGGCAGTAGTTCGGCATCGACGGGCTCGGGCTCCGGATCCGGATCGGGTAAAAGTAAGTAGAAAGAAATGGCCTTACAAGTCAGTGCTTCTGAGTTTGCTATTGCAGTCAAAGATAATACGTAACTAATGCTCTTGTAATCCCCTGTAGGCACGGATACCATCAAGCGGGGTGCTTCGCCCATTTCGGTGAAGCAAGTCAAGATCGTCGACCAGCCATCTAGCCCCTATTCCATCGTGATGAAGAAGCCACCGCTGCAGAAGGACGCACCTGTGGAAATCACCACGCCCACCACCCAAGCGGAGGCAGCCTCTGCGTTGGGCGGAAAGGAAAGCAATGGCACAGCATCTCGCAGGGGAAATGTGGACTTCTACGAACCGCACAAAGCGCAGTCCAAGAGTTTGGTGAACGAGGAATCCAGCTACTCCTCCAAGTACTCCAGTTTGGAAGCCAAGAAGAACAGCTTTGGCAACAGCAGTAGCTACACGCCCAGCAAGGCGAATGCAAGTGGCCTCTCCGCCGCCGGCGAGGACTACAAAGCCATGCGCAATAAGTCGAGCGCCACATCCAGCTCCAGTTCGTCCCAGGCCACTGTTCTCAGTGCTGGGTCGACGGCTACCTCAGCCCCGACCACCTCTTCGGACGACTCGGATGATCTGGTCTCCTACAAGTCGTCGGCATCCACAAACGCCTTGCTGGCCCAATCGCAGGCCATGACCACCAGCCAGCTGATGTCCAAGTATCTGAAGCGGGAGCCACGTGTGCAGTTTACGCCGATCAAGTCCCCGGACTCGCCATCGCCTCCGGGTGGCGGCGACGGTCTGCCCAAGGGTACTTACCAGCTGGTGACACCGAGCTCGGGATCATCGACCAAACCGGGTGCTACCACTGGAGCTATTAGCAAGTACACCACCAGCTCAGCGGACTCGAATACAAATTCAACCAGCCAGAAGTTGTCATCGCCCTCGCGACTGTCCAGCAGCAAGGACAGCAAGGTCAGCAGCACCACTGCCTCGTCCTCGCTGGTTTCCACTGGTCGTCGACTGTTCGACAGCCTGGCCTCTTCATCGTCCTCGGAAACGGAGACCAAGACCTACATAGGTGGCGCCACTGCGACCACAAACGAAACCAGGAACTCCGGCAGCAGCAATAGCAGTAAGTCGGGAATGGGAGGAGGGGGATCTGGGTTGGGAGCGGTTTCGGGAGCAAACTCCGAGAACCGAAGCTATGGCAGTACGCTCTTCGGCAGTAGTGGCCTCGGAAACGGCAATGGCAGTGGCCACAACCACTCGTCCGCCAATCCGAGTCCCTTTACCACCACCAACGGCAATGGCAACCACAATACCATGCATCTGTACGGCACTTTGCCCAAGAACGGAACCTCCACTGGGGCGGCTCTGTTTGGCGGATCGACCAACAGCTCCTCGTACCACTCCTCCGCGGGCAGTGGCAGTGGAGCAGGAACCGCCAGCAGCAGCGGTGTTAGCTCCATGACGGGCTCCACCAACAGCTACGACTTCTACACGAGCAGTAGCTCCAGTGGCAGCAGTTCCCGACCCTTCGCCAACGGGGGCAACAACTACCACACCCTTGGCACCTATAGGGCCCAGTATGCGGCCACCAACCCCTTCCTGGATGCCTTCGATGAGAAGCCGGGCAGCAATGGGGCCAATAGCCACGGTGAGGAGAAGCTGGGCGCGGACAAGGGACACCACAGGGCGGCTGTAATGACGGCCTTCCAGTCGTCGGGAGACTCGAAGAACGGTAGCGATGAGTACGACGATATCAAGTAAGGTAGGAAAAAAGCTATTCATTGCGGTTAGAAAGAAGGAAATTAACTGAAACTACGTTTATACGCGTACAAAAATGCAGCATAAAAAGATTTTTAACAGCTTATTAGTTCTTATTCATTTCTTTTATTTGTTTCCAAACCTCTAATTGTAAATAATATCGTTCGAAAGGTTTATTGCAATGCGTATAAGCGTAGTTACTTAACGAAAGAGTACGAATATGAATGCCATACAATGCTGAAAGTGTTCTTTTGAAGTATTTACAGTTTACAAATTTACAAGATACGAAAGATAAACGAATATAAAACCCTATCAATAATCCAATCGATTTTGCAGAGAGCATAAAGTCAAGTCCCTAACCAATGGAAGCTTAATGGCAATCCACTAAAGCAAGCAGAAAGTAAAAATATATAGTCGTCGAGCTCTGTGTAATACACAGTGTGCATTTATGTGTGTTTATAAATACTTAATGGAAGCTTATCCCTGGTAGCTACAATACTTCTGTAAAGCTCGACAGTGGGCAGCCATTCAGCTAACATAAATCCGAATTCAATAACATTTACGAACAGTATTTTTGAATGAACTAAAACATAAATTAAAGACAACAGCGTATACAACAAATTATATTTAAATAATATAAAGAGAAAAACTTAAACAAAAGGTTGATCGCGCATTTAATTTTTACAAACAAACAATTTCTATATACACTTACACGCCTCTAATCAATTATGTTGATAACATATTTTTTTATACTCCCGATCCGCAGTGGAAACTGTATATAAGGAAATCTGCTAGTTCACCACTTCCTAGCCCTAATCTCTAGACACAGCATCTGCTATGTGCGTGTTTCAATGTGACCAACTCTCTAATCTGTAAAACCAATATACACGACTATGACAACCTAACTAAATTAAATATTGGACGACTTTTTGAGCAACATATGTATTTGCCTAAAATGTTTCTCTACGCCTCTTATATATAACTCTATATACACGTGCATATGTGATCAGTTCTGATCGAATAGGCCCACATAGCTGAAGAAAATGCATATATTTCGATCGTTTCGGATCAAACTCTCGATCCCGATCCACATATGCAGACACCACACGGATACTAACATGCAAAATACAAATACATGAATTTATTGACGAATCGATGTGCTTAGTTTTTGTATGAAACAAAGTCTGATATACACACTAATATACAACAGTACAGTGTAATATTTATAAACATTTAAACATAATTATACAAGCGATGAAAAATCTAAAAAAAAAGAAAAGTAATGCTAAAAATATATACTACAAAATAACAAATTAAACACGCTTTGCGATTAAGAAGAATTTTACAGCCGTTATGTTTTCAAAGCTTTTTATAATGTATGACCAACTGTGCTTAATCCCAATCATATAGCAAATTACATTTAAACGAGCATATAACGAACTCAACCGCATAAAACCCTATAAATGACTTTCGAATACAAATGCTACGGAACTGTAAATACCCAGAAAGAAATTTACCTATCTGGTCTGGCAGTCAATAATCGTCAGCTGAAGCTAGGCTATAGACATAGGTATCGCCGTTAAATACACGTTTTATTTAAACTAGGTTAAACAGGGAGCATCGTAAGCAATAAAATAACAGTTAGCCGAGAAGGAAATAGAAAAGCTAAGTAATTAGATTCAGAATCCGATTTAAATTTATGTTAGCAAGCAAAAATGCATATTCATTCGTCTTCATGCAAGTACAACTTCCTTCAGCAACTCAACAAAATCAATTGATAAAAAATAATGTCATCTTCTCATACTCAATTTCAAATTACATTTTTCATAACTAATCGAAACTATATAACCCTAACCCCAATATTAAGCGCAACTTTAAGCAAGATTGTGCATTATTTGATTTTAACAATGAATACCAAATGTGGGTTGATGAGTCCGAAAATGCGTTGAGATTTTAAATAGCAAATTATTCAGTTAATTGTTGTCAGATTTATTTTATACGAATAGAGAGCATTTGAAGTGTTAAACATGATTATTAAACCAAAGAGTTAAGAACCACAACATAGGCAACCATATAGTTGAGGCAAATTGATTTTTATATAGTAAATTGTTAATTATTGCATATAGCGAGTAGAGTTTTTAATAAAAGTCGGAAGTAAATGTAATTAATGGTCAGACAGAGGAGTTCATTTGTGGTGGTCACGACCTGCAAGCCATATTAGCAGTCCAACCTGTTTATTGATTTTAGGATTTTGAAATCGTAAATACCAAAGAAAAGTCAATGTTACTAAAGCTGTCGCCTTCGTTTTAAACACAAGTAATACTCTAATGCCTCCGTAGCTCCTCAACCCGATTTTCATAATTTGTTTACCCCGAAAGCTTTAATCGTTGAACGACCCGAAGGTTACAAATTCGATACATATTCTACATATACCAAATAATAGTAGCGGATTAGTTGGAGGATATCACGAGTAGAACAACACTTCGGTTTACTTGCGAGTTGTTGTGGCTTCATAGTCGTAGTTAGCTTAGCCCTAAGATGTGGAAGTTGGTGGAGAATCGGAAGTGGTCAGTTGGTGGTGGTTAATGGAACAACTGGCGGCTGCGACTGCGACTGCGAGGGCTGCTGTTGTGGCTTTTGCTGCTTAGAGCTGCTTCCCTGGCCCGATCCTGTTCGATATGTATTTGTACTTGTACTTAGAATTCGTAAGCATACACTATGGAATATATATCACTGTGTCATATCGTACATTTAAAGCAAGTAATGCAACCAAATTGGAGCTGGGCGAAGCAACCAGAAGAGGGTAAATTGTTAACGCAAAGTATTCACGTATTGAAGTATGTATACAAACCTAAATTAATAGCAACCGAGCAGCAACTACATAATATACATTGATAAATACCAAACTAAACCTTAACACGATTGGCGGGCAACCAAGTACTACAAAATGTATATGCATTTAATATAGAATAACTACAACTAACTAAACATTAAATAACTTATACGAAAACCAATCCAACTGTTAGCTGGCGCCTGACAACGTCAAATGAATTGATAATTATGCTAACACATTAGGCGTTAATGTTAGTTAACAGTGAATGAAACAGAAACGAACTAATTTACCGAAATGTATTGCACAATATCGAACACTTATAAATATTAGCGAAAGTAACTAAGCCTACAAAAAATTATCCGCGTACGAATAGAATCGGATATGTAGGCAGAATTCAGATTCCATTTAAGTTATGTTCAAAACTCGATCTCGAAATCGGATCTGCAACCGACCGATTCCACGGCGAAAACGGAAATCTCGGATAGTTTAAAAGGGAGCTCAGTTGAATTACGGTTTGGATAATGGATAATTTGGATAATGAATACGCCTAAGTATATATAAAGAATGTGTGAATTTATGTGTGTATTAAATGTGCCTACACTTTTGTTTACTTTCGAACCAGATAGATCCTTCCGCCCACGCCCATGTACACTTCATTTCCGGCCCACTTTGAGGACCCTTTGACGCTTAACGGGGATTTATTTTCGAGTTTTTCGAGCAATGTGCAAGCGATTGCAATTGAGGCAAAGATTTTTTCTGTCGAACTTAACAAGTAAATGGAGACCAAATGCTCAGGGCTTTAGCGAGTTATAGTAGGCGTAATATAGCAAAAAAACAAAACATGGGGAGACCCACCTAAGAACTAAGTGCAACACATCATGAGCATACTCCATCAAAGTTAGGCCAATGCATTTTAGTTTAAACTTTAGCTCTTGTCATCAGCAGCAGAAGCGGCGGGTGCAACACCAACATCAACAATAACAACAGCAGCCACAACAAGAACAATCCAGCAAACAAATTTACAAAATCCAAGCAATCAATTTGTTGAAAAGACTGAAAACCATATAAAAGAAAAAGAAAACGAAACAAAACTAAACCAACAACAAAAAACTCCCTGTGCAACCGAAGAGAGTGTTCATAGAGATCGACATCAAACTAAATGAAATATACAAGCAAAAGTATTTTGAAAAAGATCCCCAGTCATAGAAAGTCTCAAAGTTTTCCTTGTGTTTGCGATCAGTTGAAACGATTTAGTTGAACCCTTTTCTAGCGCGTCATTGAACTTTATCGAGATAACATAAAAAACCTTAAAGTAATAGTGAAATATTAGCGGAAATAATAAAAATATTACCACCAGCAATTTGCTACCTACTTAATATGCAAGTTTAATATTAAAATGCAATAAGAAATAGAATAAAAAATAGTTCAAAACTTATCAAAAAGAAGAAGAGTTTTCAAGTAGGGAAGTAAACAATACCGAATAGATCTATCGCAAAATATCACACTCTTCCCAGGGCGTTGTGCAAAATTAATACCGATTTTATTGAACTTTAAAATCATTTTCAAAAACCCACCATAAGAAGAAGCAAAAAGAACAAATTAAAGTTAAAGTAAATCAACATTGTTTCCGTTTGCTAAACCTTTCTCTTCATTGGTCCTCTCACAATAATGAAAAAAAATTAAGCAACTTACATATGTATATATCTCAATATCTTATTGCGGTTACCCATACCTATAACGCAGACGCAGCGGACAAGCTAAGCCACGGAGCAAAGCCCCATCCAACCAACTGACACGAACGTAATTGCGAGGCGACATTAGCGAGGATTCGTTAGAATGGATAATACTCTGATTTACCACTGCCACAAAGAAACAAATAAGTAAATTGTAACGTTAATATAGATATAATACAGCCGGTACATTATACAGATACTTTGCATATAGCGTAAAATGATATATTGAGAAGTGACTAATTTGACAAGGACACGTCGGAAATTCATTGCAATTATATAGTATGCATAATGCATTGGTGGACGTGCATGCAGCGTCTGCGTGTATGTGATTGCCTAATAAGCAAGTAAACTTAACGTTATAATTTATTCCAAGCAAATAACAATAATAATTATCGCAAAATTATGGAAAGCAAAAACCAATGCAAACTAAAACAGAAATCGTTCTTTGCGTGAGAATAAAGCGATGTTACATTATTTAATGAAAAATATATATACATATAAATACAAAAAGTATTTTGGTGGTTTTAATTGAGTTGTGCGGATCTTTTGTTACATTTGGTAAGTATTTTACATAAAATAAATTGAGTTATCATCCTCCATTTTTGCCTTGGGATCTTAAAAGTTCTAAACTTAAAGTGGTGATTTGGAAATGTACATAGTTGTAGATTTGGAAGAATGTGGAAATAGAGTTGTAGATTTGGAAAAATGTGTTGTAAATTTTCGAAATGGAGTTGTTGATTTGGAAATGGAGTTGTAAATTTTGAAAATGGAGATGTAGATTTGGAAATGGAGTTGTAAATTTTGGAAATAGAGTTGTAGATTTAGAAATGGAGTTATAAATTTTGGAAGTGGAGTGGTAGATTTGGAAATGGAGTTGTAAATTTTGGAAATGGAGTTGTAAATTTTGAAAATGGAGTTGTAGATTTAGAAATGGAGTTGTAAATTTTGGAAATGGAGTTGTAGATTTGGAAATGGAGGTGTAAATTTTGGAAATGGAGTTGTAAGTTTTGGAAATGGAGTTGTAAATTTTGGAAGTGGAGTTGTAAATATTGAAAATGGAGTTGTAGATTTGGAAATGGAGCTGTAAATTTTGGAAATGGAGTTGTACATTTTGGAAATGGAGTTGTAGATTTGGAAATGGAGTTGCAAATTTTGAAAATGGAGATGTAGATTTGGAAATGGAGTTGTAAATTTTGGAAATAGAGTTGTAGATTTAGAAATGGAGTTGTAGATTTAAAAATGGAGTTGTAAATTTAGGAAATGGAGTTGTAGATTTAGAAATGGAGTTGTAAATTTTGGAAATGGAGTTGTAAAAATTGAAAATGGAGTTGTAGATTTAGAAATGGAGTTGTAAATTTTAGAAATGGAGTTGTAGATTTGGAAACGGAGTTGTAAATTTTGGAAAAGGAGTTGTAGATTTGGAAATGGAGTTGTAAATTTTGGAAGTGGAGTTGTAAATTTAGGAAATGGAGTTGTAGATTTAGAAATGGAGTTGTAAATTTTGGAAATGGAGTTGTAGATTTGGAAATGGAGTTGTAAAAATTGAAAATGGAGTTGTAGATTTAGAAATGGAGTTGTAAATTTTAGAAATGGAGTTGTAGATTTGGAAATGGAGTTGTAAATTTTGGAAGTGGAGTTGTAGATTTAGAAATGGAGTTGTACATTTTGGAAATGGAGTTGTATACTTAGAAATGGAGTTGTAAATTTTGGAAATGGAGTTGTAGATTTAGAAATGGAGTTGTAAATTTTGGAAATGGAGTTGTAGATTTGGAAATGGAGTTGTAAATTTTGGAAATGGAGTTGTAGATTTGGAAATGGAGTTGTAAATTTTGGAAATGGAGTTGAAGATTTAGAAAATGGAGTTGTAGATTTGGAAATGGAGTTGTAGATTTGGAAATGGAGTTGTAAATTTTGGAAATGGAGTTGTAAATTTTGGAAATGGAGTTGAAGATTTAGAAATGGAGTTGTAGATTTAAAAATGGAGTTGTAAATTTAGGAAATGGAGTTGTAGATTTAGAAATGGAGTTGTAAATTTTGGAAATGGAGTTGTAAAAATTGAAAATGGAGTTGTAGATTTAGAAATGGAGTTGTAAATTTTAGAAATGGAGTTGTAGATTTGGAAACGGAGTTGTAAATTTTGGAAAAGGAGTTGTAGATTTGGAAATGGAGTTGTAAATTTTGGAAGTGGAGTTGTAAATTTAGGAAATGGAGTTGTAGATTTAGAAATGGAGTTGTAAATTTTGGAAATGGAGTTGTAGATTTGGAAATGGAGTTGTAAAAATTGAAAATGGAGTTGTAGATTTAGAAATGGAGTTGTAAATTTTAGAAATGGAGTTGTAGATTTGGAAATGGAGTTGTAAATTTTGGAAGTGGAGTTGTAGATTTAGAAATGGAGTTGTACATTTTGGAAATGGAGTTGTATACTTAGAAATGGAGTTGTAAATTTTGGAAATGGAGTTGTAGATTTAGAAATGGAGTTGTAAATTTTGGAAATGGAGTTGTAGATTTGGAAATGGAGTTGTAAATTTTGGAAATGGAGTTGTAGATTTGGAAATGGAGTTGTAAATTTTGGAAATGGAGTTGAAGATTTAGAAAATGGAGTTGTAGATTTGGAAATGGAGTTGTAGATTTGGAAATGGAGTTGTAAATTTTGGAAATGGAGTTGTAAATTTTGGAAATGGAGTTGAAGATTTGGAAATGGAGTTGTAGATTTAGAAATGGAGTTGTAAATTTTTGAATATGGAGTTGTAGATTTAAAAGTGGAGTTGTAAATTTTGGAAATGGAGTTGTAGATTTGGAAATGGAGTTGTAAATTTTGGAAATGGAGTTGTAGATTTGGAAATGGAGTTGTAAATTTTGGAAATGGAGTTGTAGATTTGGAAATGGAGTTGTAAATTTTGAAAATGGAGTTGTAGATTTGGAAATGGAGTTGTAAATTTTGGAAGTGGAGTTGTAGATTTGGAAATGGAGTTGTAAATTTTTGAATATGGAGTTGTAGATTTAAAAGTGGAGTTGTAAATTTTGGAAATGGAGTTGTAGATTTGGAAATGGAGTTGTAAATTTTGGAAATGGAGTTGTAGATTTGGAAATGGAGTTGTAAATTTTGGAAATGGAGTTGTAAATTTTGAAAATGGAGTTGTAGATTTGGAAATGGAGTTGTAGATTTGGAAATGGAGTTGTAAATTTTAGAAATGGAGTTGTAAATTTTGGAAATGGAGTTGTAAATTTTGAAAATGGAGTTGTAGATTTGGAAATGGAGTTGTAAATTTTGAAAATGGAGTTGTAGATTTGGAAATGGAGTTGTAAATTTTGGAAGTGGAGTTGTAAATGGAGTTTTATTGTAGATTTAAAACTCCATTTTTCAATTCTTCAACTCCATTTTCAAAATTTACAACTCCATTTCCAAATCTACAACTCCATTTTCAAAATTTACAACTCCATTTTCAAAATTTACAACTCCATTTCCAAATCTACAACTCCATTTCCAAAATGTACAACTCCATTTCCAAAATTTACAACTCCATTTCCAAATCTACAACTCCATTTCCAAATCTACAACTCCATTTTCAAAATTTACAACTCCATTTCCAAAATTTACAACTCCATTTCCAAATCTACAACTCCATTTTCAAAATTTACAACTCCATTTCCAAAATTTACAACTCCATTTCTAAATCTTTAACTCCACTTCCAAAATTTACAACTCCATTTTCAAAATTTACAACTCCATTTCCAAATCTACAACTCCATTTCCAAAATTTACAACTCCACTTTTAAATCTACAACTCCATTTCCAAAATTTACAACTCCATTTCTAAATCTACAACTCCATTTCCAAAATTTACAACTCCATTTCCAAAATGTACAACTCCATTTTCAATTCTACAACTCCATTTTTAAATCTTAAACTCCATTTCCAAAATTTACAACTCCATTTCTAAATCTACAACTCCATTTCCAAAATTTACAACTCCATTTCCAAATCTACAACTCCATTTACCAAATTTAGAACTCCATTTTCAAATCTGCAACTCCATTTCGAAAATTTACAACTCCATTTCTAAATGTACAACTCCATTTCCATAATTTACAACTCTATTTTTAAATCTACAACTCCATTTCCAAAATTTACTACTCCATTTCCAAATTCTACAACTCCATTTCCAAATTCTTCTACTCCATTTCCGAAATTTACACTCCATTTCCAAATCTTTAACTCCATTTCCAAATGTTCTAATCCATTTCTAAATCTACAACTCCATTTCCAAAATGTATAACTCCATTTCTAATTCTGCAACTCTTTTTGTAAAATTTACAACTCCATTTCCGAAATTTACTACTCCATTTCCAAATTTATAAGCCATTTTGCCAAATCTACAACTCCATTTCCAAATTTACAACCCATTTTTCCAAATCTTCAGCTAACAACTGAACCATGCACTTAAAACATAGAAAAAAAACATTTGATTAATGATTCGAATCATTTTTATTTTATCTTTATTTCTCAAATATTTTCAATAATAATTAATATTATAATAATTAATTAATTAATGCTTGTAACATAACAAATATTCTTCTCATATCATTGCAATCTCAATGCTGCGCTCAATTGAATATTTCGATGCCAATGCCGCAGCCTGCAGATTTGCTTTCATTTCCACTTAGTTACTGCCACATGTCTTCCGTTTACGTCTAAGTATCTTCAGCTCAACAAGCTTAATGCTTCGATTCGTACGTACAGTTTATATCTTGCATTTCACTTTGTGCCGTCAAATTCAATTGCAATATGAAAATTTACCATTTAGTTTTAAAAAATTAATTAAGAGTCACGTAGCTGCTGTTGGATGTTATTTTTTTGTCTGACGTTGCATGCACTGGTTTTGTTTTTGTGTTGCCTTTCTTCGCAATCGCAATACATTTAAATATATCAATACGCTTTAGTTTTCGTTTTTTTTTTATATACAATACACATAAGAGATTTGTAGTAAAATTTGGTGAGAAAAATCTTGCATTACGTAAACATCGCCGTTTAGCTTTACTTTTTTCATTTAGAGCATAAAATGATTATTTTGTCGTATTACCATTAGTTGTACAATTAGAGAGCACAAAAGTTTCAAAGTGTTCTTGCTTGGTGTATACTAAAAGTTTGATTTTAGAAATGTTTGATTGTTTTGCGTGTGTCTATTCGCAGTTGGGTTAGTAAAGCAGTTAAGAGTCAAGGGCAGAATGCAAGGCTTTCTCACTTGCAACGATTCACAGAAGCTGATGCCTGAAAGTGAGTGGTGACTGACATTATTTTTTTTTAAAAATTCCTCCTGAAGAGTGGGTACCAATAAAACAAATTCGCAGCTGGCCAATAGCCAGACTCCCTCTTTACTTTAGTCATACCATTGTTAGGTTTTAATTGTTAATATTTAAAACTTGGACCCTATTTAAATTTTGCAATAATGCTTGACCTACGAAAAACCGCACCATATATTCACAAGTGTTAGACAGACCAAGGAAATCAAACCTTTAATAAAAGCAAGCGTTAAAAGAAAGTGGCAATGGGTAAGACAATCCAATTAGTATCATTTTTGTTTAATGTGTATTCGTATTAAATTCACTGCTGCAAGTTGTTTTTGTTAGTTATGTTTTAACCATTAATCGTTTTTACTAAAAAGTAGGAACTTCTGCCTGTTGTCAATTACTGCTGCAATTATGCTGTACTGTGTGTCTCAAAAACGCAATTCAAATGCTGTGAAAAACAATTCGGTTTAAAAGCATCATGTAAAACACATACAGATTTAGCTAACTATAAGTAAAGGTAATGTATTGTATATCAGTTTTTTAAGTTTGTCTAATTGTACAAACCAAATAAACAAAACCATAAACGTAACAACGTTTTTTGATTTGCGCCTTTGACTTCGCTAAAAACCACGTATAAATTCCGCTCCCTAAGATACTTTTTACTGAAGCTGAGAGAGAAAACATAAAAACTCCGTTTCAAAAAACATTTAACACAAACTGGTAAACTGTACAAATTAGTATATGCATCTCAACTTGATTATGTCTTATCGCCTGTCTCTTCCAAAACTCTGAACAAATTACCTATGCTTCCATCTATGACTTCCGCGGTTCTTTACTTCTTAAATACGTTATTTTTTAGACTTTTGCCGAACTAACAATTTGTAGCATGCGCTGCACTAAATGTATGCGTGATATCCCCTTCCGGTTGGGATCACTTCCCAACTTCCTTTCGTTTTACTCTAACAACCCTGGTGTGTATTTGGACTATACGAAACAGAAGCGGTCTCGAACGAGGCGGAACTCAAGAATCGGATGATCTGGAGAACAAAGTTGGCGGTCTAAATAAACTACTCATGTGTCAAACAATGCTGATATGTTTCTGTTCATGTCGTATATGTTGCGCTTGTGGTTCCGTAACTGAAAACTGATTTTGTCTTCCTTCTCTACGTTGATTTGATTGTAGTTCGTGTTTAGTTTTAACTCTGTGACTGCATTCCATGTTGACTCAATCGCTATTTCTATAATATTTTGCTGCGTTCTCGCCGACACATTAATGTATAGTTATAGCTACAATTACATATAGTACATACACATATATATCTGGTTTCTTCTAACTGTAAAAGTAGCACATAGGTAAGCCTGCGTGGGTAATGCCGCCTCATGGCCTCGCCGACACATGGCTCACAACATTCGAACATGTGCTTCTCTTGTGTATATGTAATTCACGATTAGTCTTCGATTTATGTTTCACTTAGCGTTTTGGTAAAATCTCTTCTCGCAGCTAGTAATGTACAACTTAAAACTGTTGGCTTCTGTTAGACTCCATCACTATGTTATGCAATTCTGTTTTCTTGATTACTTTGTCCTGCGCTCCAGCCGAACAAGATCAGTTTGAGTTCGACAGTTTGACTTTGACCAATGCGACGCATGGGATGCTTCTTTGATTCCTCCTCTTTTTAGCAGGCTCTCGATTTCGGGATTTCAATTAAATTGTAAATTAATCGTTAGTTGTTTCTCTACTTGGTAAAGTAATACTTTTTAGTGTACTGTTTGTCAATTAGCTGCATTGTCTACTCTGCGCATCTGACTCCTCGCCATTGCCGTTCGTTACTGTACTATTACTGTTATCTGAATTTAATGTATATTCGTAATAGGTAGGTATCTGTATTTTGAATTCGGTATTAGTTCTATTAATTCGTATGCTGCTCGGTGTCGTGTTCATTCTATCAACATTTACACGCAGTAGCGCCATTGTATCTATATTATCGTTGGGCTAAATATTTGATTACTCTTTGAACGCTGCATACCAACGAACAGATCCCCGTCCTTAACCTTTGCTGATTGTTTAGATTATGTTGATGGTGTGAGGGTGTGCAATCGCTTTTGTTTTACATAGTCTGGGTTGCTTCGGTTGTATGCAGTTGTAGAGTTAAGTTCGCTAAATACTTTTATGAAATTTTGATTTGTCAAGAGTTCTCGTTTGAAATTCTAGCAGTCGTGGGTCTGATATAGACGTATATCATATCGCTTTACTTTGCTTCGATGCGCTAACAAAACGTGTATATAGTGTATATATAAGTAGTAGACATAGACATAGAGCATATGTAAGTATGATAAATAGGTATAAGGTTAAGGTTAGTTAGATAGCTAGTTGCAGTATGTATATGAAACGCTAGAGTTGGCTCAAAAACGTTTGGTAAGCTTTCTGTGTTACATGGAAAATGTAGGTAGGCCTTGTCAACTATTTCTCGCGAGCGCATTTGAACACGGCGTGTTCAGGCGTTTTACTTTTGCCCCTTTTGACCATATTTCTGTATTGCCTGCGCGATTGTTTGATAACTGTAAATATAGTACTTCAATAAATTTTACATTTTACAATATTTTACTGTTGCTTTTCGTACACGTTTTTCGTTTAAATATATTCAATTTTTACCATTCTTGTGAATTTTGTATTGTGATTTCTTGTTTCCTTTGTGTTTGTTTTAATTTTAAATTACGATCACTGCTACTCATGCTTACGAACTAAATCCATATCATGTAAGTTACAATTAGTTGATTTTTTAACCATTTTGTGTTTTTTTGCATTTTATTAGTTTTTCTCTTTTTGTTTGTTCTTTGCTCCAACGTATAAATAATTTCACTTTCTAAATATATATAAACTTTCATATTTGTCTGTATTTGTTCGCTTCTGTGTGAGTGGCCGTGTGTGTGTGTGTCGCGTGTGTGTGGTTGTGTAGTGTCCGTTGTGGGGTCCTTGTAAAATTATCAAAAAATCATTCAGTTTTGTTGCTAAAACACGTATATGTCTTTCGTTACCAGTATGTCTATGATTAAATATAATTACCTTCTGTTTTGATTTCTTTTTTAAGATTATACTTTTGTAGCTTAAAATTTGTTTAATTTCCTGTTTCATGGTTTGTTGTAGTTCAATACATACTTATTCATATGTATATTTGATCGTTTTTGTGTATAATTTGCGCTAGCTTAACAACATTTACATATACATACACACACAAAGGGTTTACGTACGCGTTGATTTAACTGCCATTAAAATTATTATTCTCCTGTAGTTCTAAACAAACGGACACGGACGTGCCAAGGATATATCTCCATCTCCGCAGTGTCCAAGTTCTTGATTTATTTAGTTTTATTAAGTTTAATACAATCTTCTTAAATTCCATTTAACGTTATTTCACATCGCGACGCTTCACTTCACTTCACTTCAATGTGCTTAGGACTCGGTGTGCTATTCGGATTCGGGACCGTCTCTCTCTGAATACTTCCTTACTTTTTAAGTCTAGCAAAATGAAAACATTTACGAGCTACGTGTATGCGATTGCTTCAACTGAAGTTGCACACTTGTAAAAAATTAAAGTTAAGTTGCATTCATTTAAAATATAATAACAGCATCATGTACATAATAAAACTTTGCCTTAATTCATTTTTAACATAATTTTTCTCTTCAGTTTGTTCTTGACTTTCTGTCGTTTTTTAAAACCAAAACACAGTACAGTGCACTAAAAATATTTCTAAGTTACAATCTTCTTTTAATTTTAAACATACTTTCCTCTTGTCTACTCTTTATTTTTTTGTTTTTGTTTTTGCTTTTCTTTTCTTTTGTTTTTGTTATGCAATGCAATTTTCTTAAGAACTATAGTTTTAAAGTTAAGCTTAAGTTACGATGTTGCTGATTGTTTAGTGGGTTGTTTTGTTTGTTTGTGGTTTGCTTGTTTGCTTGTTTTTTGTCTGCGTGCGCCATAAGTTGAAATGCTATTTTCGAGTTAATTTCAAGTTATATTTATTTTTAGTTGACTTTTGTTTATCAATTTTGTAAGATTCCTCGTTTGTTTTGTCCTGTTCCACCGCAGGGGTGGGGTATAAAACAGAAACAGTTCCTAGAGTGAGTTGCTCTGATTAAAATTGGTATAGCTCATGCATCGATTGTTGCCGCTGGTTGTTCTGTTGGATTGGGTGGGTGGTGCTTCTGGTGCTTCTGGCGTCTGCCTTTCAGTAGAAGTTTGCGTGCATTCTTCTCGTACTACGGATTATAGTTTGTATCTGTTGCTGCCAATAGACCTGTAGGTGTTGCTGGTGCATCTGCATGTAGCTGTACCCGCCGGAGGCACCCAGTCAGGTTCAGTGAACCTGACTTCGGATCGGATTCTAGATGTTCGACTTGGAGAAGCTCACGCGCAGATGGTTCGACTCGGATAGCTGGTGGTTGTGCATCTTGATCAGCGCCAGAACGGCCTCCTCCACGGAGGACAGCTGCAGCAGCGCCATTTTGCGGTCCTTCCTGTAAGCACAAGAATAAGGGTCATTAGTGAAAACATAGCTTTAATGTCACACGGACTACTTACGGGAAAAATTTGAATGCTTTGACTTCGAAGCTGTTTGAGGTGAAGGCTTCTTTGATGTCATCCTCAGAGCAGGATGAGCTGTAGGGTGAAGGAGATGGAGGTGATGGTTAGGTTTAAAATAAGAGTCATCGATTTAGGGGTGCGTGGGTGCGTGGCAGTGCCCGCTGTGCGGCTGGTTCATTGATACCGCCTGGCAGGCGCTCCAAGGGGCCTTTGTGCGAGGGGCTATTGGCTCGACTCATAAATTCACACAGCGGAGGGCAGACACCATCGTACGGATCCCAGCCAGCGGGGTGCTTTGTCATATTTGGCAGACGAGGCTGCCACGCGGGGTTTCCGCTGCTCATAGCGGTAATTGTAATTGCCTTGTCGTGCCGAATCGAGCCATCGCCCAGCCTCCATCCCACCACCTACCACCCACGCACACTCCCCACCGGATCCCCCTGTGAAAGCATTGGCGAGTACTCACGGAATGTTGCTTAAATGCAGTGTCGCCGACGGCGGATAAATGTTCTGGTAGTTCTTGCTGCCCGGCTTCTTGAAGCGGTGCAACGGATTCTGCGAGTAGTCACGTGTGAGCCCGGCGTCCGGCTGTCCCTCCTTGGGCAGCTGCACGGCCTGGTGTTTGCTGGCCATCACACGTATCGGCTTGCCCCATAAACGTAATTTATCAAGGTGAGACATGGCTGTGGAGCAGAAAGTAACACGTTAAAATGGGTGCACGGGGGAAAAGTTTTTGCTTGTTAGATGAAACTGTGACTGGGGTATGGGGGTTGGGAGATGGGAAATGGGGCTGTGTGTCAATAAATGTATCTGTGGAAATGCAATTTATATGCTGCGCCACAAGCCATAAAAATGTTTTCGCCCCCGAACCCTTAGGAAGAAACACGGCTAGAAAAATCATTTCATGATAGAACAAATATTACTCGATAATAATACCTGAATCACTAAAGCTGCCGGAAATAAAAAAATACTTTTATATCGTCTTCTACTTTACAACTTAAATCCAATAGCACATTGCTTCGGCCTCTTCTTCCCGCAGTGTAGCCAAAGATCCCAGCCGCCAGCCGAAGTCGAACAAAGTCAGCAATAAGTGCAGGCAAATATTTACATACTGAAATGTAACTGCAACTTTATCAATGTCGTCTGCCTTTGGTGATTTATACGAGCTGAAATGCTTGTTTGGCCGTAAAAGTATTACCAAACAAAAGTTCGCCGTCTTGGGGCTCTCTTCTGCTACAGCCTCTGCCTCTGCCGGATCCTCCTGAAAGTTCCAACGGACTGCGCCTTATTTCTCATATTCCCGGCACTCATAACACCTGCGGCTCAGACGGAATGCATGTGCAACGGAGAGCTGTACTTAAGCACAATTCAATTTCCATTCCCATTTCGATTTCGATTCCAGTTTCAGTTTCGATTACGATTACGTTTTATTTAATTTCAGCTTCTGCCAAGTCATCCGACGGCTTAGGCCAGCTCCACTGTCCAGAGAAGTCCCAACTCTCATGCATTACATTAATAAATTACAGCACATTTTATCACTGCTCTCCTCTGTTTTATTGTGAAGCAATATGCTTACTCAGCCGTTTATTGTTTGCCTAATGGATTAAGTGATTTTCAAAAAACCAAAGGCGCAGGAATATAATAAATTGTAAAATAAAAGGAGCGCCAGCAGTGACAAAGCCCGTCGCAGCTCACATGGCCTAAGCATCCTTTTTTCCGTACTCGTCCGTTGTGTATGACAAACACTTGTAATAAAGATTAATGTGCAGGCGAGACACTTTTCGAAAAATGGCAGGGCCGGTTCCTAACTTTGCCTACCACTTCCACTTCCGCTTTCGAAGGGCTGCAGCTGCTCCTGGGCCCCGGCTCAAAAAGTATCTTAAACTTTTAATTACGAGGCTGAGGCTGCTGACCAACATCAGCAGCAACAACAAGTCATTATTAACTAACAAAAACAAGCAGCCAGAAATGGAAAACAGGGAACAGGGAACGGGGAACCGAAAAGTAAGTGAAATGACTCGGCGATGGGGCTTCTAGGGTCTGGCCCTGTTTTATGCATGAAGTTCTGGGCTTAAGACTTTTAAGCACCATACACTGGGGACCAACCCCACTCAGAAAATGTTACTCCAGCAGCGGAAGACGCAGCGGATGGGGCGAATGCGGCTCAGGTGAGCCCGCATCCGGAATGGAATGGGTTCAGTTCAGTTCACTACCCCTGATAAACTCCAAGTTAGTTGTAACTTTCATGATTTGAACGATTAATGTCCAGCAATTCCTTGACTATGATCTACGGCCGCACTGGCCAGACACTTTATTATCTCTGGCTCGTAAACTATGCAAAACATCCTCTGGCCGGCATTTTCCCAGTTCCCAGTTCCCAAGTAATTAATAGTGGCCCACTGAGGGCCGGGCGCCAAGTCATTCAAACAGTCACTTAGCATTGTCAACCCAAGTCGGAGGAAACTTTCACCGAACTCGACTTCTATATTTCGTGGCGCACGCACACATGGCGTATGCGTAATCGACCATACAAATGGCAATGGAATGCGGCCAACACATGTGAGAGTGTGTGTGTGTGTGCTCGAGTTTGTTTGTTTTTATTGCAAATGCCTTTATGCGTACGCTTATGCAAAATATTTTGTAGTAATTTGTACGGCAAACAGGAAATTTATTTGCTAGCAAGAAGAGGAAAATAGGAAAAGCCCCCAGTCGACAGCTGGGAGTGGGCCAATAAATTTGGCGGTATCTGTGAGTGTGTGTGTGTGCCGCCTGCCCATAGTTGGCAATAAGTTGGGCCAAACTTAATCCCGCCCAGCTTCGCCATCCCCATTTGCCACCCAACAAAGGCTCCATTAAAACCTCCCAAACAAGCAAACACCTCAAACTGCCCACCAAGTGGACGCAACTGAGGGTGGTGGGTGGTGATGGGCGGATTATTGTTTTTTCATTGTGTGCCTTTGTCTATTTCCCACCCCCTTGCTCCCTCGCCTCCGTGCCTTCTGATTGCTGTCGTAGTTAGTTGTTGTCGAGTTGTTCGGTGTCCGTTCCATTTTGATTCCCATCCCGGAATTTCGCCCCGCTTCCCGTTGACTTCACTTGCAAAAGTTTTTTGCGCCTTTGCGCTGTAATTCGTATGCTGAGTGTGCAATTGTAGCCGTATTTTGTGTGTGGCCCTCGCCATAACGCACACCACCTTACGAGACACTTTCGTATGCATGGGGTGAGTTGGGTGACCCGGGGCAGCTGCTTCTTCCTGCTCCTGCCCTTGTTTCTCCTGCTGCTCCTTGTTCGGTAATCGTCTTTGTTTGTTGGCGAGAGTTTTGGGCAAAGTAACGAATGAATTTGTTAATATTTTATGAGTGCATAAGTGCGCACTCCCGCCCCGAACTCAGCCTCTGCCTCTGCTTCCATTCCAGACTTGTTCGCGTTACCTGGTGTCCAGGTAGGTGGGTACACTCGGAAAAAGTATAGGCACTCAGTTCAAACTATCTCCCTATTTTCAGTAACCAGTGCTTCGAGCTTCTAGTTTCCTTGCTCACTAACAGCACACTCATTTCTAAAGTACTCACTGTTTTTCACAGTGTAGACGGGTTGAAACATAGGGAAAAGCCAGCAGCGGAAGTGTTTGCCATTTGGCAGCCCTTGCGGCACATTAGTAGTCTATATGCTGCCGCACGCCCATTAATATTTTCACATGCCCCGGGGCCGTTGGTTCGCATTTCTGTGTTTGAATGGGGGAATGGCGAGAATGGAGCGGCTCGGAATGGAATGGACTTCCTAGTTTGGCACAATAATTTGCTTGTTTGGTCAAACAGTTGACTGGCTTTGGTTTTGTCGGTTCATTTGCGTAAAATCTGCACAATAGTTTTATCAACTGCAGCCGGCGGCGGCCATTTGTGGTCCTCGAACTGCTGTCAATTTTTGGACGAATTCAATTAACACAACATTACGTATACGCCACCGACACGAATTCGGACAGATGCTGATGCTGCTGCTGCCGGCAAATGCGCACAAAGGGAAATTACCCGAAATTAAGCCATGCATTTTCAAGAGTTCCTGCTGATTAGCTCTCCCTTCTACCCCGCGCACCCCTCCTCCCTTTCAACCCAATTAATTAAGTAGGAAAATCTCAAAGCGGGAATGCCATTGAGCTGGCAGCTGAAGAATGCAAGGCGCACCGCACGCCAAAGCGGCCCCGAATTCTGCGAATATGTATGTTTACATAATTATAATTAAAAAATTAATTGAGTACAGCACAAAGCATATTTTTAACGCAGGGCGAAGCCAAGCGGGCCCCGCAGTTGGTGACAAGCTGGCGAAAATAGTTCGCGGTCGAGCGGCGGATGTGCGGATGCGACTGCGGATATTTGGTCTGCGGGTTTGCGGATGCCCTCGGGACATTACCCATTCGTGCACCTGGTTGTCTGGGCCGGTCTGCTGCCATGCACTTATTTTATTTGTATTTTTATTTTTATTTAAATCAATAATCAGTCGATTCAATTTGCAGTAGCTTACGCATTTCCAGGCGCGCAATTTGCTGGCAATTTCCGCAGCGATCGCACTTTGCATTTATCGAACAGATTAAATATATTTAAACTTTATTAACAACAGCAGCAGTTGCTGCCTGTGCGAGTGGCACGGAGTCGTGACGGAAAATATAATTGATAAATTACATGTGCGAACGATTAACGCCCTGATGGCATTCGGCCTGATTTTCGCCTCCCTCTGCGCTCAACGGAAATAAGCAGCTAATAAAATATGCCTCTTATGCAGTGAGTAATAAGGAATCGGCTTGACATAAATAAGGGACTTTATAGACAAAGACGACACAATATATGAATTTGTACCTGAGCCACATGAGCCAGCAATTTCACTCACAAAGGCCTTTGATCCGGGCTTAAAGTGTGGATAAATTTGCATATGCACGGCACCCTGGAAACTGCAGTCTCCTTACGAAAGGCTCAAAGGCAAGGACACAAGCGGGCATTTTCGCACCGCTGTCGTTTTCAATTAAGCGCCTCCCTGCAGGGCCGCAGCACTTTGACAGCTTTTGAGTTATTTTTCCAATGAATAAATAACACAAATGAAAGACAGCGGCGGACGCACCGCTGAGTGGGAACAATGAGTGCTGACCGGAGGAGGAAAACAGCGAGACAGAGCGAATTGGTCGACTGGATAGTTGGCGTGTTAAATGGAATAAAACCAAATCGAAATTGAAAAAGGTGTCGCTGTCAGCGCTGTCGACGCTTCGATCGCCTCGCCAATGCCGCTCCTGTTTTTGTAATAAAGTGGAATTTGGCACGTCGGTTGGTTGCTCTTAACGCGTCGCAATGCGCGACAATTTTCATTTCGTTTAATGCGTGCAGGGGGTCGGATTGGATCGGATGGGGGTCTGGATGGAGTCCGCACTCCGCACTCCGGTATCCGGAATCCGGAGGGGGAGTCCTTGGCCGGCGGCAATAAAATGATTGGCATGTCCCGCCGAGCAGGAGGAGCCTTTGTTGCCCGGACTGGAACTGGATCTCCACCAGGTGTTGCTGCTGTCCAGGCGGGCTGCTGGCTGGTAATAAAGCGCTTATAAAATTCCATTTATGGCCCCGTAGCCCCTGCAGCCCCGCAGTCGTCCCTCTCGCTTTAACAATTTTTATTATTAATACATTTTGTTTGCTGCATTTGCAGCTGCAGAGCCAACAACGGTTACGGTTGCCAAAGGAATGCGCCGTTTGGAATTTCATGTTGCCGGAATTTTCATTTTAAACAAGCTGCAAATTGCAGTTGCTCTTTTTTCGCCCCGGCCCTCAGCTTACGGATCGAGACTCGGATTTTTCATTACTTTCATTTCGTTGTGTTTCGCTGTATGCAGTGGGTATGTAATGTAGTAGGTGGGTGTTGGGTTGTTTGCATTCAGGGGTTAGTGGGTGAAAGTGCGTCTGCTTGACTTACCCAAATAAGCTTGCTGGGGCTCCGCCATCTGAATGAGTGCCGAGTCCTTCTTGTTGTACAGAATCTTTACACGTTGCACATCGCCGTATACACCTGGGGATGGGAGAAGCAGGGGATTATGAGTATTTGGTTGGCAGACTACTGGGTACACAAGCGTCGGCTCGAATTTCATTGCAGTGCCAGTAAAGTTATACGAGTGTCGCGAGCGGGCCAACTAAGACTAAAGCACTTTGTAAACGCTCAGGTCTACAAAATACACTTGAAACAACCAAATCTTATATATACTTCTAGTAGATTTAAAACAGTACTTTTATTATTATAAATTAATAGTGATTTGCATGCACTTAATAGGTGTTCTTGAATGTTTTGGTAATTATACCCGTTACTCGTAGAGTAAAAGGGTATATTGTATTCGTGCAAAAGTATGTAACAGCTAGAAGGAAGCTTTTCCGACCCTATAAAGTATATATATTCTTGATCAGGATCACTAGCCGAGTCGATCTAGCCATGTCCGTCTGTCCGTCTGTCCGTCTGTCCGTCCGGATGAACGCTGAGATCTCGGAAACTACAAAAGCTAGAATATTGGGATTACCAACACATATTCTTGGGCTTCCTACGCAGCGCAAGTTTATTTCAGGCGACCGCCACGCCCCCTCTAACGCCCACAATCGCCCATAGTCGCCCACAAACCATACTAAAATGTGCCTGGCGCCCACATTTTCAAATATTTCTGATAAGTATAAATGCAATTTTGTTGCGTTTAGTTATACCTATCGAAATGCAGAAGAAATTTTTTAAATCGGACCATTCGTTAAAAAGTTAAGCCTGATCAAAGTTTACATATATCTCCATCTCCCTCGCACTCCCTTTAGCTGAGTTACAACCTTTAGTCGGGACACCAACCCGACTACAGAGCTCGCACTCCCTTTAGCCGAGTAACGGGTATTAGATAGTCGGGACACCAACCCGACTATAGCGTTCCCTCTTGTTTTCCCTATATTGTTATTTGATATATTATATTATAAATTGGTTTCCAAGTGTAAGAGGTTTGGACACCTTATTTGCGTGACTTCCCTAAGCTGGTCCTGCACAAAGTAGTGAGCTTTCCTTCTCCTCGGCTGCTGCATGAATTTTCGGACAGCTCCAAGCGGTTTATGGCGGCCGCGGAAAAAGTTTTACACCCCACCAAAAAGCCATAACATGTACCCGAGATATCCTTTGCCACTATCCTTTTCCCACCCTCCCACTATCTTTGCCCCCAGCAACCGAAGCACTCGCATTATTGCCGCGGGCCACGCCGTTAGTATCATGTACGAAACTCATAACTGGCTCAATAAGTTTTCTCTGCTATTTTTTACGAGCTTCAATTCGAACTGCACTGCAGCTCCTCCGTCGGTTGGTTGGTTGGCCCAGCCCGGCTTCCTTGGCCGCATTCCGTTTTAAGGCCACGGATTTTACAGCTGTCAGACAAGGTGTGCTGGTGTGCAACTTTTCGGCGGCGGCGGCGGCAGACGCGTTATTGAATTGTATTTTATGGCTTTACTTACGCCGCAAACTATGCAATATAAGGTGGGCTAAGGGCTGAGGGCTGAGAGCCAGCTGCAGGACTGCATTAAGACGGGCAGATGACTTTAAGGAAGCTGCTGGCATTTCCTTTTTTCCTGGCCCGTAGACTTTGCTTTGACAGCTGGCCAAGGGTCGGTCCATTGGCCCTGGGTGACTTATTTTAGCCCCCCTTCCCGGACTCCACCCCATGTGCAGCCAATCAGCGCAAATTTGAAGCAGGGCGCAAATTGCCATCAAGCATAAAAAATAGTTGCCGGTCGAGTTGGTGGCCAAAGGGCAATGGCAATGCCAATAGCAAAGGCGACCCCAAAGCAAACAATGTAAAGTGCAGCCCTGCCCAAGACAACAAATCGAATAATGCGCAAAGTAAATTTTCAACTACTTTTAGCCACACACACCTGCACAGAAAGGAGATGGTGCACTGTGAGAAATATCCTGTCGTACCTTGATTTAAATACAATTGCCTTATTGCTTTGATATCAGCGGTACAACTTCAGCTGGAATATATCTCCCAGAAAATATACTAAACTTTCTCCCTGTGCAGGAACTTAGGAAGCAATGCCGGCTATAAAAGTGAGGGCCATGCCAGCTACTCGGAGCATAGCGAAGCGAGCGCTGCGCTAACAAGTTACAAAAGTAGCAATGGAAATGCAGGTAGTAAATAGTGGAGTCCGGGGAGGGGTTCGCAGGACAGAGCACACAGTTCAACAGTTGGCAGTAAATCCATTTTATACAGACGACTTGCTACCTGACTGACTGACTGCCTTGGTTCCCAGTTATCCGGCGGACTTGACTTATGCCAAACACCGAGCAATTTCGTTTCGTTTTGCCAGGAATTCGGGGCAACAATTGCAGCAGAAGCAGAAGCAGAAACAGACATCCACATCCACATCCACATCCACATCTGCAGGTATTGGCAGTGGAGCATATTGAATGCCACTCTCCTCCAGTCGCCAGTCACCAGCATAACTCGGCGTGCAACGGGGCGTATGAACAGCAGCTGCCGGTTGCCATGCAAAGTGCGCCTGGCCCAGCAGCAGCCTCAATCTTTATTCGTATTCCCATTCCCATTCCCAGCTCCGACCGACCGACAGACTTGATAATAATTTATTATCGCCCGAATGTTCCTCCGAAAGTTTTTCGTTTTTTGCGGTTTCGCGACACTAACGTATGCAGACAGCGAAGCCGATTCCCCGACGGCCCATTAGTCGTGTGTTTGAGCATATTCTAGATGAAGAATTATGCGGATGGCGGTGGCATATTAGCCTGGGAGTCTATAAAGTTGAAACAGCCTTCTAAACTACGCCCCTCCCCCTGTCCACCTGTCCGCCTCTCCTCCTCCTTTCCATCTCCATTATCGACGGTGTCAAAAGCCAAACGGAAATTCAAATTCGAATTCAAATCGATGGCTTCCATTTAATCACATTCCCTCGAACGCCTGTCACATTGCGTTTGGCTGCTAAAGCGATTTGTTGCGATTATGAAAAATTCATTGAAATTATTTGCACATTGGATTTAATTTTTCCTGTTTCGGGCACTTTATCAAATTGCATTTCTGCCACAACATGTAGCGCATAAAATTTTATGAAATTATTCCGCGCGTACGTAGCAACAACAATCAACTCGCACACAAAGAGGGGAATCACGCGGCAATACACGCCGGATCTCTAAACGCATAAAAATTCAATTAAACACGTTTCGACAATATTTTCGGCAGTGATATAAATTTTTATCACGCCATTACAATTACATAAGCGGATTACAGGGCATATGTGCGAGTGTTTGGGGTGGGGGGCTTGTTTCCCAGACGATTTGCAGACTGATTAAGTTTTCTTTTATTGTTATGCAAAGGCAACTCAATCCCAGCCCCCGAAATGGGCAATCGAACGGGGGATGGCCCAGCTTGGCATGGGTTGCGTATTGAATGCTTGACAGCCTAAGCGGCATGTGTCAAGTGTCTAAAGAGCATGCCCCAGAGAGCCTCTGGGCCCTTTCAATTGGGGCTTCGCCTAGTCGCAGGCGAAGCGAACAAAGCGCTGTCAAAACTAATAAAATGTCTGACTGGCTGGCACCCGAAAGGGTTTTGGGCTGGCACCCAACTTTTCCGGGCTTTTGGCCTTTTTGTTGCGACGCTTGTTGCTGTTTTTCGGCTAGATCAATCCCCGCGTTTGAAGTGCGTTCGTTGTTTGTCCCGGGCTCCAGACTTGAGCCCGCCACTTTTATTATTTGGTATGCAAACAGCTCTCAGGTGAGCGCAGGCAGCGAACCGCACACTCGGTCCTGTCCCTGTCCCTCCCCCTGACCCTTTGAAGTGCTAAACTCACCACCCGAAGCGCCTTTGCCCCACCTCATGTGGAAATCGTTGTTACGTGTCCTTGCGTGTTGCCATTAACATAACAAAAGCAGCCGTTTGCCATTTGCCGGTTGACGTTTGCCATTCGCTTGCCAGTCGCCAGCTACACTGATCAAAAATAATTTAAAAAGGGAATCTCTATTTTTATTCCTAAGCTTTAAGGCTTGGGATCTGTAGATCTTTGAAACGAGCCATAAGAATAATTACCTTGGTAATTATTTAAAATAATTTCAAAGTCTACAGAAATTCCTCTTAATACCTAAGGAGATTTCGCCCGAGTGCATTTGCTTGTCGTGCAGCTCCTAGCTCCTTTAAGTGTCATTGGCGGTGCTTCTGTCTGTCCGCTGTCTGCTTAGAGCTACTTGGAAATTCAAAGGTTATTACATAAAATTTTAGCCTGCCATTTGGCTGATTGCCCGTCGAGACTCTGGCCGTCAATTACACGCTGGCTGCTTGCCTGGCTCCCCAGCTCAGGCTCCTTGGGAACCCAGCGACTTTATCTAAATCTATTGGCACCCCAATAATAATACGCTTAACGTTCAACTTATCGACATCTCTCCATCTCGGCTGTGCAACGGGGCGTATGGGTATCCAACTTTCCTTCTCCGCTTCGGACTGAGCCCTTCGGAGCGTTTAATCAGCAATCTAAGCTTTATTAGCAGTGCAGGCAGCTGCCAAGTGGAGGAGCAGGATCAGGAGGAGGAGCTGTAACTTTAGCTGCAGCAGCACTCTGCTAAGCGGTCTGCTGATCGGATTTTCCCGGCTCAGTGGCTCAAAGTTGCCCTGGATGCCCTGTGGTTTACGCTGCACAAATCCGGCAACAAGAACAACAATGAGGGCAGGTCGGAGCAGACCAGAACAGAAACAATTTTTAAGCAATTAATACGTTTGGCAACATTTCTGTTTACTTTGAGCGATAAGCCCCGAACTGCTGACAGAATGGATGCAATTTGTAAATATAAATCAAAGCCAGCAGCAGCAACAACAGGGCACCGCACTGCACACAAGGGTTAAGTTCCGGGCAAGCAAGCGGCTTAACTCCCTGCTGCCCGGCATTCTCCATTCTCCATGTGGTTGCGTTTGTTTGGCAGAAGTTTATATTTGGGTATTTAAACTCAAATTAAATGCATTTGCATGCAAACAAAGGGGAAGCCTGTGTGTGTGGCCGCAAACAAACCGTTTTGTGTCACCAGAGACAAAAGGGAGAAACCGACCGGCCATCCAAGCCATGCACACTGGCAAAAAACTCACCAGAGATTGGAGATTGGATCGCCGGCGGCAGGGGAGTGGGAAGGGGAGCCAGTATTGTGGCAACAAAATCCATTATGCTGCAATTATGCGCCACACTTGGCAGAATGCTCGTAGAACCGGACAAAAACTTGCTCAATCGATGTGTTTTGGTAATTAAATCAAGTACATAATGGAGCAAGCCAAATGGAGAAATGCAGCGCAAGTGAAAAGTCAACTGGGAATCCCATAAAATAATAAAACACACACACTGGCCGGGGCTGCTGGGGGAAGTTGGGGGGTGGGAGAGCAATTCAAACAGCAAACCCCATTAACTTTACAAAGTTAGTTAAATTCATTTGGCAAACAGACGACAGACGACGAAAAACCAGCAAGGAGACGGGAGACAATCCCCTTTTCCATTCGAGAAACCAACCAAGCAACCAACCAACCGACCGGCTAACCGAGCCAACGAGCTACAAAAAGTCACAAGTAAATTTTATTTCAATTGTAAGAGCCAGCAAAAACTACACAATGATCATGGTTGTGTGCGGTATAAAAGGTATATATAAATACAGAGCCCGGCAGAGCGGGAGGAGAAACCACACACACACGCACAGAGAAAAAATAAGGAATTTCTTGGTCCGTTGACGCTTCTAGAAAATTAATTTAAAGCTTTGAATAATTTGCCCAATTTTGATAATATTTGAATATTTTAATATTTAATTGAATCCACAAGCCGAAAGTATTTCTGTGGCACAGGTATTATTTTGGCATTTATTTAAAATAAATAAATTCGGATTAAATGAATATGGTTTGCGAGCATAAGGAATTTATTGAATTGCAAACATAAAGACCAAAGGAATTATTGCATACCTTTGGGGGCATATTAATACACAACACTTAAAATTGGTGTTCCTTTTTTGAGGCTTAAACTCTAGAAATTTTCTCTCTGTGCACACACACCAAGGAAAGGCAGCAAAAGCAACAATGGGCGACAGCAACAAGCGCAATGATAACTAAATAAATGGACATTTTTATAGCTATGCACTTCCGCACTCAATCTTTAGTGCTGCGAGTGTGTTAGTGGGTGCCGGAGCTCGTGTGTGTGTGTGTGTGTGTGTGTGGCAGGATGAGCACATGTTAAAGCATGTGTTTTGTGCATGCATTTTAGCTCTCAGCTCGGAGGCGTTCGCTCTCTCACCCCCTGGCCCCTGGGCTCGGGGTCCTGTGCCTCAACAATGGAAACCAGCCACGAGCACACTTAATTCATGTAATTTCACACACACACAGACAACGGAGGAGCAACAGGATGCACAAGTGCTGGTGCTGCCACTGCACCACCGCTCCTGGCTGAGTGCGGTTTCACTTGTTGCCAGTTGCTGTGTTTTTAATATATGTACGTACTTCGTATGACTACACGGGACGTCGAGTGTATTCTCATTTTCATTGTTTTACAATTTGTAAGCAGAACTTATGACAGGATAAATGGCAGACGGACAAGACTGGGTGGCCAAGGAACGCTTTCCATTCCGGTTTCAAGCTGCCTGATGGATTTGGCCCTGCTGCTGCTGCTGCTGGCAAAAAGCTATTAGAAAGCCATTTGTTGCCGGCTTTAGCCGGTTTATTCCATTTGGCAATACAATAAATACTGCCACTGGCACACGGAAAAACAGAAAACTGAAAAACGGAAAAAGTGCACAGCACCATCTCTCCATTTAAATGGGTTTTATAGCCCGATCGGGTTGCTCTAAATTTATTTACTTTTCTCGCAGGGACTATTGGCCTTTGCCTTCCGTGGAATATGATCGCTGTGAGCTAGGAATGGATTTCTAGCACGGCGGCCAGGACTTTTACTGCTTCGGGTTGATGGTTCCATTTTATATCTCCCACATGGCGATGCATTTTATGTGCAAACTGCCAGACGCCCGTTGCATACCCAAATTTCTCCCTCCTCTCCTGCTTTTAAGGCCTTTTCAATATTTTAAACAGTTTGTGCCGCATTTTTGTCAGCTATTGCTTTGTTAACCCAACCACCCCGACCCCGATCCCCTGGCGCCCTCAAATTCCGGGGGATAAATAATTCATGGCACTTTTGCTGATTGCACGTAAATGGCGTAAATGCCAACCGGAAGCGAGGATAAAGGGAGACAGAGAACACGGAGTAAAAGTAAAGGATAAAGCGTTGGCCTCGCTCGATTCGTACAGTGTAAATTCAATGAATAATCAAGTAAACTACTTATAAATTGTTCAAGGAGTGTAAATTTATGTGGGACACGTTGTGACCGGGCCAAGCTAGACGGGACAATAGGTATTTGCTTTCGATTCGGGGGAGAGATAGAACAGGAGTCGGATAGCGAAAGAGACCAACTAGGAGATCAACTACGGATGGAGATGTGTGCATTACTGCACTCCTCCAAATAACCTCTATCCTCTAGCTTGGCCCGGAAAACAAACAAATAAAACCGAAAGAACTGGCAATTAATAGAGTAATCGTTTGTGCAGACGTACCAAAGAGGGTAAAGAGAGCATCAGGCGTGACCATCTACAGAGAAAAAGAGAAAATAGAGTTTGTCGTCAGTTAGCGAGAGTTTCGTTTCAGATGTTTTACAAATAATAAACAACAAAGTAAACGTTAAACAGGAAATAAACAAATTAATTTAAATAGAACATGGATCTGAAGACTGTGTTTCAGTTTCGGTTTCAGGCTGGGACGCAGAGAAAGAGAGAGAGAGGTAGAGGAAGAGGAAGAGGGAGGGGGAGAGGTTCTCAGGTCCCAGTCCTGTCAACAGATACACTACACATATACAAGTACGAGTACAATTAAATGGTTATTAAAATATGAAATCGTTTGTGTGAGAGGCGAGAAATTAAAGCGCTTTTATAAATGGTTGAAAAAAGTGTAAACACAAATTTGCAACGTATGGAAAAACATGGGCGTACACGGAATGCAAACTAACTTTGCGCTTTTAATAAGGATATGATAGTCTTAAAAAATGGGTGATTATCAATATATTTCTTGCCGCTTTAATCGTATCACATAGTTCATTAAAATGGGTATCAATCAGGGTAAAAAGTGCCTCCTTTCGGTAATCATCCAACCATGGACTGGAGGCTTCACCACCCCAGAGAGAAGCTTACAATCTCGAAACGCACTTACCTCCTCATTTAAATTCGAGACGAGCAGAACATTCGAGTATCCGCGCATAGCGGGAGCGGCCGTCTGCAGGGCACCGCTGTTGGCCAGCGAGAAGGCGGCCAAGTTGGGCAGGGCGTTGCTGTAGCCGCCGGTCAGCGGAGTGCCCAGGCCCAAGGCGAAGGGCGGCAGGACTCCCGGGGCGCCCAGGCCGTTGACTGAAAGAGAATTGAACAAGAGTTAGCCATCTGTCAACGCCGAGAGTTTCCGATTAGTTGCATGCCACTTAAGCTCTATTTGAATCGATAGCAGGTGTAAAGGCAAAAAAGACTGAAACAAGGCGTAGCGTAAAAGTGTGTGATACTCAGTGATGCAAAAACCGATTTCTCAATATTAAAAGAAAAATCAAAGATACTCAAGTCAAGTCCCTTACAATTTAATTTGTTGTATTAGATTTCCATTTACTCGTAAAAAATTACAAAGCCTGTCAAAGAATTTAGCTTTTAATGTATTAAATTTGATGAAAATATTATACTTCATGGCAACAAATTGAATTTAAAAGATAAAAATATGTAAAATATTTTCCAAAAATGCTCTCTAGATAAACTAAAAAATTGGCTTCACTGATGGATGCGTTTTCAAATTGTTTAATCGTTTGTGTGTGGTTAGCAACAAGAAGCGTAGGAAAAACATAAAGGAAAAATCGGGAAAATGTTCCGTTCGTGTTACCTATTTTATCACCTGTGAGAGAAGGCCGCTGCCGGGCGGCGATCAGCAGCAGATCGTTGGTGTTCATCAGTCCTCCGGCGGTGGGCATGAGGTCCACCCCCGGTTCGCCCGGCGGCAGCGCGGGGTTCGTGAAGTCGCGCGACTTGTCGTTGTTGTACTTGACGTTCAGCGCCGTCAGTTTGCTGTTGTCAATGCGCAGCGTGCAGCAGCCGTTGTAAATATTCTGCCCGTCCAGGAGCGACTTGGCGTGCTGGGCGGAGTTGGCGTCCGGATATTGGATCAGGGCCTGCAACGGAAGAGGGTATTAGCTGATAGTTTCGGGGAAAAACAAAGGATAAACTCACCTGGAATGAATTGTTCTTCGTGAAGGTGACGATCTTCAGCACCTTGCCGTAGCGCTGGAATATCTGGTGGAGGATGTCCAGCGAGACGGGGTACATCAGCGACTCCACGATCACGCGGAGCACCGTGTTGGGTCCGCCGGCCGAGTTCGTGTTGTTTCCGGCCGCATTGACGGCGCTCGTGTTGTTCTGCAAGATGCCCACGGCACTGCTGTTGCTGTCGCCGGAGCTGTTGGCATTGTTGCTGGTCGCATTGGCGGCGGCGCAGAGGGGCAGGGGCGATCCGCCGGCCGGGGACTGGATGCGGTAGTCGCTCTGGACGACCGAGTTCTGAAAGTGGAGAGATGAGGCAACTTGATAAGGATGTTGAGTCAATTTACTGGGGGGAATCGCGCGAAGGAAACTTTTATTAGTTAAAGGCGCAAACTTTTGCGCATTAATCAAAGCAACTGGCAGTGCACAAAATTTATGCAGTTTGGCAAGTTTTTTTTAAGAGAAGAGGACGCCTGCACTCAAAGAAATATCAGTAACTTTAATTTTGTATAAAAGCTTTAAATAATTATAATAATTAATACATATTTATTATATTGATATAGTCTATAGTCTGTAAGTGCAAGGGTCTTAATAATCAAACCTTAAATATATTATAGGAAATACTTTTTTTTTCAGTGCCAGAATATGCTAAACGTTCGTGCGGCAGCCAGCCAGTCAAAAACTCAGCGGTATCCTGTGCTATTTGGGAATCGTCTTCGCCAACATAAATCTCAATCAGAATCAATAATATCAAGTATCGTAATAATAAAAGAAGAGCGGGAGGTGGAAGGCGGAGGCAGAAGTCTGCCGGTGACGAGGATGCTGGGCGGATGCCAGATACGGTTCCTAGTGAGCAACAAAAACTTCTTGCGTGAAATATACACGTTCTATCGGAAAACAATTTAATGACATTCGGAAGTAAATTTATTCCTATTCGTGCTGAATTTTGATTTCGAAAATCATAACGTAAACACATTCGACCGCCCACCGAACCACCTGCCCCCTGCCCCCGATTTTCCCTGTCCTCTCATCCTGCCCATTTGCGACGCGTTTTTTGTGCGTTTGTCAGCAACAGGAGAGACTAGGCGAGGAATGGGATGGGATGGGGTGGGTAGACTTCACGGCAATCCTCCCCAGGCGTGCTATTTGTTTCTGCCTGCTCCTAGATAAATTCCTTCTCATCGGAAACAAAAAGCCCGGCGACGTGAGCACTGCCTTCGACCCTCTGCTCGAAGCCAAAGTTTGTAAAAATAATAAAAATTGATTAGAATTGCCGAGTGCCGAGCTGCGTGGCTAGACAGGGCGTATGTGGGATGTGCCGAGTGGCATGAGTGTGGGATGGCCCACGATGATGCGGCTGCTTCATCTTCGATTGCCATCATGCTGGCTCCAGATGCCTGTGGGATGCCGATGCCTCAGTGGCTGTCGCTGGGTTTCCTTTCCGCCGCCAGTAATTTGATACTTCACTTTGCCTGATTATTATGATGACGATGACGTTGATTGTGTAAAAATTGTAATGTAATTGTTGGGAAGCGTTTGCCCATCTATTACCCATGCCATCCAGCTATCTCCTATCTCCGCTGGGCTGTTTAAACAGCAAAGTTGGTTAGCATTAACTAGCTGTCAAGTGGGCAATTGGCAGGCGTTTAAGCACTTTGATAATTGTGCATAAGTTTGCACTGGCACTTGAGCAACTAACTTGGCCACCTGGACTATTTATGGGACTCTGCACTAAGAGGAAAGTCTTAGATTTTGAGTAAAGCTAAGGAAATATTCAAATAATAAATACTTTCCCATTTCTATACTTTAGCTGCTAATTTCCCCGAGTGTACTTAAGGCCCATAATAATGGGCATTCGCAGTTGGAGGCTCTAAGCCAAACCAAATTTTGGGAGCACTTGCACGCATATTAGGCTAAGCCATTCTAATTATCCTACAGGACACAGGGCGGCCACTGGGAGGCGGAAGGGGAAGGGGATGGGGAAAGTTTAGGGACCACAACCAGCAACATCATTAAACATAACACACCGTTGTGTGTGTGCGGCTGTGTTTGTATTGGACTTTGCTTGTCGCGGTTTTGCCTGTTAATGAGTCAATTGTGCGTTCCCCCTCCCCTTCCCTCCCCTTCCAACTGTTGTTGTGGGCTGATTAGATATGCAAACAGCCAAACCCCCACCCACCGCAGGGAACCACCTCACCACATTGTTATAATTTAATATCGATGGGCTGGCTGCTGCTTCTTCGCTGCCCCCTGCATAATGCCACATTTGATAAGCCAAAATGCTTTGATAAGCGAAATGTATCGACTACTTGCTGATAAGCACATTTATCGATCGATGCGTGTCAGTGGGAAAATCTGGACAAAAGACACACGTGTCCCCCTCCACTCGGCCATTTAACTGATGCGATGTGAAAACCATAATAGGGGAACTTTAACCACACTGAGCTCATGGATATTCGGGGATTCTTGGGGAAACTAGAGCGGCAAAGTCAAGCCAAGTCTCCATACGACACAAACAAAAAGTATTCAGAAAATCTGATACTTCGCAGCTCGCTAAAAGGAGTTCTCGGCAAACTTTTGCAATATTCAACAAGCGGAAAAGAACTCGGCAATTGTTTTATGATTTTGATGCGGTTTTTGCATAAGAAATAAACCCGGAAAATGGCTGACAAAAGGCAAGAGCTCAGGGCTGCGGTTCCACAGCTCTGGAGGCGCCAAAAAATATTGACGTTGCTTTCACTTAAGGTTTTGCATAAATATTTTTGTTTCATAGCGCTTTCGTGTGCTACTCCTTTTTTTCCTGCGGCCAGGAAGTTTATTTTCATTGCAATGTCACACTGAGTACCTTGACTTCCTTGCCTCTCCTGACAGGCGCACTTTAAACTGCATGGCGAGTCCTTTCGCGCAGGAGGAGGACTCAAGTGTCGTCGCCCCTTTTCAAGAGCCGGCTGAAGCTGAAGCTGAAGCGAGAGCTTAAGTGTTCGGGCCAAGTTAGAAAGTAAACCAGCTACAGCTACAGATGCTTGGCCGATCCCCTTCCCCTTCCCATTGGCCAGAAGCCAGAATCCAGAAGCCAGTAGGAGCTGCCTTTTTTGGCGCTCTTGCAACTGGAAGAGGGAAACTTTTTTGGGCAACTACCACTACAAGTTATGAACTTGTGTAGTTAAGTTTTAAAGCTGAGCTCGGGATTATGTATTACTTTGCCGTGGGTCGTTTATCTGCTGCGTGGTTTTAACGGTCAAGCCAAAGAGGAGAAGTTGCTCAAAGTCCAAAAGAAGGGGGAAGGAACAGCGGTTTCGGTGCCAACAAACCATATTTGTCTTATTTATGCAAAAAGCACACAAAAATAGCAACCATAGCCAAGTGTGTTAAAAGCCTTCGGGGAAAATGTTCCACAAATAGGACTATAAAACCGGAGCGACTTAAATAAATACGAGTTACGCAAAGTAGCAAAATCCGCTGGCCAAAAAACAAAAGTAAATACGCCTGCGAAAACAAAGTGGGGAAAGGGGAAAGCCACTTTCGGGCAGCCGTAATGCAAAACTAATCAATACAATGAAAATATTGACACAGCCGCTGGAAAAGTCAGTGCATACACATAAAGTTGTCAGTTTTCTGGGTTTTCAGGGATCTGGGATCTGGCTTCCCTGGGTTGTGTCGACAGTTCCGCAGTTGTTATCCCGCCACTCCACCACTCGCATCTCACGTTCTGCGAAACAATGTAATTTAAATCCATTTTCAACACGTCGCCAATCAAAATGGCAAAAAGCTTTAGCGTATAGCACAAGTATAAGCAAACATTCGCATCCGCATAACTCAAAGGATCAGGAGCAGAAGGCACGGCCACATTCGCGATGCTCCTGCTCTTCGGCGCTGTTGTGAAAACAATAAGATTAGCTTACTTTTGCTTTTGCTTTCGACGGCGACGGCGACGAAGAGCGATGAGCGGGCGGTAAAGTAAACGTGAAAATAAAATGGGAAAACAGGAAAACAGCAAAGAAAAACACAAGCCAGGCAGCGCATAGAAAAATAAACATTGAGCAGATAGCAGATAGCATTCGGCGGATAGCACCGCATATGTGAAGTTATTTGCCTGGGCAAAATCCTTTACTGCACACGCCTGAGAGTTAGACAAATAGCGTGCCGAAAGAAAAGGCCCCATAAGCTGGTTTTCCCGCTTTTCCAACCCCTCGCAGTATTGACAGCCTGTCAGCCGAGGCGCAAATTAAATAACACATTGAGGTCTGTGTCGCTGAGCCGGGCTCATATTATTAACACCAAATCAAATGTACGGCCTTATCCCCGTTGGCCTGTTATTTATAGACATGCGGGCATCAGACATCACGAATAAGACTTTGCTAATCAGCTTGATCCTTTCTGTGGCTTAATCGCTTGACATTTGTATTAGTTCTGTGCCATTCGCCCGTGTCCTTGCCCGGACTTCCCTTGCCTCCCCTCGATCCCCGCCAGGTGTCAAAGGCGGTGTAAATTAATCCCACTTCGTGTTGCCGCCTAATTTTCATGTGTGTGCCATTAATTGACAATTGCCGTCCGTCACTTGGCTCCGTTTGTGTTTTTCTTGGCCGACTCGCCATTGTTTGGTTTAAAGGAGGCGTCCGTAAAATGCGGCTCTCTCTGTAGTCGGCAATTTAATTTAATTACAAGGTAACCTTATCACTGCAGGGAAAACGAGCACCTGCCCACACACACACACTCAGCGGAGAGCAAACGCAGGCAAGTGTGCGATTGGGAAATGCATTTGCCTGTGCACTTGCACTGCGAGAAAATATCTCAAGTCGTTAAATTCGATTTAGCATATTTAGATCTTCGATTGAAATTTGCATTTGTAACTGTACACAGGAAAATAATTCGATATGAAATAGGGTCATTCCTGCCTTATTTCATGTCAATAAAATGCCGATATGATAAATGTCGAATTTATGATTCAATCATATCAACTTGAAATTTTATCATTTCATTACAGGTTTAAAAATACTGTTTTGTAATACCAAATGTAGTATTTTTTGAACAAATATTGTAAAATAATATAAAAATATCGATTTAACCTGCACATATCAATCTAATCTCTTGTCAATTTTTTTCTGTGTTTAAATCTAGTATTTCAATGATTGCCTTTCGATTTCCGCAATGCACTCTTTATTTAAATCAAACAAAAACACCTCTTAACGAGGTAAAAAAATAGTGACGACCGCACCTTCAACATACAAAAGATCTGATATCATATTTTGTGACGAAAAATAATTTTACATTCGAAAATATAAAAACACTTTCTAAAATTTACTCATTCGGCCCGCTTCAGACAAATTTATAAGATTTTACCCACACGAACATTTTCTATTGTAGCGTGCCGAAAAAGTAAATTTTAGAAAGTGTTTTTATATTTTCGAATGTAAAATTATTTTTCGTCACAAAATATGATATCAGATCTTTTGTATGTTGAAGGTGCGGTCGTCACTATTTTTTTACCTCGTTAAGAGGTGTTTTTGTTTGATATCAGAAGTTTTTAAAGGGACAATTTATACCCTGGGTTTAATTTACATATTAGTATACCTCATACCATGTCCAAAAGTCATCCCCATATAACTTAGTTATTAATTTATTTATTTATTTTTTATTTATTAAAGTTAATAATTGTATAATGGAACGGTTTAAAACAATTTTACCGATTCCTTGACCCTAAAATACAGTTTGGATATGCACATACAAAATTTAATGCTTCTAAGCACGTTAGATAAATAATTGTAATTTTTTTAAAGATTAAAAAATTACTTTTTGTCATTCAATAATTGTTAAAACACTTAAAACTTAACTTTTAATCATTAAAAATTGTTAAAGGACTAGTAAACGATGAGAAAACATGAATTCCATAAGGATCCGATAAGAGTGAGAGAGTAGCCCTACTTGCTGCAACGTGTTTTCATAAAAAAAGCAGAGGCCATTTTAAAAAAAATTCGATATTTTAAAAACTAAAAATGGCTCCAACTGTTTACAAAAATCGATTGTAACTAACAATATGGCGCATATATTGATTTATAAAAAAAAATTTAAATACAAAATTTTTTAGAATCTTAATTTGTTTTTATTTTTAAGAAAATAAAAACTTATTTTTTTAACATTTTTTTTTTTAAGAAGAGGTTTTAGAAGAATTAAATCAAAACACATGAAGTCACGCGGATTCATATAACCGGAGATAAAGATTTTCAATGAGAGGGTACTTTTTCAAATTTGTCAATTTTTGGAAAACTTTAAAAAATTCTAACTAAAAAAATAATTTTTTTTCGGACAAATCCTGATACACGTGATTGCTCATTTTCCGAATAGAACATGTAAAAAAAATTTTCAGGCAAATCAAAAATGTAAAAATTTTTTTGGCCCAAATCTGTTCGGCTCGTAAATGAACGGCCCTTAGGCAGCATTAATTGTTATGAGCTGGCAAAAGTGGCTATTTTCGTTTCTTAATAACTTTTAAACGTGATTTTTTACAGTAATGTGTTATATACCAAAATTTAAGGAATCTCAAGGGCTATACAGTTTAAAGTTGTAATGAAAATCGTTAGAGCCGTTTTTGAGAAAATTAAAAAAAGCTAAAAAAAAAGTTTAAACAAATTTTCTTTTGTTCATATCTTTTTAACTATTACATTTACACAAATTGCATATAGAAGGCGTTTATAGCATTTAAAAATACCTTTCAAACGAGATGCAGCACAAGTCTGTAGCTTTAGTAGTATAGAAGTTACGGCTTTCCGAATTTTAGCTATTTATAGCTGTTTTCCCGCTAAACTAGCGGGTTTTTCCAAAAGTGGTAGAACAAAAGTTTTTTATATCGATGTGATGAACGTCATATCAAATTTTCAGAACTTAAAAAACATATTTTGGACAAGTGGACAAGTGGACAAACAGAATTCAATTTTCATTTTGGGAAGAAGAAGAAAATCTTATTTTGGCTATAACTTTTGAACGGAGCGTCCGATTTTCTGATATGACCCCTCATATTAAGCGCATTTTCAGTAGCAATACAACTAACGTAGTCCGGGGGGCCAATTATCCCCACCGGCCCCAACAGCTCCAATATTCGAAATTTTCACTTTTTCACTTTCACCGCTCTCTCTCCCAAGCCAATTGAATTTCTTAAAGTCTTGGTATGCAATCCTTTAAGTTTTTGCAATACCTTTCGATTGGTGTATTACTCATTACGATCGGACTATCACAGCAGATTTTCAATTTTGCGGCTATATAATAGTAGTCGCCTTCGCACACTCTCCTGGTGCGCTTCGTCACTACATGGACTGCCGTCCATAGTGATCACATTTTTTCCAAGTGTCTGCTAGTTGTTTGGCTGCTGTTCAGATGCAGTTTGGAGCGCTTTCAATGGGCTGCAGTGGACCGGCACTCGGCTCCATTGTCCTTTTCCCGTCGGGCTGTTTTGGTGTTTTGGCGGCGAGTGGCAATTATGACGATTACCCGAATTTGCGTTCGCGCTTGAACGCGCGACTCCCGCTGAGGTGGGAGACTGAGACTGCCATCTTCAATCTACATGCAACGATTAATCAATTGTGCGCATCTAATGAAGCCAGAATGGCAGCGGAGGGGCGAGGGGCTGGCAAATGTTACTCTGGAGATTAGACTAGGGATTGGCTGCCTTTTGTTGCCAAATTATATTTCAATCCAATTCTTTGCGGGGCTGCTCGCTGCTGGCCCCATTTCCCCGAGTGGCTGTCAACCCTTTTCGGCCGTAAAAGAGGCCAGGCTCAAAAATTAATTTATCAAAATTACCCAAAACAAAACTGGCCCACAGCGGCAACAGATGCGGCATCGCAGTTCCACACACACAAAACAATCACATGTCAAATTTGAAACCCACTAAACAATGCCAGTTGCGGACCTTTGGGGTTGGATTTTTGGATTGGTTGGGTGACTGGGTGGCTGGGTGGCTGGGTGGCTGAGTGGCTCTTGGGCTTCTGCGGGCAGCTCGTTGCGGTCGTAACCGCGTGAACTTGCCAGTGCATTTATCTTCATTTCTGGCATCTTAGTCAAGGGTCGCCGCAGAACAGCAGCTCAGGAGCAGAAAGCTAGGAGGGGAAGCCCTAAGACGCCAGAGTAAGACATCTCCGAAAATAGTCACAGGAGCAGAAATAGAAACTGAAACAGCAGAGCACTCCGGATGAAGGAGGAGCGAAGCAAAGGTGAAAGGACATCCCAACGACATGACATATTAGAATCCTGTTACGCAGCAGCAACAGCAGCGTTGCCGGTTGACTGCCAAATTGCCAACATAAATGTCAGAGGGTCGGGGAAAGTTGGTTCTAGGGTGGTGATATGGCTGCAAAGTATGCTACGGGATTTTTCATTTCTACTGCTTGGTTTTCCCTCCTATTTGTTTTATTTTCTATACCATGCAATCACTCAGCCGTTGAAATCACACATGTGTGCTACTAGATGTCTCCGTGTCTGAATGTGTCTGGGTGTGTGTGTGTGTGAGGGCGGGGGAGATGATTTGGAAATCCTGTATTGCTGATTTGCTGCTGCTGCTGTCGTCGCAGCTTTTGCCTTCAGGTGCGTGTCGCCTCCTCTGCTGGGGTTAAAATCCCCGAGGGCCATGCAATGGATTTGTCTCTCGCTCGGTGGAGATGAAATAGAATCTTACCCCTTTTGCCCCGAGTTTAAAGCGTAGAACAGAACAACCTTTGCCAACAGGAAATTGACGAAAATTCGAAATTTACGGAAATACCCAACTAACGAGGGAATTAAAAAAGACTCTTCTCTTCGCTTGCAATTGCACAGGATACGCACTTGACAGCCAACGTCTCCTGATTCTGATTCTGCTGCTGCTGCTGCTTCTGCTCATATGATTTCTTAAGTTTCGCTGACAACAATTCGCTAAGCATCTTATCTCAAGCTTGCCACATTGCAGCAGGAACAGCAACAACAGTGGCAAAAGCTGCGACAGCAGCAACACAAATAGCAAATGACAGGCGGCGAAATATGACGCAAAACGCAGAAATAGTAGAAATAAAGGAACAGTCAACAGTGGCTGGGCCAGGACGCCAAACAATCAACTGGATGCTGCACAGGTGGGCTGCCAGACACACAGGACACACAGGACACAAAAGGGAGGAGCAACGGTGGAGCAGAAGCCCAAGACAAGACATTCGCACAATGGACATGGCCAGAAGAAAGAAACTGAATGAAATGAGAAATTGTATAAATATGTTGGCAGCAGCACACAGCACAGCACACAAGATTAAACCTCTTCCACTCGCACAAACACACTCTCCTGCATTTTAAGAGATTTTCCACTAGGGAAGGCGGCGGCGTTGACTTTTCCACTCGTCTGACTTGTCTCACGTTGTCTGCGGGCCAGCAACAAGGCCTTTTACCAGGATTAGTAGTTAACAAGAGAAATCTGCCCACGCACACAGAGATACGCGCCGGATGGAGATACACACGAGGTTGGGGCCATGCCACAGCCACAGCCACAGCCAAAAGGTAATCAGTGAAATGTAACTGTATTGTTTGGCCTACCAGGGTTGCCATTGTTGCTGCTGTGTCACCCAAGTCTTGCTTCTGGCCCTCGGCTGCTGCTCCTGTTGCTGCTGCTGCTGCCACTGCAGCCTCTTAACCTTTTTCCGTTGTTGTTCGTGTTGCCGTTGCGATCTCTTTTTAAGTAGTTTGCTTTTGGGCTCACCACCCCCGAATCCTCCACCACCAGGTGGCGCCCCATCACCAACCCCGCAAAGGTGACAACCTCGCTTTGGGTTTTCTCCTGGCCCGATTGTAGCTGCTCTTACCTTTGCCCTTGCCCCTTTTACCAGCCCAGCATCCCACCAACCCCCTCCACTTTCATTTAAGTAATCAAAATATGCTTTTGACTCTGAGCTAAGCAGCTGGCATCCCTGTGCTGGTCTCCTGATTCGTTTGTCTCCTCGGTATGCGTGCGGTTTCATTTGTATTTATGCTCGCCCCCTCACTCTGAATTTCTCTGTGTGGGCTATCCACAAAACCCCAAAAACTATGCATTTTACTGCTTTTGTCAGACACGTGTGTATGTGTGTGTGTGCGATAGTACGAGTGTGTGCGCGGCCATGTGTATTTATTTGAAAGCTTTTTAAACTTTGTCAGTGACTTTGTGGCTTACGAAATTAAAATTAGAAATTGGTTTAGAGCACCCACAAATACAGGCACGCTCTCAAAGGACACTCGAGTGTGTGTATCTCTGTGTGTGTGCATTTATGATGGGTCCAAATCTCTTGAGGAGCGGGTTTAAGTTGCCCAGAAAGTGTAATTAATCAGACGGTTCGCCGTGGCGACCCACATTTGCATATAAATCGTAGTTGCTTCATTTGTTTCCTCTGGCCGAAAACTTAATTGCCACATTAATAACACTTAAGACCGGAAGTTGTGCCCAAACCAGATATCGGTTTAGAGGGTCTTGGGAATATTCCACAGAAAAGTTTATATTTTCAATGATTGGATTGTAAGTATAATAGATATGACTTCTAGGTATTTATGGTCATATTCTATTAAAAAGTTTGGGTATATTACGAGTATTAGGAAAAAATTAATAGTTATCTATGACTTCTTGTTATTTATAGCCTGTTATATTAAAATGTTTTTGTATATTACGCATATTACCAAAAGTTAAAGGTATAGTTAATAATATTCAAATATTTCTACTCACATTGTGACTCTGGTCCGTCTTCAGCTCGCGATGGTTGGAGAACTGCACGTAGACCATGCGGCCGCGCATCTGGGGCGGATTGACTGTGTAGCAGGACACCATCGACGTGGCGGAGATCTCGTCGGCCATCTCGATGAACGCCTGGTTCTTGCCCTTGAGCACCAGCACGTTGGTCACGCGTCCGAACGGAATGCCCAGGGCAATCACATCCGACTCGCCGGACTCGTTTGGAATGTTGCGCAAGTGGATGACTTTGGAGGCCTTGGCTGCAACGGGAAGGGGAAAAAGGAAAAAGGGGAAAATAAGCATACGTTGTTTAACCGATTGAAATATTAAACAGGTGACAATCCCTACAGGGCTCTCTCCCCTTCGTTTTCACTGTCTCTCCTGCAGCATCCCCGTCTCTTTTGGGGGCCATCTCCGGTTCACTTAATGGCCAGCGCTGTCTGCACTTCCGTTTCCGCGCTTCACTTAATTTGTTTATTTTTCGGTTTTATTTGCTGCCTGCCTTTGTTGCCAAAGGAGAGTGGCGGGGAGGGTGCAAATAAAAATGTTGATAACATGGCCAGCGCCGCCACATTTGTATACACTTTGCACAGTTAAACCCGGTTCGGGGGGCGGGAGGGGGAGGGGGAGTGGCACCGCCATAAATTCATTCATTGCACACTTTCAACGGCTGTGAATAATCCAGCAGCAACACGGCGACAATGTCCGGCGCACAGACAACGTTTGAGGCTTTTAGGCACTCGTCGTCGTTTTTGCAGCTTCTCTGCTTTTGCTGTCTCCTCTGCTCGTTGGCTACTTGTTTGTTATTTTTGCATAAATAAAGCGCCCCACCCACAGCCACCTCCTGCCACCCACTGCCACCCCCACTGCCCAAAAGTGGTGCAGCACAAATGGGATTTAGGCTGCCTTTGGCCCTGGAAGCGATTGCAGCCACATTTCGGGGATATCCCTGCAACAGCACTGAGCGAAAGCTGCCTTTTAAATGGGGCACAAATAAAACATTTTGAAATTCCAAACAGAGGTACTTTCATAAGATTAATCTTGAAACAATATTAGGTAATAAAATGATTTCTCACCTTTTTCCATTTCTTACTTTCAAAGACACTTTTTCGCTGAGTGAAACACTGCCTCAAGGGCGCTTTAAATTTGTATAAACAAAGGCAAACAAATTTGCCACTCTTTATGGGAAACTGCAGTTGCGGAAGAGGAATCGGGGAGTGCTAGAGTCTGTCTGGCGCTTAGTCAACACCTGTTAATGTGTTGGTTTGTGCGCTTTTTATTTTCTGTGGCACCTGCAGGAGAACCGTTTGCCGTTCATATGCAAATGAAATGCAGTCGCCCCTGCCCCTGCCGATTTTCACACACTCTGGTGTTTGCTAAACAAGCCAACACATGGTCAGAGATAGTCCACGGGTGAACGTGGTCCGGAGTTCCGGACGTCGTCCAGCTGTCGTTTTAATTATGCCCGAATTTAATGTGAATTTAACTTGGGGTTAGAGTAAATATATAAATTTAAAAAAGTCTAAATGTTTTATCATGTATTTAAATTTCAAAGTAACCAGAACGAACTTCTCATTTGGGCAACGAATTTTCAAGATTGAGATAAATTGATAGTTGGCTCCCGAACTTTCTCCCATAACTCATAATGTAAAAGGGTCATTATCCGGCCAATTCCCCACATTCAATCACAGCCCAGACGCTGGGGGTCAATGGTCCGATTTATTTCACAATGAAAAACCACCAGAAGAACCACCACAGGACCTGAATCGGTCCTTCCTCTAACCCACTTTCGAGCGACCAACGAACCGACGAAGCAACCTTTGTGCCTGCGAAAGGGAAAAGTCGAGCCACTTCGAGAGGCTCGAGTCCCGAGTTCGAAGTGCACTCTGTGAACTCTCCCTGCCATCCGGTCAATGCTGAATACAACTAATCGGAAATTACACTTTTTGATTAGTTCGAAACGGAAATGAAGCCGAAACGAAATTATGCAGCCGGGTCAGGACCTGTGCGGTCGTTATAGTTGAGCATTCGCATCCAGCCGACCGAACCGAGCGGCAGCTCAAAAATTTATTAAAAATCAATGGGCGACTGCAGGGCGATGAGATCTGCTCCATCACTCTGTCGACCCCACAACTCTCCATAAATAACGGCCAAAATCGAAAACGACTGGGAAAACTGTGAGAGCTGTGAATCGAAACTAAATAAAAAGTGGGAAGCGGACGCGCGGGCCGGAAATGTTCTGCACAAGACAAACAACAAATCAAGTGCCGTTGGCCAGTTGCCGGAAAAAACGTCGAGGGCGAAAATATGTAAAGGTATCTATCATGCATGATGACGTTGTTCTCGACGAACCGGGGGAAAAACTGGCGAAATTTGTGGATTTTTTGACGTTCGCCTGCCAACAACTCAATTCGCTTTTTCTCCACTTGCCTTTCTCCTTTTGCTACATTTGTTTCAAATCGCAGCAAACACGCTGCCTGATGGTGTGAAAACGAGAAAACGAGAAATGCCAATGCCGATGTCGATGCAACAATGGGCGAATCGACAAGCGTTGCAGCTGCCGGAGCCCTCGGCTGCTGATGCTGATGCTGCTGCAGTGGCTCCAACAAAGGCGGAGGGCATAATTGAAAAGGAAGATGGCGCCGAGCGCTGACGACAACCGGAAACATAGCCAGAAGCTCTGTAGCTACAACTTCTACAACTGAAGTTGCACAAAAAATTGCAATTCGAATCAGGCTGCTTCGGTTTGGGGCTCGTGGCCTGCGGGCGGATTTGTTCGCAGTTATGGCATTGCTGCTTTTTAATTAACAGCGAGTTAAATAACCCGAACCAGCAAATATTTGCACAGCAAACAATAATTGCAATTTGTGGCGGACTCAAAATTAATCATGGGTTTAAAAACAGATGCTGGGAGCTTCTTCACCGGCCGAGAGCCCACCGATACCCTGGGATAATTATGGTACAATGCTAAATCAACAGGACCCGAAATGCATTAACTGCGTTGTGTTGGCTGAAAAAAGTGCAGCGATAAAATTTGCATTCGATAATGATGACGCCGGGGCTGCCTGTTGACTGTCAATGCCCCATGGATGATATGAATAGCAATCATCCGCTCGGCTGCGCGTTAAAATGAGCTGCAACGACGTGGGGCCAAAGCTCAGCAGTATTAATGACCCTCCTGCCCAGTCTGCCGCTTTCAATTAAACACACACACGCACTCACCACTCACCACTTCCACTTCCAATGAGTTGCACGAAAATATACATAAATAAACTATTTATAGCTAATTGAAAAGTTTACAAACTGTAATTGAGTTCGGACGACGATGGTTGGGCCGCAATGAATGGTCAGTCTGTCCAGCGTGGCGTATGTGTAATAATTCTCCCCTGCCCCACAGGCCATGCAGCGCACCAAGTTAATTAATGACAATTTAAATTCATAAAGCAAACAGAAACCCCAAACGAAAAATGTAAATGAAAATGAATGGAAAAAGAGAGTCGAACAAAAGAAAAGGGCTTTTCCCTGGGGGCGGGGGACGTGGGTCGGTGGGCGTGGCCTTCGGGATGAAATAAGTGCTGATTGTTAATAACAATTAAATATATGCTTACATGGCGGCATTTAATGATTTAATGTGAGCGTGACGCCAGTGTTTGTCTCCGAAGTTCCCAGCCCCGAGTTCCGAGTTCCGCCCCCAAACTTTGCCAAGGGTGTGTCAACAGTCGAATATATAATTTGTATAAATACTCGCCCGACTCACGCACACAGAGCTGTTCGTTCGAGCGTCTTTAATTATGCGACAGTAAATTAGATTTTTACAAGCTCACACATCATAAATTTTAAATTGTTGGGCAAACTTGTGTCCTTTACGTGTCTGTCGCTCTTCCATCTCCTTCTGCCTTCTGTGTGCACAACGACTTAATGATATTTGCTCAGCCAGCCGGGCCTTGTCTTTAATTTAAACATTTGCCCACGCATAATCAATCATGGCACAATTTTTTGGCAGCAAATGAAACCCAATGCCAGCGGCCTCGCTGCCTTTTGCATTTCAGCCGGCAGAATCCAGAATCCCCCGACACGAGACGGGCCCATAATTGAAAATAACGATTTTCTTTTGCAGCTCGAGCCTAACACCCGCAAGAAATGTAATTCATTAAAAATTTGTCAGGAAGGGGAGGGGGTTGGTGCTTCTGCCAAGCGAGTGCGCCTGCGAATGCAAGGAGTCAACGTACGCAGTCAGGTTTGAACAGCCCGACGACGTTTACAAATTTTAATTGCATTTCAATTACGAAAATAGTTTTTTTCGCCATCTGCCCATCCTCGCTGAGCCGCCCACACATCCATTTCATCTCGGAGGTCGGAGGTTGGGCCTGGAACTGTAACTGCATTGGCAGTTAGCTGGCTGCAGGATGCAGTCTAGAGGGCCGAGGACTTCATGTCTGTGTGCAGTCAAGTGGCATTCAGTCAAACAGCCGACAGCCAGGACCAGACTGCGACTGCACGTCGAAAAATATAGTTTACATATTAATATAGTTTGCTAAACACTCGAGGGACTGGAATCGAATTTTATTTCTGCACAATAAATACAAAATATTTATTTATTAAAGCCAGTTGCTAAACCAGAAATATTTGACCCAAGACAGAGTACAGGTATTTTTTTCAGTGAACAGGGTGCTTCTAACCAGGTCCGTAAAGTATATCAATTGTTTAAGTTATGAGCAAACACAGAGGAGCAAGGAAGCCTCGGTTTGTTGGCCCTGGCAAAACTTTTTCCACTTCATTTGTGCATTAAAACTGCGCACACAGCAGAGCAGGAAGCTGGCCTGGCAACGGGTCGTATGCTTAATTAAATGGCACACACAAATATTTCGCAGTTTCCCACAGTCACTCAACACACAGTGGCAGGAAAGTCAGAAGTCAGGACGAAAGTCCGCCTCCACTAACCGCACTCACGTATAGTGGCTGCCATAAATAGCGGCACTGGCTCTGTGTGCGAGTCAAACCAGTTGACAATTGCTGTTTGCCTTTGGTCTGGCCGGATTTTTACACTCCTTTCAATGCTGTCTCAATATTGATACAGATGGCAGAGGGACAGAGAACAGAAAACAGAAAAAATTATGACAATATTATTTTATTGACTGCGAAAATATTTACACGCAACGCGTAGACCAGGAAGCAGAATCAGGGACGTGCGAATGATACCCGAGCCAAGGCGGCACGCGCAGGATCCACAGGACACGAAGGACACGGACACGGACACTTGCCGTCTGCCAAACTGTCGCCTTATTGGTTATGGCCATAAAAGCGTTTAAGTGTTTGACCAGACCACCAAAGGGATTGGATTGGCCATCGAACTGCTGCGCTGACAGCAGCGCACTTGAGCTTTAAATTGATGGCAGTGGCGGGCTGATTTAAGGCTTAAGGGATGACCGGTCATGCATAATGAAAACAGAGTACTGGGTATACAAATTTTAGATATTTTTTCAGCATATTTTCCCTGCTGCCGCCGCTGGCTGTCTGGGCAGGGAATTAGCAATGCTAAGGCCAGAGAAAAAAACACCGTGCACACGCAGCGGCAGCAGCTGCGGAACTCTTTTTTCCGGCCCTGGCTGCTAGGAGAGCCGTAGAGGTGGTGAGCTGACCATTAAGCCCCCAAAATCGGTCAATAAACAAACAAATGTTGGTGGACTATACAAACAGCGTGGAGGCGATGCATGTGTGAGAGCTGTAACAATAAACAACAAACTGAAACGGCGGGGAGTGAGACGAGTGTGGCGACAACAAAAGCAAAACACGGTCTGGCCACGCTTGATGTTTCAGCCGGACACGCGACATGGCCACGCGAAACGGTCTACACACGGAAAAAAGTTTACAAAAATGCTGGCCAATCGATTCGTCATTTTTGCATATCAAGAACATGCTAAATGGGTTGATTGTGGAACTTGTCTAAATTCGAATTTCTAATTACCATTTTAGGAATTAATTGTGATATTTAATTTGAAGTAAGTTTCCCTATTTAATTTTTCTGCCTGTGGTTCTGGGAACCAACTTTTACCGTCCAACTCTCTGGGGTCTCGTATACCTGGCATAAAATATTCCTAATAATAAAAAATCGAATAAATCAAGCGAAACTATTTATTAGCCGGCCAAAATTCGTACCAAAGGGGACCTAACTTCCAAGTCTGAGTTTCACCCACCACTCGCACGCACCAACACACAGGCAATACGAGCCACTCAGTTCAAGTGGGTGGGCGGGGCGCCGCCTCCTGCCGCCCCTCCACCCCCTTCCCTTACCCACCCCCTACGCGCTGCACATGCCAAAGTGTTTTTATTACATTTACGTGAAAAATTTGTTGCATGTCCTGCTAAGCTCTTGTAACGGAAACGACGGACCATCGATGTATTGGTTTAGTGGCGCACGGATACGATTGAGCCGAGTGCGTGTGTTTATCTAAGGCTCGACCACTCGACCACAGGAGCACACAATGCTCATTGTTGCTTTTTGGATTTTTGCTATTTACTCGTCTGCTTTGTCTCCTGGTTGTGCTCCCTGTCACTCCTGCTGTCCTGCGGACCCTCCAACGTGTATTGGTGCTTGCAGTGCAATAAAAGTGTCCTTACACATTTATTTAGCAATTCCTTTTGTTATTATTTTCGGCATCATCGGCATCCTGGCCCCTGCCTTTGTGTGCGAGGAGAGGGCTTTAAGTGGCGACCACAGGAATGAATTCATTGGGTTTCGGCGCCTTCCCAGCCCCTCCAAAATATCCTGCTTCCTTTAAGCGCGACTTTAATGGGGCAGGACAAAAAGCTGCCCTGTGTGTGTGTGTGTTTGCACAAGAACTTTGCGTGGAAAATTAAAATGGCCGCAGGTGGCAGGTGTCAAAAGAAGGGGAGGTGGTGGGAGGTGGGCGCTCGGCCACCAAAATGCCGTTGGGTCAAAGTAGTCGTCTGTGTCGCTCATCGAACAATGGCAAAAGGCAGAAACCGAAAACAGAAGGGTGAAAGGTGAACGGCGGCCCGCTAACTGCCTTTCTCTCTGTGCGTGTGTGTGTGTGTGTGCGGGTGTCTGCTTGTTGCTTTTTAATTAATAGAAAAGTCCTTTGTAAAGTAATAAATAAATATTATGCTTCCGCTTTTGCGTACATTTTTTCGCTCTCAGTCGATTGCCATTCACAGGCTCCACAACCCCCGTGTTTGTCCTTCGTCCTTCGTGCTTCGTCCACCCATCTGCTCCGCAGTGACCTTTGACTGTCTGCCGGCTAATGCTCAAGCCTTCTCTTTGTGGCACACAAACACCCACTCGCACACTCATCACCGACGTGGCTGCCGGCGGTGAATGCTGTTAATTACGGCGAATTGCAAAGGCATTTTGAAAAATGCATATGGCGTTAATTAAATTCACCCGAAACAAAAGCAACACAATCGCCCCGCTGGAGCTGTCGATTACTTTTGAATTTCAGCGGAAATTGTTGCCTATTGATTTGTTTGCATTGGCAATCATTTTGTGGCTCACTGGATTTTTGTGGGCAGGTATTCGGCTTTGGGCTTTCGGTTTTCGGCTTTCAGATCCAGTTTCAGCTTTTGCCAGGGATCCTGCGAACCCGTCAAATATTTGCCTAATGTGTGGTTCATTCTGCTGGTTTCGCTTCAGTTCGGTTTTGTCGGGTTGGTGTGCGGTTTTTGATTAGCTTTATTACTTTGCGGCGGCATATGCAGGGTGGTTTTCGTACCGCCTGCCAGAGCGTGTGTGTATGTGTGTGTGTGTGGGCCGCTAATTAATGTGTCGACACAGTGCGTGGCTAGTCAGCGGACGCCGCTCATAATGCAAACGAACGCGAACCATTTTTCCCGCAATAATTTCCAGGCAGCACAAAAGGCCAAGCCAAATGTTTTCGCTGTTGACTTGTTTTCCATGCTAATTAGTAGGTTAATTGGCTATAGGCATCAAAGCGCGCTTGCTTGGGCCTGCGCTTCAATTGGGGTACTCAAGTGGCCCGGCAACTTTGTGGCCAAGTTGAAGGCTTAAGCCTAATGCTGCACCGAGAGAAACAAAGGAACCTAACGCTCAGGTAAAAATTTCATAGTTTAAAAAGCGATGGATGGAACTATAAGTTGAATAAATCATATTTCTTGAATTATTTACAACTCCCTCCGGATAAGTAATTTTTTTGAATTTAAGGATCGATGAATGTTATATTTATTTTAACATATGTTTAATATTGTACGTTGTAAATTGTTATTTATAGAATTTTGTTTCAATTAGCATGCAGTTGTTGATAAATTGTTAAATATTCAGTATCGCAATGTAATATCACATTTACTTATCAACATTTGCTAACATCATTTGATCCTCGGATCTTTAAGTCTGTTATGTTGGACAAGGTAAGAAACAGACTTTTCTCCCCGTGTTGAGAACTGTCCCGGTGGGCGCGGTTAATTGGCAGACAAACCCAACTGGGCCCAAGACTATGGCTGCAAAATGCACTTAACTTGAGCGCCGCTCAGGGGACGGACGACAGAAGCAAAAGGCAGGGCTTAAGCCAAGACAAAAGGCAAAGCAAGGGCAAATGCAAAGGTAAAGGTGGATATAGAGACGGACAGAGAGAGAGAGGCAGATAGGGAGGATAGACAGAGATAGATGGAAGAGTAGGGCAGAGAAGACTTACCAATTCCGCCGGCCAGCACGGTGCCCGGCTCCAGTTTGGCCTTCTTTGTGGCCAGGTCCTGATTGTTATTGTCGGAAGCGGGCGCCATGACTGCTGCTTGACTCAAAAGTTCGTCGCTTCCGCGCTGATTTACAGTTACAGAGTTGCAGAGGCACAGGTGCGGATGTGCGGATGTGGATGCGGGAGCAGTTTCAGTTTCAGATGCAGATGCAGTTGCAGGAGCAGGAGCAGTAGGCACAGGCACAGGCAGTTGGTTAATATATTTTACATTTTGTAGTTGATGCACAGGCGGCAGGGCAGGCACAGACAGAAGTTGAAGATGGTTTATTTCAGTAGTAGTGGTGTGTAGTTGTAGTAGATGAAGTATATATATACGTATGCGAGTACGGTACATAAAAAGAGAAAATAAAAGAGAGAGAGAACAATATAAATATTTGATATTTACGCAAGTTAAATAAATTACAGCGATTCTTCAGCCCCACTTCGGCCCACTTTGCAGAGCATTTGCATAGCTCTCGGATTTTGTTTGGGTTTGGTACTCTGGTTCTCCCGGTTTGGTTAAAGTCAACAAGAAAAGTGGGTAAGTGGAAATTATTGTGGCCAGCGGACTGCAGTTAATCATTATCCAGTGTTAGCTTAGCTGTTTACTGACCAGAGCGACCAAAAGCAGTTCCCAGAGCCGCAGCTTCATCAAAATTAGATCCACTCGCTCCCATTTGGTTACCCCAAAGCCGAAAAAAGCAGTTGTGCAAATAATTGCACAGCTCGGGGAAAATATTCATTTGAATTAGCCCGCTAAGCAGCTTGCGCATTGTGGCTCCTGTTTCTGCTTTCCGTTTGCTTTTTCCTGCTTTATTGCAGCGCTAAACTCTAATTACAAAGCACATGAGTGTATTGTAATTACATGTGACACTTAATTACCGCACTCACACAAAGAGTCGAAGCCAAAACCAGAAGCGGAAGTGGAAGCACAAGTAGCAGCCATCGAAGCGAGCTTGCACTGGGGGAAACATGGCCTTCTTCTTATTATTTATTATTTTAATTAATTTTAAACTTATAACTAAACTTGAATAGAATCAAACTGAAATAATTAGATTTTTCATACTTTTTGTATACCAATTTTACTTTTATCTGTCATCCCAGTGGGAGGGATTTACTACCCAATCCCCTCCCTCATGGAATTATTCTGTTTGTAATAGAAATATTTTTTAAATTACCTATCTTAGTTGGCCCATTTTCTTGCAGTGTGGAACCAAAATCGCTACCAGAGTCAGAGTCGGATTCCCAGAGAGCATCGAGAGTAACCGAGTTAAGCCAAACATTAAATGTAATGCGCCCCATAAAAATAAAGCTGCTACAGCTTCAGCTACTGCTGATGGTGACTGCGACTGTATTGTGCTAAGCAGGATGCGTGTGTTGGTGGCCGTGCCTCTGTGTGAGTGTGTTTGTTCAGTTTCTGCTGCTATGCATTAGCGGCAATGACAAAAAGTCAATAAACGGGAGCTGAACGATGGAGAGAGGGGAATTGCTGGGGGAGCACTCTGCACACCGCACAAATTGAAAAGGGTAATTTTGTGTGAAGTAGGCACCTTTATGCCCCCCATCTACATCTCCTGTTCCATCCCCCCTCTACCATCCCCCATCACCCATCTCCCATCCCATCATCAGCTATCAATGCTGACTACGCTTGAATTCGCCACTTGGCTTATCATGCTGCGCGCTTTCGCTTTGCTTTGCTTTTGGCTTATTTGCTTTCTGCTTTTTGCTGGCTGCTGCTTTTGTTGTGCCTTATTTGTTATTTGCTATTTGTTGCTGGGGTTTTTATTTTTATGTGGCTGCACGTTTTATATACACATCCATAGCCGCACACATAAAGGAATTAGCTTAAATACAAAAACAACATGTGGTAATAGGAATAATAAGAAAAGCCAAAACGCACACACACACACATGTGTGAGAGGGGGAGGGGGAAAAAGAGAGAGAGTGCGGTGTGCAATAGACAAAGACAGCGGCGAAAACCGCAAAAGCACTTCACTTGATAATATCACACACAAAAAACGACAGCGACCCGCCGTTTGCCTGTGTGCGTGTCAGAGCCTTTGTGTGAGTGTATGTGTGAGTGTGACTGTGTGGGCTGAGTAATGATATCAGCAGAAGCTGTTGTTGTTGTTGTGCATTGTGTTCAACATATGTTTTGTAGCATACTTTTCACTGCCAAAAAAAGCAGAAGCATACTTTTTTGGGTCTTCTTTGCCAGTGGACTTTATTAGGGTAATGCATATTGGTTTCCTTTGCGAGGGTGGCTTTCTGGACTTTTGTAGTGGGTAATTAAATTTTAAATGCCTTTCGCTCTCCGCCACCCCCGAACGGACCCCGAAAAGGGTTGCCAACTAACTGCGCTTACTTAGTACGAGTCTCTAATGCATTCGTTATGCCACATTAACGCTCCCCAAGTGCCGGCTGCCTGGCATGCTATGGGGATTTGCCGGCTCTCAACGGGATATCCTTCCCAGAGTGTGAGTGTGTGAGTGTATGAGTGCACGAGTGTGTGTGTTTGTTTGCCAGTGTGCATTACACGGTTCAGAAAGTCGGGCTAATGCCCTCCGCTGCCGCTTGGGTTCGGACTGTGCGACGATTTCCTTTTTGCCAAGCTGACCGGAAATGTTATTTTAATATGCTTTCTAAAAAGTATGCTAAATATTTGATTAGTAACTGTATGTGTGTGCACCCTTTTCCCCCTTATATGTGTGAGTGTGTGGCACATATGGCCAGGACGATAAGCTGCTGTCCACTTTCCTGAAGGGACCAGAGGAGCGGGAGCAGAAAGCAGGAACCCAAGTGGACCGTTTCATTGTTGTCTCGCCTCTGTGCCATTTTAATGAATTTTCCCAGTGCCACCGCCTCCTCCTCCGTCCTTCGGATCTAGCATCCCCCTTCCCCCACGCTGTTCATAAGCAACGCCCCATTGCCGGAGGGCGTGGGCAGTTTTCTGGGCACTCACTGATTTCTATGATGACATGTGCCTTTTCAGCCCCTCCTTGTCTCTCTTTCAGCCTGTTTCCTTTGCTTCCGCCTTTGTTGCCGGGTAACTGGGTCAGCGCGCAATTGTTGCCTCTGAGGGTTGCTGCCTCCTGCCCCGCCGTTCGTGTTGTCGTTGTTCTTGTCCGAGGCAGCAGTGGAAAGATAATCACGCATATGCCTAACGGTTAAGTTTTGAAGTGCGCCACGCTGACGGACACGGAGGAGGAGCAGGACATGGAGAAGGGAGCTCGAGACGGAAGCAAAGGGTGTCAGCGCCATCAGAAGCTGGCAAAAACCCTACATTCCCCTGTCCTTTATTGTTGCTGTAATGAGCAATTCATGAACTGAAAGAAATGAGGTCTAGCTTTAAGGAATTTAAAGGTAAAATATACTGAATTAATAAGAAGCGGAAACCAAAATATAATTAATTTCTAGGTTTTACGAAAGAAGCAATTGGGATTTTTATGATCTCGGCAAGGAAAATTCCATATTTTAAAACTCTTTATCCGTTTTCAAGTCAAACCTTTTGGCAATAGAGCAACCTTCAATCAAGAACCTAATCCCCGATTTAGGAAGGTTTTTTTCCCCAAGTGTAGTGGTCTCTGGCATTGTCTCTTCCATATACGTCCATCCCTTCGAACCGGCCTTGCTTTGCTCTTCGGGGGTTGTTGTTGTTTAATTTCCCACAAGAGGCTCATATGCGATTTTCTACTCGAAGACGCTTTAAAAGGGAGCAAAGCTGAAAAGCTGAGCACACACAGATCATGTGTAATTGACAGCGAGGCAAATGATATGCACACCATGTGATTATCCAGTCAAAAAGGGACTCTGGGTGTTATTACCGCTGCCAGGGCGGAAAAATGGGACAGGCTTAGAGGGCTCAGAGTTGCCTGGACACGGGAAAAAATGCCCAAATTAGAGGGCAGCGCTTCTTACATAATGAGCAGGTCTCTACGTCCATGACTTGTGATTTGCCCGCTCACTATCATAATTTCATGTGCCGCAAAATGGCCTCCAAGTGGGTTATGGGTGATTCAGCAGCCAGTCTGCTCAACTTTAATTCCGCCACGAGCCCAGTTGATAATAACTCTGCACTCAGTTGTGTGGGTGGTGAAAAGAAGGGGTAGTAAGAAAGGGGGGCCGTATCAACGCCCTCATTTATTGCACGGCCTCGGCCTGTGTGTTGTGTTCTCTGCTCTCTTTGTCATGAATTTATGACGACGGCATATGAATATTAAAATCGAATATGTTGCTGTCGATTAAAGGCTTTTCGTTTTGTCTGACTGTCTGTGGCGCACAATTGCGGGTAAAATAATAGCAGTGGCACTGAAAGTTAGGGAATGGTTTTATAGGCGGCAGTTGTCAGTTAAACGCCTGAACAACGGATAAATAGATATACATTTTGAAAGCTCTGAAATACTTTTGGCTATCCAGTGCTACCTTTTTGACCCCAACCGTACGAGTGTGTGCTTCGCTCACGACACAGATTCGACTCAATATTTCCGCTGGTGCACCGGATCGGTTCATTGATGTCGACGACTATCGACTCCCCCCCTTTGCCCCACCCGCTGACATCATCGATGACGAGGATGATGATGCTGCTGACGGCGATGATGATGGCATATGCAGAGATATAGGGGCGTGGGAGCCGCGGCGAATGCCAACCTTGGTGCAAAAAATTGCATATGTAGGTAAAAATAACAACAGCGGAAAACTGCAGCCATAACAAAGCGGCAATCTCCGGTTCACCTCCCGCTCAACCCCCTTTTGAAATAACAATTATTGCTGCCGCTCATGCAGCAGCTGCAGCGCCACCTGGCGGAATGGGGGAATTTTCCGTTTCGAGGATGCCTTAAAGCCTTAAAGCCGTCTTTAAAGTGAAGTGATGCCAGCCAGTGGCATCCAATAAATTCTAATTAGATGGCCAAATGAGACAGGCACTCAACCACCCATCCACTCCGACTCGAGCGCTATTTGTTAGCTAGTTGTCAGTTGATAAACGCAACTTGTAACTGCGGCCACATAGACACAGATATGGGACTCAAACCCTACTCAATCCACCAGCCGCCGACTAAACCACCTAACCCACCTGCCGGCTGGCGGCGGAGCAGGCAATAAATTATATGAAAATGCCGCCAAAGTGTAACAGCTGCGGTTCTTGCCGAACTCCGGCCACAGAAGCCGGGGGAGGGGCATCGAAACCACAGCAACAAGAAAGAGTCACCGGCTCAGCGCTCAAGTTTAATATGAAATACTCGTATCTAAGAGCCAGCTCGATCTCCATCTCCTCCCCGTTCAAGCCATTTTATTTCATATTTTTTCCCTCTAGTTGGAAAAAGGGGGAGCACGATGGAAATTTATGTAGAAGCATATACATAGAAGAAGAGCTGCCAGCTGAATACCACTAAATATTTACGCTTTGGCTTTTATTGCTTCCGAGAGTCGGGAACTCTTTTTATTTCAATTTGTTTGCATAAATATTTGAAGCGAGGCTAAATTAGAATGTCGAAAGGCGAGAAAAAATGACTCCAGCTACAGCACGTGCCTGTGTGAGTGGGGAAAATAAACTTGCGCAAGTTTGGCCAAAACGATTTGTAGCAATTTCGCTATTAGTATACTCCACTCCACTCTACCTGCACTCCACACTCCACTCTATTCCAGTTGGCACAAAGCGAAATCGAAAGGAAAGCAAAGGAGGCGCAAAACTTTTCTTGCTTATGCATTTATCACCTTTTTCCCCACACTTTTCCGTGTGCGAGAGTGCAAAAAACTTTGCCTGGCCTAGTGCCAAGCAATTGGTTTGGGTTTGGGGGAAAAGCCGGCAAGGTAAAATGTGGGAAACTCCTGGCGGGCACATTTCGAGCGCCCGCCCGCATAAATTATTCAAAACATGTGTTCCCCGAGTATCTGAGTGTCTGTATCTCCGACTGTCTGCCACTGACTGCTCTGCGCAGGGCGTCTCACGACTCACGATTCACCGTTCTTTCGTTCTGGCGTTCTGGCAGCAAATGCAGTAGAAAAACTCCCAAGCCCGTGCCCCCAAAGGTAGGCAAGCGTTCTGCTCCGGAGTCCCGGCTCCCCTGTTTGCTCCTTTATCTCAGGGCATTTACTTGTGTATGACAATTTCATTGATATTCCCCTGCCCGCGTGCTCCTCCCCCACTTGCCACACTTTACGCACGGCCGAAAGTTTTGGCAATTTTTTATTTGCTCCTCGCGCCACGCGACTTCTGCTGTCTATTAAGATATTCACTCGCCTGTAATGCGACATCGTATATAAATGCACTGGGAGACGAGTTTGAGGTCGGGGAATATCCAAAAATAGGACACACAGCCGAGGTATTTATGTTTGCTTTTAGCTGAATATTTTCTGGAGAAACCAATTGGGGATTCCACAGAAATACATCTCAAGCCGATAGTTTATTGGAGAAGAAATGAAACAAAGTTTCTCAATAAGATACTCCTAAATCACGAGTGCTACCACTTTTTTCGCAGTGCACAAAGAGTTGGGCATGCGTGTGCTGAAAGTGTGTGTATATATGCAAATGACAAGCATTTGCCGTTTGGCATTTCTAATGAGCCCAGTCAGAGATTCTGGTCCTGACCTTAGCAACGATTACCGGGCGGCATAAATCTTGCCGGGATATTGATTCCCCGCCCCTTTGGGGAGTACTACTACACGGCTTACTACGGCATATGGCCTTCTGGCGGCGTGTTGAGGGGATCTTTTAAAATAAATTATACCTTTTTAAAGCGGCCACGAAGCACGTATGGAGAGCTTGACCCGAGAGCCAGGAGGACTCGCTCCCGGGTTCATACAAAATTCAATAGCAATGAAATTTATGGCGGCTGGACACTGGCAATAGCGAAAATATGCTGCGCTCGCGTTTCGCCAGAGGGTTCGTGGGTGTTAATATGGGCTGGGAAAAGTCCACACCCACTCACCCGTGCATCCATACATCCCGATCCCGATCCCACCCCATCCACGTGCTGTGCCTTATTTATTTTTATGGCCTTCTCTATTTGCTTGTCGTTTTGTGCGGCAGCAGTCCAATAAAAAATGCATTAAAAGCGTCTGGGTCTGGGAGGAAACGGCGAACGGCAAACGACGGTGAACAAACATTTCGGCTTGTCCTCCGTCTGCCCGACTTTAAAGAGCTTCCGCCCCGAGACAGCGGGAACAACACGCTCCTCACATTTGCATGGCAGGTGGCAGCAGCAGCAGCATTGTTGCTGGGGTTGCAAGTCAATGAACAAATTCGCCATGCCAATTCTCAAATGTCTAATATTCAGAGGCAGCTATTTGCCCACGGCTATATGTACAAATAATTTGTTTGCTGCTGGCTGTTATCCCTGCCAGTCCTTTCTTTTGTTTGGCTCTATTTTCCCGCTGTCTATTCGGCTTCTCTTTCTCTACAGCTCCCCTGCCCCTGCCCCTGCCACTCCCACTCCCACCTTCTCCTGGAGCCATTTGCCGCTCGCTTTGCTTTCACTTGCCAGCCCCATCACGGGAAAAAACATTTTTAATGCCCCGCCATTTTTTATAGCGCCACACTTGAATGCGCTTAAATATTTTATGTAATTTTTCGCAATTTATTTAGCGCATTATTCGCCGGGCCAGCAGTCAGCCGGCAGCCGCCAGCCTCTGGGCCCCGACATTTATATCAATTCATGGTCGAAAATTCCGTTGACAAATTTCAGCCCCCGAGGATTTTCCCACAGCCCCGGAAATCTGTCGCGTCAATTTCAATTTTTATTTCGGCTGATTCTAATTTTCGGGGGACGCAGGGCTCAATTAATATTAGCGGCGTGTAATTAGATTTGGCTTGTTAAATTTGTGCGGCCAGGGCTTAAAGATACGAGATTCATCGGGCATTCCGCTGTGGAATTGTGGAGTTGGAAGTGGAAGTGGAAGGGCACTGGCATAACGAAGTTAGTTGTGTCTCTGAATCCCGGCACTCGGCACAATCGGGAATTAATCAAATTGCTGAACAATTTGAATAACTTTAATGGACTCGCCGCACATACCGAGAGCCGAGTGGCACGAACACACAAGGATTCCCTTTTCCCTCTGCCACGGCCATAAATCCACTGCACGCTACCCTGCTCTTCTTGGTGGCGTTCGCGTCATGTTTGGTAAGTAATTGATTTATATATAAAAACATGTTGCATGCCACAACGATTGCAGCTTGTTGCCGTCGCTGCTGCGTCGTTGTTGTTTTTTGGTTTGTCGGCGTGTTTGCTTCTAAATTTATACACCCCCCCGCCTGCCGTTCAGTCCAACCCTTCACCCCAACCCCGCCCCTTTTGCATTCGAAACGCAAACTCGCATGTTTACATATCGATTACTGCGCGCCTGCTGCAACATCGGGCTCTCTGCATACATGTGTGTGTGAGTGTGAGTGGGGGCGTTGGGCAATAAAAACCAGGGGGCGTGGCCGATGGGTGGGCGAAAAACATGTTGCATTTTATGCCATGTTTCCCAACAAGAACATATTTTTTAAAGCCAGCTATTGATTTTAAGCCTTTTCGTGCCACTGGCCACTTTTGGCAGCACTTTAAAAACGAATTGGCGACTAATTAAAAGGAAAAGGACAGCGGACAGCGGAATACCTAAACGATTTGTCTACGACAGCAAATAAAAGGCTTTAACAACTGGGGCATTCGGACCCATCACCCACCATTCGGCTATTCGACCCAACTTGCAACAAGCTCGTGACGCCGGCTCGTTACATTTTCGCTTTTACGACGCGCCCACAAAAGGGGGCGGGGCCATAAACCTAGGCATAGAAATGGTAAATGAATGGCAATGGACACTGCGCAGACCAGAGGAAAGGCATAAAAAATTATCTACATTTAATGGCGAGCCTTAAAAATTAGCGAGAAATGCTCAAATTAAACATAAAACTGAGCAGGGCCGAAAGCGTGAGGGTCAGAGGTCGAGGGGGTGAAATAGCCAAGGAAGGTCTCGGTTTTGTGGACATGCGTCTGGCGGAAACATCAAAATGACATCCATTAACACACCTATTAATCACAAAAAATAGAAAGCCGAGCCAAACCGAGCGTAAACGACAGGCCAACAGAGAAGCCTTCCTTTTCAGCCATTTCTGCACTGAGAAAACCGAAGTGATCTATTGCTTGTCTTGTATTATTAAAGTCAGATATTGAGAGGAGTTAGGGCTACCTTAAGAATCATTTTTTTTACCATACTGTTGGCGAACCTTTAACTTTTATCTAAAAATAATATTTATATATTTTTAATATTTTTCCCTGTGCAGTTTCTAGTCCAAGTCCCAGACCGTGGCCAGCCATAAATGACGAGACAGTGCTCTAAAAAGTAGGCAATGTCACAACATTACGGCCAGGTGACAAAAAAGGAAAGCGGAAAAAACGAACCCCTAATAGAAAATAGCCAAAGCAACAGCAACAACCAACTAAATAGCACAAAATGTAGAATAAAAATGTCAAAAAATGTGACAGTCGAGGCGTCGACGAAGCCAAACTTCCTCGGTGCTTTGGCTCCAGGTTTGGGTTTGGGTCACAAGCTGGCCGACATCGTCGTCGTCGTCGTCATAAAAACCCGCAAAGTGGGTGGTGATGGCCAATTAAGTTAACGACGGACGGCGGAGCGGCGCGCCAACTTTGCGGTCGAGCCACCACTGGCTAATGTGCGCAGCTCACCAGGAATCAGGAATCCACCCTGGACTTGCGACTTGCGACTCGGGTCTCGGGCCTAACCTATTGTAATCTAAAACGCTCATTGGGCAGGTTGGCAAATGGAGCGGCCCTAGGATCCGGCTTCCTTCCTTCCTTCCTCCGTATTTTCCTCCCATTTTCCTGCAGCGTTGTCGCCTTCACCCATCCGTCCGGTTGTGGTGCTACTTTGATGGGTATGGGGTGGCGCCATCGACTCCACGGGTCGTGTGCGCTTGACTGGCAGATCAAGAGACAGGTGACTGAACCAATTAACAAAGAGCCAGCCACCAAAAACTTCGCCAGCAGCAGCAGGAAAGGAGGAAAACCAAACCGAAAAACAAAGGAAGAACACGACAAAGAGAGGAGGGAAAAAATGTGAACATAGCTGCAGGTGACGGGCGACTAGAAATTAGCCCACATTTTTCGAGAAGCGCCTTGAAGTGAAGAGCAGCCGGCAGCTGTGGCCGCCCGAAAACATAGCCTTCGCCTCTCCTTCTCCCGGTAGCACATGGCGTATACGTAATATATACAATGTAAATAGACGCCAGCGCCAAATGTCTCGCAAGTTGCAAATTAATTTCTCCCAGGAATGGTCCAAAGCAGCTCAGGGAAATATGGGAGGCAAAACACTTTGTAGTGGGCTGCTGGCTGCTCATAATCACCATCATCAGACTCAGGACGATGGGGCTCAGCCACTCTTCGTCATCATTGCGGTTGTCACAGCATATTCCATTAGCAATTATGAATATGGAATAGCAGAGACCGTGACTAGTCCTGCTCTCCCAGTAATCTGGATCCCCTCCCCTGTTCCCTACTCCACCAACTGCGACTACTTAAGCCGAGGCAACGATGCCGTTAAGTGCTGTATTCCTGAGGCGGCCAACATTTGGGCCACGTTTGATATGCGGCGTTTTTTTACACAGAGAAAAAGCATAGGGAATTTCTAGGGAAAATATGTAATAGCTTGGGTTGGGTTACCAAAATTATTACCAAAGTAAAATAATAATATTCAAAAAATGTTAGAACTCATTGAGTTCTTTTGGAGCTCTTTTTAATTCCCCAGTGCAGAGGTGAGTCGTCGTTTCGTGCCAAACAAACAAATACTGCGACAATCGGCAGTGTGTTTGTGAGCTGTAAAAGCAACAAAGCTGCACTTGTCCTAAGAGCTTTTTGAGAGCGCGAAACATGTGCGGCACAGCTTAAAAGCGGAATTTCATGACGGCCATAACGGCCCGCAAATAGGAAAGTAAAAAAAAAGAGCTGCCTGGGAGCCTTCAAGTGATCCTTTGAGTTGCGTGGCAGTGATCACAAACTGTCCAAAAGTTGTTAAACAAGCCGGGCAGGAGCACACCGAAACAAGAAGGCCAGGACATGGAGACAACAACCGGAAAATGGGTTTTCAAGCAAATTATCTGCCTGCCAGGCCATGCCAAAGCCCAAAGACCATTCCCCTCCCTCCCAAACTGCAACAACAACAGCTCTAAACAGTTTCAATTTCAGTTTTGGCAGCATGCGTGTGTGTGTGTGAGGGGGGTGATGTAGGGGGAGGGGACCACACAAACCGGTGCTGCACATATGACAAATATGCATAGACATTGTCTATTGCCACACGCTTGCGGGCTGTCTTTGTCCGCTCTCTCTGCCCAATGTCCTGGATGCCAGGATGCCTGTCTGCACTGGCCGAAATCAGGGGCCCTGAGCAAATAGCCCCTGCAAATTCACATTCGATTGAATCGATTGAGGTACTTTTCCCAATTCTGAGGTACTAAATACGAATGTTGCTCAGCACAGCTCACAAAGCATGCCTGCGTGCACGCGCCAATCTAACATTGAGCACACTCCGATTCTTCTTTGTGTCGCTGTGCGTAATAGATGCGATTGATATTTTCTCACTGTGCACGTGCCGGATGGATGGCTGAGTGAATGTGATGGAATGGTTGGACGCTTCTTTGGCCGCCGCCGCACCAAAAACCGACCGGCACCGCTGGCGACTGTGGATAGTGCCAAATTATGGTGCTTGTGGTTTTCAGTTGCGAAACGCGAAATTTGCTTTATGACGGCAGACTGGCAGATCGCATCGGACGGAGGTTGGAGGCTGGTTGGCCATGTCTCCATGTCTCCGTGTCTCCATGTCGTGTAATCCCAGTCAGCCAGTAGGAGTGTGTGCGTGTTATTTGATACGGTAATCATGTGACAAATATGCTGCTGCCTCCGCTTCTGTTTCTGATGCTGCTGCTGCGGTTGCCTTTGCCGCTTTGATTATGCGCATTAATGAGCCGCAGAAAGAGCGGCACGAGAGCAAACGGAGAGCCATTTGCATTTGCTCTTCATTAGCCGGCTGAATCGCTTTGATTGTGTTTGTCTGTGTGTGTCTGGCTGATGGAAAGCGGCTTTTCCCGGAAATGCATTTAACAAGGAATCCGCTTTAAAGGTGCATCGCCAGCCCATAAGTCCCATAATTAGTGTTATTCGTGTGTGTGTCTGCAATCGCAGATCGCTTTTCGCTGCGGCCTGTGAAATGTATTCTATAAATGCAACTAGTACGACACTCTAAAAAATTACTGAAGCTTGGGTTTAACAGGAAAATATTTAATTTTATTTATCAAAATCTAAATGGGCAGTTTTTAAGGAACTACCATTTTCTTGAAAAGTGTAACTCTAGCTTTAAGGCTGGGTTAGCATAATTATTTTTTCAAAGTGATCTGGGCAATTGCCGTCCAAAAGTCGGGACCCCCTACCGAATTACCCCGATTTTCGCCTTTTCAGTGATGAGCGAGGACAGGACGCATAATGGACAGCGGGCCCAGCAAAAACGGAAATGACCAGGGAAAATAAAAAACAGGCAAACTGCCTGGCAGACAGAAGGCCAGACAGACACACACGGGGCCATAAAAACACACACTGGCTCATGGCTCACACCCCTCGGAAAATGTGAACGCAATTCGCTGTAATGACCGCAGCACACGCACACACATGCATAAAGGGACGGCGAAAAAGGGAGGAGGTCCACCATTTGTAACTGCATTTATATTGAAGCGACCGCATCTGTTGCGGTTATGTTGTATGCAAAAATGCATTTTCGCGCACAGATAAACATACAAAACTGGCGATGATGGGCGAGTGAACCGCCGCCTGTTCTCCGCTTTTCTGCTTTTCTGGCCCACCGGCGACTTTTCCGTCGAGGGAGGAACAACATCGCGGCGCTGTCCTTTTGCACTGTTTCCGCTCCGAGCTCGTGCTGTGCTTCCGGTTTATTAATGTTTTTAAGCCCAGCTCTTTTTTCATCGCCTCTCCTTCTGGCAATTAAATTATTGAAAGGCGGCAAATGAACCCGTGCGGGACTGATCCATTTAATTTGCTAGAAAAAATCGGGCATATGTGTGTAATATTCATAATTGCCATTAAAATAATGCAACATTGATGATGATGGCCGATGACATGGCTAATGAAAGGCGGTCATGAATAATTCTGCTCGCAGCTCGCATCGCACGATGAATTTCGTGAAATTTAAATTGATATTAAATCGAGTGGGGCCGCACTGATAAATGGAAGCGTGCGACTTTCACCCGGAGACAAAGGCTGCTCCTCCGGCGAAGGATTACGGATGGAGTGAACCGGAAGTGTTGGCCCGTGACACTAACGAGGACGAGGGGAGGTGGAAGAGGGGCTGTGGGGCGGAGAGATGACGGATGACACGAGAGAGATGTCGGCACATAAAAGAGTCGGACCAGACGGCCAACAAATATCGGTACACGCGGGGGGATGAGGTGACAAAAAGAATGACGCCATGATTCATGGACGATGGGTCCACGCGAACGTTTGACAGTCATCGCTTGTCCATATACCTTTCCCCTTTGCCTTTTATCGGAAAAGCTCACAAATATTTGTTAGAAATCAACAAATCAACGGGCCAGAAGGAGAAAACTTTTGGCCATGTGCAAAGTGAAGTGGAAATTTTTGCATAAATCAAAGCTAAAAGTGTTAACACAAAAAAATAAGGAGTAAAAGGGGCGAAAATTGAATTTTACAATTTATCCAGCTTCTCCACTCCAGCAGTTTTTTTCCCACATTTTTCCGTTTGCTATCCCTTACTTTCCCTATCTCCGTGCTCGCTATTTACTTGTTGGCTTTGCCCCTTTTGTTTGCCATTGCACAGAAGAGGCCTTTGGGCGAATTTTTGGCTGTTTGTTGGTTTTCAAATTTGCGGTAAATCGGAAACGCGCCGTAAGTTAAATGAACTCGCCCCGCAGACCGACGACCGGACGTGAAGCCAGACCCATACACTACAGGAAAATTCCCTTCTCAGTTTTAGAAAATGTTGTTTACAATTTTAAAATTTCATACTCCATATGGACTCTGTGATTTTACAAAAACCCATCCATTTGTTGAAGTAAAGTAAAAACCATTAATGTTCTTTTTTGAATATAGATATTTTTCTGAGTGTTCTCAAAGGTCGGCGGCGTCGCATTGTAGCAACTCGTTTCCTAGTTGTCTTTCCGTTTCTTTCCATTTATTTACATGTTGCTCCCCGTTATTGTTCTTTATTTTTATTTTTATTTATCCTTTTCGCAATTTGTTTTCATAGGATTGCTGCCGGCTGGGGTTGTTAATCAGTGACCTGCGACCAAGGAGCTTTGATTTTTTTCGTTTTTCGGGACCTAGACAAATTTGCTTAATTGCGTATAATTTGTGGCGAGAAAGGTCGACCCCGAGACCGCATAGGAAACAGTCAAAGAAATGAATATAATGCAAGGATTGCAAGGAAAAAAAACCCTAGCAAAAACCAGCCAGGTGAAGCCCAAATAAAATCGCTTTTGGCCGCACACGCATTCTGCGCCCTGAATTATAAGCGAAGGATTAGAACGAGCAGCCCCACAAAACGAGAAGCCTGATGGAAATTATGAATGGAAAAACTGGGTGGAAAAATAAATCTGCTTGGAATTGAATTCGAGCGACAACAAGGAGAGCGCTCCTAACATGTGTGTATGGGTCCACTGAAATTGCAGATAAATTTATTGAAAATGATTGTGAAAGCGAGTGCCACCCACCCCGCCCCCGGCACACAGAGCAAACATTGTTAGACCCACATCCACATCAGGCGATTCGTACTTTTTGGGGTGGCTGCTCCATATCGTCCGCCTGCAAGCGTCTCTCAGATGCACGAGCTCTGCGCAAGATGAGGAAAAATATTGATGATTTGGCAAATGTGTATTGAAAAGGTAAAAGCTATTGAATTGCCAGTGCAGCAGAGCAACTACACTTTGCATGTTAGTCCATGAATAAGCGGATGGGGTCTCAGTTTGAGGCGAACATGGAAAACGTATTAGTAACCGGAGCAATTGTTGCTCAGGAAAATAGAGAGAAGCATATTTTGCCAAGCGAGTTTTAAATTTCAGCAATTTGGGATTAAAATTCGCCACATTAAGCGAAAACAAAACGTCAGCAGTGGAGAGTAAGTAGCAAACAGTGGCAAAAACAAAACGCAGCAGCAGCAGAAGCAGCGGCGAAATTAATCTAAAAACTTTTTAATGCGCTTTTAAATGATGAAGCTGAAGGGGGTCGTCGGTCGTCGGGCGTCGGGCATCCGCCTGCCATGTTTTCGCAACGTTTCCAGCATCTCGCCTGCTCCACTGGCTATTCATAACCGAAGCTGTGAGGGGCAGGGGCAGCAGCTGGGTGCAAGGGGGTGGCAAGTAGGGGGCGGGGCGGAGTAGGGAGGAAACTATCATTGCCGTTGTCGCTGGCTGTGCTGCAAATTACAAGACCCGACCCGGGACCTGCTGCGTTGCAATCTCAACCAGCTCCCTCCCCCGCCAAATGAGATTGTGCGGCAACCTGTTGCGAGGACCCGGCTCCTTGCTTTAATTTTTGCACGTTTAAAAGCAAAAAGAGGGGAAGAGGCGAAGGAAGCACACAATTAAGTTTTAAGTTGCTGAAATTAAATGAAAACAGTGGGAATATTGAAATTGATGCAAACTTGATTCAGCCAGGGGGCGGGGGGCGTGGCTGGCTGGCAAACAAAGGTATCGCTTGATTAAAGTCTCCCCTGCCCGGACTGCAGGCAGATTGCTATTTACCTTTGAGTTTTCATGGCATAAATCCTGGCGAACTAGCAGTCAGTTACAGCAATTCATTAGCATCGGGTAAGAAGGATTCTCCTTCTCCCTTGATGGAAGTGAAATTCCAGGGGAGGCGCTTCGCAAAATGGGTTTTTGGTGGCCAAAAGTTTTGTGCGGCAGCAGAATTTGGAGAATTCATTGAAATGTTTGAGCAACTTTCGGTTCGCCAGCTGCTAATTGTGTAACTTGTCGGGGAGTCAGAGGGTCGAGTAACTTTGCCCAGGCAGGCAGACATTTAATTAGTCGGTTTTTGTGTCATGTGCCGCAAAGGAGGAAGGCCCTGCGATGTCAGTAGTTATTCATAGCTCGCATATAACAAATGTAATATTACGATAATGACAACGCAATGTTCTTGAGGGCTTTGCGACAGATTTGCAGGATGCCCCAGCCACTGACGATAATTTCGAGCACTTAGCAAAAATAGCAACTATTAAATATGCATAAACGGCGGAGCAGGGCGCGAGCTATTAAACTGCCAGCAAGTCGCAAGTCGCACACACTCCCTTCGCTTTTCGCCTTCGCCTGTGTGACACTTTAAACAAGGCTTTGCATACATTTGGGCCACGTTGTCTGCTGCAGCGTCAGCTGGAAAACAAAAGCCAGAGACACACACACAGCAAGCCGGAAATTCCTTTGGGCGAGCCTTAAGCCAAAGTGAACGCGTGCTCGCCGCAATGTCACATAAATTTGCATATATGAGGCCGCTCTATGCCGCTCTCTCTTTCGCCCCCGAGCCACCCGTCCCTGTCTAGGGTTGCCTGTGTGCTAAGTAAACGAGCTGGTGTAACAAAAAGCTTTTAAAATATGCCGACGCGACACCTACAGTAAATTTTATACGCTTGCAGCTTAAATATTTACCCACACACAGGACACAGAACTCAGAACACCGAGTCACTTGCGAAGACGTGCTGGCATATGATAATAAAATCTTTATTTAATTGTAAAAATTGCGGCCGAACGAGCCAACTAGCTCTCTTTCGCTGGCGTAATAAAAATGAAGTTAATTTTAATTAAAATGCATGAAAGGTGCGAGGTGCTAGGTGGGCGGGGGACAAATACCGAAAAGCTGCTGAATCGTAAAGTATGCACATGTGCGAGTGCGTGAGCGGCTCTTTTAATTTAAATTGTTAACCCTTTGGCTGGTGACTTTATGTCCTGGCTGCTCCACCGATGGGCGTCGAATTATAGGCCATAATTGTCAATATTTGCTCCTCTTTACGGCCTTTATGGCCTACAAGCAGCCGCAGGAACGGCGATGGCCAGGCCATGCATAAAATCTAATAATTATCGCCGAGAGTCAACCACCCTTTCGCATGCTAATCAAGTTCGCAGCGCTTTAAGCGCAAAGCGCAAATAAGCAGGCTTCGTTTTATTTCCACCTTCATTTCGTATGTTGCATGTTCTACGCGGCGCTCTTGGTTATCTAAAAAATTTATGACAGCTGCCGCACCACGAGCTTAATGCGTGCGAACAGCTGCCGGGGCACGCGTTGCCGCCTCAAAAACTGCGGCTGAAGGGGCGTGGCTCAACCGAAGGCCGGGGGAATGGACAAAATCCTTTTAAAAAACAATTTATGCCGACATTGCTGGAGCTGTTTCTGCTGTGGATGTGGATGCTACCTTTTTCGTCAGGGTGTTTAACAAAGTGCTAATTTAAAAAGTTCGCCAGCAGCTACGTGGGCGGTGGGCGGCGAGCGGTGAGTAGCAACAAAGTAGGAAAATAGCAAAAATTGCTAATTAAAAATTTATATGAAGTTGGCAGTAATAGCATTTTTAATTATAGCCAACTCATGCGGCAGCAACAGAAAACAGAGAACAGTAACTGAACACCAGGCAGCGGAAGTGCGGCATAAACATTTTTGAGGTCGTGGAGCAGGCCCTTTTGTTGTTTTGTTTTGTTGTTGCGGCTGCAACTTCGATTTGGGCCACAAAAGGTGGCGGGCGGTAGCCGGGGATGGCCAAACAAAAAGACCAGGCGGGCCGGGCAGATTGTTAATTAAATCCGTAATCTACCATCGGTGAAGTGCGGCCGGAGGAATTTTCCTAAGAATTTTCCGGGCCTAAATAAAGTTGAGAAAATACTTGCAGAGCTAAGCAACAAGCAACCAGCAACTGCATTTGACGTCTGCACTGAGCTGATCAAAGGCATCCAACTAGCCAAGGATTCCCCTCCACTTGCCCATAATGAAGAGACCATTTGAAATATTCATAAATAGCCCGGCCAGCAGCAAATGCCAAAAACACAATGTGTGTGTGTGGGCAGAAAGCCAGAAGAATGCACCTTTCTTTTGCTTTTCCCTCTCATTGTTGAGCTGGGAAACCTTTGCATGCAAATAACAATTAATTCATTGTTGGCCTCTTGTTTTTCGGGCTATTTTGTTATGCATTCTTATTGATTCGCCGGGCCGAGGCATTCGCTTTCGCATTCACTTATTTAAGCCTGGTGTTTAAAGCCACAGGCCGCCGGCCAGACTGTTGCTGAAGTTCAATTGGAAACTTTTGTCAAATTAATTAATTAAACTACACTACAGACGAAACGGACGAAACAGACCAAGTCTCGGCACTGGCCGAGCAGTGGTATTAATAATTGAAAGGCGTCCGGTTGATGTCGTCACTTTGTCCATGGACATGGCCCCAAGTTGTGTGAGCGGCGGCCAGCAAAACAAACAACTGGAACGGCGGCCAAGTATTGCAAAAGTTGTAAAGTTCATCGGGCAACTTTGTAGGCCGACTTTCCCTTGGCCCGCGTCCTCGTCCTCGTCGTCATAAAACTTGCTGCCTTTAAGATGTCTTTAAAAGCGTTTAGTGTTGGGCCTGCGTTTCAATTTTGAGGCACATAAAAATCAACGCCACAGCCTAATTAGTGCTGGGTTGTTTGCCCGTCTTGGAGGGTGAGGGTGAGGGTGACTTGGCAGAAAGCACAACCCTCCCTGTGAATAGTTGAAAAGTTGTGAGCTAGCTATCATTTTCGCATCGGGCGAGTTTCTCTACTCCGGCCTTTGTTGGTTGTCGGTTATGAATGCGCGGTTTTGGCTGCCTCAAAAATCAACTGATAGAGAGCTGGGCGAAACTTTTGCCAACCAGGATGATAGGATGATAAGCGCATTTACATGTTTATCAACTTGGGCGAGGGAGCAGGAGCAGAAGCAGCGTCTGGGCCTGGAGCCCTCGGCAGGACGCACTTCAAGTCATTAGGCAAGTAACTAACCTTTTGTTTATGGCTGCTGAATTTCTATAATAACAATTATGAAAATTAGCCGAGGCGAAGCGAGAAGCAGAGAACAGAGGACTACGATGGCTGGTTGCCATTGTTTTCGCGGCTAATTAGGTTTGTGCCAAATAGGCAGAAAAGACGCTACTCACTGCAAATATGCCCTGAAATTAAATTAGTGTGCCATACTCGGATGCTCGGATACTCGGGGGCGTGCTGCTGACAGGCCTTCTGTGTCCTTGGAACGGAGTGGAGTGGAGAGGAGTGGAATTTGTCGGGCTTTCTACTTACTAATTGAGCCGGCATTTGGCCATAATCTTGTGGGTAACTCACCTGTAAATAAATCGAAAGAGAGAGACAATTTGATTAGCATGTTGAATTTGCTTTATTGCAATTGGGTTTGTCAAATCTTTTGAGCAATCAAATCTAATTAAGCTGGTCCCTAATCACTTTTTGTGGTCATCTTCAGCGACCAGAGATGGCAATCGGATGGGAATTGGGGAGGGGGGGATTGCTTCAATTGTCAATAACAAATATATCGGGCCCATTAATTATGCAACTTAATTAGCAAAGGCGATAAAAAGTAAAGTGCTTCGGTTTGTGCGACTCTCTTTATGTGCGCGCTGCCATTGTAATGGTCAAATAAATCCCTTTTAATTAAGAGATAAACAGAAGCAATTAAATTATTAATTATTGCCCCGCACACACACACAGACGCGAACAGCGCATTTGCATAGAAATATTGCAGGCTTATGGGAAAAATATTACAACAAAAAAAAAGAAAATACACGCGCTAATCCTTATGCATATGGAATCAATAATACGCCTGGCTTGTAAGCTGCTAATTGTTGCTAAATAAACAAGGCTGGCAACAAAAAAGCCCATCAAATATTTATCGCCTGGCAGAGGAAATCAGCATCATCGGCAGGCGGTCAAGCGTTAACTTGTAAATAAATAATTTCCCCAGTTCATAAATATATACACACTAACAACTAACATCACGCATCCGCCCGAGGGTCGAGGGCCGAGGGTTCGCTAATTTATCGATCATCATCCGTCAAGGCTTTTAGCGCCCTGCCAAATATGTTTGCACTAATTGATTTCCTCTTCCTGTCGAAACAGCCACCCTTGCGCAGGACTGTCATCGATTTGGCAGCAAAATCACGCTGTGACAATTGCATTTGGCAAATTTTCGCAATACAATTTCACTGGTCAACCGCAAGCAATGAAATTACGCATACGCCGGGGGCTCTATCTTTCGTAATGCGATTCGATTTGGAAATATGCAAATACCCATGATCGATTCGCAGATGTACATTTTGATGTTCGTCATCAACACAGAGAAAAAAAAATATAATAAAATATTTCTTTTCTACTCGATGTGAAAATAGTAAAAAAGGCTGATTGATTTTCAAAAATGTTCATCTACTTTGTTGGCTAGCTAATAAATCGCGGGTTATTAGCCCGGCTCCGACCAACAAACCAGGCTAACCAACTCAAATGTCATTAGAGGGTTAACGAAAAGGAGGGGGGTCCGAAACCGGAGAGCTGCTTCTGTTTCTGCTGCCATTGTTTGTCTGGCTGACCCTTTTGCATAATGAAAGTAACGTTGTGGCAGCCATTTTGCGGTTTGACAAATGTTGTGTCAAATTCGGCAACACAGCCGCAACACAGGAAGCCCGGGGGCGGCCAGGGGGCGCCAGTGGGTTAACAGAGCGGGCTTTTGGTCGGGCCAACCGCCGGACAACTTTGTCAAATGCTAATGGACTCTCCGGACCCCCACTCCTGCGCACACACAAAGAGCGAAAAATTAGCCATGGCTCCACCGGCTCCATTGCCCGAACACACTCAAAAGTCCTTGCAGGTGCATCCTTCTGCCACACATTCTCCCGTTTGACTTGACAACAACGGTGAGCTGACCAGAGCAACCGCTGCTGTCGACAGCAACAATATCATCAGCGTCAGCAGCAACAACCCGGCTGCAACATGAGCAACATTAAAAAACATTAGACCAGAAATCACTTGGCAGCAACCACCTCGTTTGTTGCAGGCACACTCGCCCTGCTGTGGAAGGCTGGGATGTCGGATGGTTGGATGGTAGAAGCCACCCGTGCAACATCTGAATCCACAAAATGCGGCTTAGGCGCAGACTGATGATGATGTTGCCGCCTGTTGCTGCACTGAAACAAAATGCGTAACCTCTAGCTAATACTTCATGTGCACAATCCACTTTCTCCATGGAAGAGCCCTAGTTTTTCGCCGTGTGCTTTGCTACTGACCTGGCTGGTTGTCCTGGCAATGATTTGTTGGCATTTTCGCGGCTGGCACACACAGGAGGGCCAGGCGATGCGGGGGACACTGGAGGGCAGCTAACCAGGGAACAGGCACCATCATCGTATTACCAAAAGTCGTGCCCAGCCCCCCTGTGTAAATGTAATCCCGATGTTTGGGTCTGGGCCCCGGCCACTTGCCAGTCACACACTCCATTTATTTTTCACTCCTCGACTGGCTCTTCTCGCCCGGCTCAGCCTCAAAATGCACTCTGCAACCGCAGCCAGGGTTCGGGATTCAGGATTCAGGATTCAGGACTGAGAACTGAGGACTAAGGACCCTGGATCCAAGAGCGATGCACTTTTTAGGCTAATGCTTTTGTTGCCGGCCCTGTTTGTTGTGTGTGGGCCGCCACTTTTGGGCCACTTTACAGCAGCCAAGTTTCGGATCTCGGCTCATTTGCATATTTGAGCAGCGGGGCGGCGCAAGCAGCAAGTTTTGCCATTTTGGCCCCGGAAAATGCAAAAGTTTTGCCTTTCGGCTGCGAAAATTTGTCTACAACTTAGGCCGGGGAATTAGTAAATATTTGTTGAGGCATTAGAAGCATCCTCGTCTGGCCATTGCCTAGACACCAAGATCGTCTGGCAGTCAGCTGGCTGGCAACCGAGTTAAAAATACGAAAATTCCTTAAAAATATCTGTTGAATACTTGGCAGAAATTACAGTAAACTTGCGCATTGTTCGGCTGCTTCCGTTCGAGTTCAACGGAATTGTCACGGCTACAAAAAGTCAACTCAACTTGTGAGTGCGGCAATAAATTTGAATAAATTAAGATTGATTTGTTGTTTGCCAGACGGAATATTGTTTAAGCCGGAGAAAAGCCGAGGCAAATACACAAAAATTCATAGTCAAACAATGGGCAAAGCACACATAATATGCCAAAAATGTTTTCCCGCAAACACACAGCACACACAACACACAAAGCACATACAACACACACATTGCGAAATGCAAACAAAAGCCAAAAGCAAATTATTTAAATCAACATTCGCTGCGGCCGGCGGAGCAGAAGAAGAAGCCCAGGACCAGGACGAAAATATTGTCGAATAAAATGTGGGAAAAGGCAAATACATAAATACAATGTCTCCTGCATATGAAAAATGTTGGCCGGCATCCATCAACACATTCATCTTCTGGCCAGGACCACCGAGAGGTCAGATTCAGATTCAGATGCAGATGGAGAGGCAGTCCGAACTTTCTGCCATGTATGTAAATTTTTGATTTGTGCCGAAAAATGCATAAATAACTGTTAATATTTAATATTGTTAACTTGTAAATTTTAAATGAAATATACAAGGACAGCGAGGGCACGGAGATTGGAAGCCCGGCTCTTTGTGGCTTGGCTCGGAGCTTGATGTTGATGGTGATGATTGTCCCTTGTCCAGCAGCCCCTGCCCCGCCCCTTCCCCAGTTGCATATGAATTATGCAGTTTTTAACAAAAATCCCGCAGCAGGATTTACATGGCTGGCTGGCTCTCTTGGCCCTTTGTGTGCGGAGTGTCCTCCGTCCAGGGCCCCGGCAAAAGTTAAATTGTTTTTTGTTCTATTTTATTATGCTCATCATAAATTTTCCATGTGCTTGCTTGTTTTTAATTTTTTTCCCTGCTGAAGCTGTAAAATTTAGAAATGACATTTGTCAGCTGCATAATCGGAATGAGTACGCTGTTGATAGGACTTAAGCCCTCTAATCACATATGCAAAGCTGCTGCAATTGCTTTTTTGTTTCGTAATTAAAAAATGTCCTGCAGAATGCGGGGTGGATGAGCCTAAGTCCTTAAGTGCATTTCAATTAAAATGTGTTACTGCTCCCGGTCCTGCAGCATCTGCCACTGCATAAATCATCCATCCACATGACAAAAAAGTGCAAAAAACTGGGAAAAAGTACTGTGGCCAAAGCCGTTCAATTTAAAACGTGTTGGCCCAACAACACACGAAACTAACCAAAAAGCTGGCCGCTCTCTCTGAAAAAAGCCGCAAACACTCTCCTAAAAAAATTGCCGGCCAGAGCTCTCTATTTATTTTCCACCGCTGACTGGTGCAAATTTAAAACTTATAAGCACGCCAGCCAACCAACTGCCAGCAAATACCAAACACCAAAGACGCACGCATACAGCCGCCCACCGCTCGCTTTTCCATTTCCCCATTCCCATTTCCACATTTCCACAACGGCCTCCGTCGTTCTGGCTATGGCAAAAGCCATAAAGTTTTTATTTATTTGCATTTGCTCACGTGTGCATGTTTAATTAAATTTGAAGCGCCTGAGAAGCCGCCATCGAGGCTCGGCTGGGGAATTATTTTTTCGGTTCGGTTCGGTTTCGGTTTTTGTTTTGGCCAGTGAAAACAAAATATGTACATGCGAGCTCCTGACTCCTGCCTCCTGATCCTCCCCTTCTTTCCTGCCCTCCTTGGCCAAAAGTTATGTCTAACAGCCAGGTCCTATTCGTATGCCCGGCATATGATGCAGTTTACGTAACGAAAATTGAGTTGGACATGACCAAATTGCGGTTGGCTTGGTTCGCTGCTCCGTTTTTGTTGTGCGCCCTTGTTTTTGAACCTTTTTGTTCGGCGTGCGCCCTCTCCACGGACAGAAACTGATGAGTGGGAGCCACCGGGGGCCTAAGGCATGCAAATTGGAGCGTGACGTGCATTTCGGCTGCGATGGATCCCGGCCTGCACTCCATCTTAAAGTAGAGCTTCCGCCTTCTGACCCGTCAGCATCCAGCATTCAGCATCCAGCAGCCAAAAGTAGGCAACAGCCACGGCCGACTTGACAAATGACAAACAGACGACAGGCGGCTAAAATGCGTTAATTAAATTGTCTCTAACTGCTTGAATACCCAGACAGGCTCAAGGGACGAGTGTGTGATATAGTCTATTGTCGTCTGCACTCACAAAAACAAATCTTGGAATTACAGAAAACAAGTATATGATAATAGTTGGGTCGATCCAACGATCGTGGGTGAATCAAATATTTATATTTGATGGATTTCTTGTAAATAACTTATTTAAAGACTAATTTGCCTACAAAACAGCTTGCGATTTTTCTTCAAGTGCAGCGACATGTAACTGTTCGCTTTTGCTGACAGCTTGTTTAGCCAGGGAGCTCATAAAATTTGCAACTTTGTTCTGGAGCGTGGAGATTTTTGTGTGTACAATTTATGCGCCTCATTAGTTGAGCACAGAGACAGAGGCGGAGAAAGAGAACGAGGAGGGGCAATGGGGCAGAGGGCGAGACACACACATCATCATCATTAGTCACCGGTTGTGTGCGCCTAAAAATATTCCAAGCGTTTTGCATTTGCTCAAAGGCCGGCCGCCGCGACAGTCGCGCCCAGTCAAATGAAATGGTTTCGACGATGTTTGACATATTTCAACACTTTAACAAACGAGTGCGAGTGCGAGGGTGGAATAGGGCACACGTGCTCCTGCTCCTTCTCCTGTTGCTGCTGCCGCTGCAGAAATATGTATATATATAAACCCTGAAGAGATTTTTCATATTTGGGGCCACATATTTCAACGCCACGAGAAGAGGCTGCTGCAGCCGCCGTGTCCTCGTGAGTTGTTGAAAGGGTTGAAGTGCCACATCCCCTTACATTCCTCATCCCCAGCGCCGAAAAAGGGAAAGTAAAAGTGCGACTAAGACTCAGGCTCAGCCTGCTTCTCGCATTGATTTTGTTTTGCTTTCGCTCTGCATTTTTTGTGCCAGCCGTGCACTGCTAAAAATATTATTTCTTAATCATGGAATCTTATATCTTAGTTTTAAAAATATCCTCCAAATTCCAAGATATATTCTTAATTTTCTGCGTAAATAAACTACTTGAAAGGAATTATAGAATTTACTTCGGCGAACTCATCCTGATTTCAGCAGGCTTTTTCTTCCCGTGTCCTTTGGCTGGCATTCCTTGGACCCATCATCGTGGGCTGCGCTCTCATTCATTTCATTTCCCCGTCTGCGTTTATTTTATTTTATGCCTTGCTTTTATTTTCGTGCTGTCTGTGCTGCCTGAGCTGCCTTAGCTTCGTATCCTGCGTTTGCCTACTTTTTATGTGTTTTTATTTATTTGCGCCGCTTTGCAATTTCAAAAAGTGTTCGCACAGCCGGGCAAGGAAGCCAGGACCAAAGGCTTAGGCTGCTGGCTCTCCTTTCCATCCGCCGTCGACTATTCCGTGCCGAGATGAGGCTCGCGTGCTCGGCTGCCTTATATTGCAAAGCGGGCATAATAAATATTTGACGCTTCATAAATCTTTAAAGAGTTGCCAAAAGCAGGGGCTCACGGCTCGTTTCGAGTGCCTATCCTGTAGCCACGGGCCTTAATGGATTCGCTACTTTTCGCCGCTCTACGTTTATGCTAATGACTTGGCTGTTGGCTGTTGCCTGTTGCAATTGGAGGCGGCTGCTGCTGCGCAAATTTGACAACAAACAGGGCGGAGAAATGGAGGCGAAATGAAGGGGGAGAGGCCACTTGGGAAACCCTTGCAAATTGCATGAAGAGGATGCCTACGAAAATCTTGGCCACAATTTTCACTTGCACTTTGGAAGGGGGGTGAAGCCATTTTTGATTTCCCCAATGATTTGCATTAACATTTTTAGCACCACGCAGCTCCCGTCGATCGTTGTGTTCGGCAGCTCACCTTCGACCTTCTCTAGCCACCCCCTACCGCCCATTCACACCCACGCAAACACTCGCACACAGCCACAGACAACGGTCAATCGATGAAGCGTAAGCACATTATGCGGGTTAGCTGGGCACAGGGGTTAAGGCGGGCCACGGCGGGTTAAGGCTGCCTCGGAGCGCTCGCAAATGAACTATTGTTTATAAACTCCCCCACAAATCGGTTTGGGGCCAGGACTCACACACAGGTTTTGGTTTGGCCTCAGGAGCCCGCCGGGCATTTCGAATTTTCTTCATTCGGATATTATGTAATTAAGACCCATGCGAATGCATACCAAACCCAGCAGACACTGCTAGAAATAATATATATGTAGGTATTTTTTAAACCATCCTTGGAGAGCCAGGTTAGCTCAATCAATTATTGCCTTCTTACTGAATGAATATCTTTAAAATTGTCTTCTCTACTTTTAATTTCCCATTGTATAATTCAAAGTATCAGAGTTTAAAATGAAGTTAAAGAGAATTGACCATATTTAATAGCATTAATTGCTTATGAAAATTGTTTTTAGCCGACCAAAAAGCACAAAATATGTTTTAAATCAAATACACATTTTCATGTAAAAATTTAATAAATTTCGAAATCAGGAATTATGTTGTGCTGCCCAAAATGCTTGCTATTTTCAGCAGTGCCTGTCCCAGCTGCCAGTTCCACCCCTTTAGTTTCGCACCACTTCTGCATCCCGCACATTTTCATCTGAATGCGGGGTTCTTCTGCAGTTCGTCCTCGCCGGCGACCCAGTTCATTTAAATTTGGCGTCGAGCCAAGTCAAGGCAGCGAGCCAAGCAATGAGCATTAAAGTTATGCTCACAGTGGTGGGTGGTTGTGGGTGGTGAGGGGGCGGGGGAGGTGTGTGCCCGTCCAGGCGTTGCTTGTAGCTTTGTTTGTTGTTAAGTGTGTTAACAGGGTTTATGCTGCACACTCGCACACTCGCACAGACAAACAGGGCATCCAGCCTGCCGTATGCGGAGTGTAAGCCCCACATCCCTGAAAGGCGGCTGTCTGCTCCCCTGCTGTCCCCTTTCCTCCTGGAAACACTGTGTGTGTCTTATTAGCGTTCAGCTGCTGGCTTTAAAGTGGTTGGGACCCCGTGTGCACGCGTGTTTGCGGCTGCTTTAAGATGGCGCTCGCCATTCGCCATTTACCATTCACCATTGTTGTAGCCTGACAACTTCCGACAGCCATCCATCCACACACACACACTCGCAAAAGCGCCACCCCCAAAGGTGCAGCTATTATTATTTTTGTGAAATAAAAACCGCAATTACCTGAGAGTAAAATATATGGCAGTCGGAGCAAATAAACCAGAGAGTGCGTTTGTGCTGGCGAGTGTGTGACATAAAGCAAACAATATGGCGACACGCAACACTAAACAGACGGAGGCGAAAAGGCTCGGGGGAGGGAAAGAGGGAGGGGGGTGGCAAGGCAATTGAAGGGGCCGGGGCTGTTGGCCAAGTTCTCCGCAATGAGCAATGAGCAACGAGCAATGAGCAACAATGTTGCGGAAACTCGAGTGCGCCAGCATTAGTTTTGGTCGCCAGCAAAAGTAGAAGTAAGTGTAAAATTAAATTATACGAAAGCGTCGATGTGTGAGTGAAGGAGGAGGGACTTTCCCTCGACACCTTCGCCATTTCACCAGTTCACCATTGAGTCGCATTGTTTTCCCTTCTGTTACTCTTTCGCGTTAAGCACAAAAATTGAGTAACTGCACGTGAATGAAAATGAAAACAAAGCCAGCAGGGGCGGAGCTGCAGGACGAACTTTCACGCTAAAAACTTTTGCATTTCTTAACTAGTTTTTGTTATTGTTTGTTGTTTTTCCCCACTCCTTTTTCCTTTTTCGGGGGGTGCACAAAATGCGGAAAATTAAATTGCCCCCGCGAGCGTTCGCCTGCTTTCGCCGGGGCCAAAAAACACGGAGCAGACAACACGCAGCCAAACAATAATTGAAATAAACACTTAAAAACTTTGACTGCAGCACTTTCTCCGTGCTTGGTCTTTGCCATTTTCCATTCTCCTTTCTCCTTTTGTTTAACTGGAAATAGTTCTCCTTGGCTTATAAGCGAGCCAGTTAAATTCTATAAAGCTGAGAAGACAGATTTTCCTATTCGACTGCCGCAACAACAGCGCAACAAGAGCAACAAAGAAGTCAACAAGAGCGCTGCATACTTTTGTGCGCTGTGGCAATCTAATTATAGCTCTTGTGATTCAGAGACAATTACGAAAATATAATTAAGTCATTGAAGCGTTTAAACGAGAGTCAAACGGCCATAACAGGGACACAAAGCGACGGCCACAAATGAAATTTTCGCAACATGTCCTGGGGGCACCCTTGTTATGGCCTAAACAAGAAGAAGAGACCGCAGACCATTCGTTGTGTTTACATTTCGCACTCATTACGGCCAGCACCCCAGGCCCATGTGTTTTCTAATCCAGACCATCGAGTTTGTCAATGTCAGATTGACAAATAGCATCTTTTTGGCCACACACACACTGCCTAATTATTGCGTTTAATTATGTGGGCTGAGATTGGGCACGATTCCCCAAAATATATATTTAAACCATAAATCGAAACCCTTTAACGATCACATCTGTATTTTGGTAGTCGGTCATGGTCCTTTACTCGGGGCCTTTATTGTTGTGGTTGCTTTAAGAGGCATAGAAATAAGATTTAAGTTTAGCCAAATTGTTGTTCCTGCCATTGTTGCTTTTGCGGTTGCTTTTTCGTTTTTTTTATCCGCCACAAAGCGTTACTAATTAATTTGATATTTTTTTGCTGCCCTCTTGCGTTGCTAAATAGCAAAAATTAATGCCAAGGAAACACATTGCGCCCCCATTTTGTGGGCGTGGCCGATAACAAGGCTCATAACATTTTACTCCTCCTTCTGGGTCTTTTGTTCTTTGCTGTTTTTTATGGACATTCCATGGGCTGAGGCCACCAAAAAAAAAGAGGCGGAAAAATTAATATCAATTTTCGAGCTTTGTCTAGGGGCTAACAACCCTCTTTGTTGTTTTTGCTGTTGCTGGATACTGCTCTGCTGTTGACGTAGATTGTAGATTATAATCAAATGTATTCTGTTCCGTTCTGTGAATAATTTTCGTTGCTTTTTACGCTACTGGTTTGTAGTAATTTTTTTATATTTTCATTGCGTGCCTTTGGGCGCTATGAATATGTCCTTTGGCTAGCTGTATAGCTGGCTGTATTATATTAATAGCAATTACTCATAATTATTTCACCCTCCCCCGCCCTTGGGCTGCCCGCTTCTGTTTCCCTGCAATTAAGTTGATTACAACGGCAGTGACAGCCTTTTCCCTTGTCTCTATGTGTGTGAGTTGCACTGACCCATGAAAAGGACTGTTGATTGTGAAGGAGTGCAAAAAAGAAAAGTGAAAAGCGAAAGGTTAGCCGGCGAGCACATGCTTATAAATCACAGAAGCTCCTTAAGCCCTGCTTTCCTCTGTTTTTATTTTTCTTTTTCTTTTTCCCGGTTGCCTCGGTGGCTTTCCTTTCGTTTTTCACTAAAATTCAGTTAACCGCCTCGAGGGCCAGGAACAAGCCCTCGTATCTGGGCTGGGCATCTCTGGAGTGCGCTCCAAGTGAGGATATTATTTTCGCCTTTCAGTGGCTCACACACACACACTTCTGTGTGATAATAGAACGTTTGGCCGCAAGACAAATTATTCTGCAGCCGGTGGAAATGTGAGAGTACTGCACTCGAAGATTTTTCAACCCCAAATGTAAGATTCTGACTTTGAAGCTATTTAAACTGGAATTTGGAAACTACAAACTTGTTATTTTAAATTGTAAGGAATTATATTAATTTAAAAAAGGTTCATCTGTCTCTCTGTTTCTAATTCTACAGAAAAAATGGTTGTTGATCATTCAGAAAGAACGCTGAATTTTTTCCGAGTGAAGAGCACTTCCTCTACTTCCATTCGGGCTACGCCCCTCGGGGCGACAATCATCATCAGTGTCAGCAACAGGAGGCGGATCCGCTGGCTTTTGATTCCAGCGGTAAAGAGCGTTATCCCAACCGAATCCGAATCCGAATCCCATCCGAAAGTGGGCTGCGGGGCGTGTTTTTCCGTAACTGAAAAGCGAAAAGCGCCGAAAAGCAAAGCCAAAGCCAAAGCCAAAGAGCTACGCCTGGCAGCTACAAGTGGCGGCTGGCTGGATAGACAAGTCAAGGACGCTCCGCCGCTGATTGACAACATATTCAAAAGCCAAATCATCGACTAATGCCGGAGCTAACGAGCGCCGCCGCCTCAGACGGCGGTCCTCATGTGCGAAAATTAATTAACAAAATTGCGTTTTAAAAATGCGATGCGCGCTCAAAAAACAGAAAAAAGGTTGCAATTACCGTTAATGAGTTTAACGCCAAAGGCACCACCAAACGCATCTCCTCCTCGACTTTCCCCTTAATGAGCAGAGCCTTTTAGACATCACAAAAGTTTCGCAGCTTGTCTATTTTGATGCTTTCCGGTTTTCGCTACCCTTTTTCCCTTCTGTCGGGAAAATATTTTACTTTCCTTTGCACTTGACTTCACTTTGACTATGGGGGTCATGTCCAAAGGAAAAAAGTGCACAAGGCACGCAACAAGTCTTGGCCCGAACTTGGAACTTGGAACTTGGCCAAGCACCTTTGACGTGGCTTCTGGAAATTACCCTTTTTACGTGGCACATTAATTTCGAGCAGGTTCACTGGGTTCAGTGAGCAGTCAACCCCAAACATACCCACACACACGAACCCTTCTCTTCACATTTGACCAGTTCATTGAAGCGTTTTTGATGTCAGGTTCTTTTCCAGGTTTTTCTGGGAACTATTGCCATGGCTGCCAACCCAAAGTGTGCCGCAAATGGCAGTAATGACTACCATCGCTTTGATTTCGACTTACAGCTCTATCTATCTACCTACCCATCAGCTATCAGCTTCCAGTTTCATACCAGCTCCACTTGCTGGTCTATTCTTTATTTTCCCTCCGCCGGATTTGTCTCAATTGGTAAATGGAAGCCAATTAGTGGCCGGGCTGTGTGGCCAAGTGTTAAATTAATTACCTAATGGCTGCACTCTTGACTCGGTGCAAAGTTTGCTTATTGAACTCTTAAATAAAATGCACATGCAACTCACTCGCACTATTTGTCCATAGATATATCTGGACGTGTTTGTGTGTTGACTTAATTATATTTGCAGTTTGCAGTGAGGAAAAACGGAATTGCGGGTAATCAGAGCTGGAGAGTCGGTCGAGTCGGTTGAGTCGATTGAGGCGGGCCGAGTGCTGCACAAATAGCCAGTTCAGGTCGTGTCGATTCGCTTGGGGTCAGGGTAAGGGGCTGACCCATGACAATGGCAGAGCAAATATTAAACAGGCGGACAAACAGGCTGAAGGGGTTCACTGCTAAAAAATATGGCTGTTCGGGGAATATCCTTGCTAGAATCTACTTTCACAGAGGCTTTCTACAATTTAGCATTTAGAATTACAGCAAATTTTTCGATCTGCAGAATCTCCAATGCTAGCAATCAATTAGATGATGGGTGAGTGGCTCTGCCTTCACCAAGACATTAAATGAGATTCGAAAGTAAAGCTCTTCCCTATCGTATATATTTATTTTGAAAATAAGCTTGATTGCGTTTCTTCAAGTGCATCGATGTGTGTGTGGTCAAGTCGTAGAAATCTTGACTGGGCAAATTCAGTTATAAAAATGGCCAGTCTAGCGCAGTCAATGCAGGGAGACAACAAAAAGAAGATCCGGCTTAGAGGTGGAGCCATGATCCCCAAACGGGCAGGACGACGTGAACAGAACAGGGTGTGTGTGAGAAATGTAAACTTAAATATTTTATGGCATTCAAGCAGCCGGCACGGCACAAAGGCTGCAGCAGGGAGCAGGGAGCAGGGAGGAGGAAGTGATGCCAGGTAAGTGCCGGTCGCACTGAAATAAAATTGCATACTTCATGGCGCAGGATGCGGCAAACACAACGACAGCAACAAGGAGCACGGAGCACGGAGCACGGAGCTCGGAGCTCGGAGCCGCCTGCCAGACGTCTTTGTCAGCAGGCAGCGAAGAAATTCGATGAAATTTATTTACAGTTTAAAAAGTAGACAAGTGCCAAGGAGCCGAGAGCAGAAAGGATACGACTGCAATCGACTCTCGTGCGTGTCTGCCCGGGTTTATTTAAAATTCAATTATGGCACACAATTGCCGGCTGCTTGCCGCAATGCCAAATGAAGCGGGATGTTTGCGGAAATAAAACCCCAAGATACTTATGGGACAAATGGAAAGTGCGCCTGCCAGCCTGCCAGCCCGAAATGTGTGCTGAGTATATTGGGAGACTTATTGAATTGCTTACCAAATAGTTCAGTTTATATATATACTGTTCATCGATCCTTACCTGCAATAAAAAAGAGAGGGGAACAATTAGTTAGTCATGCGCTGGTGAGTCGGGTTGGCTTACAACTAAGACATTGGACAGATATGGCAATCTCTGGGTTATCGTTAGGCACACAATATCAAATTTCATACGACAAATACTAGAGAGGTGGAGGGGATGGATGGGCATGGTTTTCCAAATCATAAATAACGCAACAAATCGAATTATGCCGAAAGAAAGCTATGGATAGCTATCAAAATCAAGGTAATCGAAAAAATACGTAATGAGCAATATAATTATTCTATGATATAGATTTCCTTAATTCATTTAATGATGCACCGTTTTCAGGAAATTGCCTCACCGGATCGTTTTTCAAGGTCTACGCTCTACCATCGACTTCCATTGCGACTGCCGTTCAATCTAATTATAATTTATGTCACTGGCACACAGCCTAGGGATGCTGTCTGCTGCCCATAATTTTAATGCTCCCCCAGCTTTCGATATCTGTTTCATCATCATTTCCAGGTTCCAGATCCCGGGGAAGGAGCAACGGGAGCTCGTCATTGTGACACCCGAAATCTTGTTAAAGAAATCTCAATTATCAACTTTTATTGATTTGCATAGCAAGCTGAGAGCTTCTCAGCTGAGAGCTGGGAAAATGGTAAACAAGCCCACAGAGCTCAGTGCTATTTACGCTCCATTTTCCCGCTTTTCACTTTCGCCGGAGACGGAGACGGAAAAAAGTGCACGAAAACAATTACGATAAAAATGTGAACTCTCGTTTCTGTTCGGTTTCTGTTCTGCCTGTCCCGTCACAGGATAGCTGTATGGCTGGATGAATGGGGCTTTGGTTAGGTAACCTGCCATGAGACAAGCTTTGAGCACGGATAAAAGCAAATTATGATAACAATAAAGATTTAACTAGGGGGGAGTTCGAGTGGGCGGCGCGCTGTCAAGTGGCATTGCCATGGTCCTGCCATTGAGGAATCGACGGCACAAAGGACCCGGCTAGAAGCAGGGACAATTTAAATAGACATTTATCTTGTGGCGCACACACTCGCACTCACACTCACACAGGGCAAAAAAGAAACAGGAAAACCCACGCACACACACACACGTGCCGGTGGTGCCTATAACAAAATTACAGCGACTGCGGCTGATCCATGACGATGATGCGACTGACGATAATATGGGAATCCCCCACTTCGTGCGAGCGAGACAGCGTCCGACGCTGTTGGTTGTGGGTGTTTGTTCCGAATTTTCCTACTTGTTTTGTTTGATTTTATTTATGCAACAACAACAACAACCGCAGCGTTTCCCCCCAGCCTCGCCTAGGTCTACTTTTTGTTTTCTTTTCGCTTCGCTTTTTTCCTCCTTTATTATTTTCTTTATAATTTTTGGCTTGGCAAATGTTTTTCAAAGCATAAAAATACTTTTACATTAACTTGTTCCCACACACACTCAAACCGAAAGTTGTAGAACATTTTTGGGTTTGCTTTTAACGCTCAACGACTTTTGGGCCCAAGAAAAACAGCAAGTTTCCCGCCAACAACAGCAATAATAATCGCAACAACTGCGCCGTGTGTTTATGGGCGGAATTCCCAATTTTAGGGGAAAAGCCCGGGAAAGTTGCTCTGTCTATCGGCTATATCAACATCATTTGCGTTAAGTGGTTTGAAAGCAATGCGCCGAGAAAAGTTGGAGCATTTACGATTTGCCTAATGCGTTGCCCTATCCATCACCCCGAAAATTCACCCAAGTCGCTGGCCTATTAAACTGCAATAAAGCCATGTCTTGGCTGGCTGCCAAAATGGAGTAAAGCAACAGTTAACCAGATTTTGGCTTGCCTAATTGGCTGCCTGTTGTTTGTTGCTGTCTGCCCGCAGGCCCAAGCACAAGAACACAAAACAGCAAGGGAAAAAGAACAGCAGGCGAACAAAAAACTGTTGCATACTTACGGGGGGCACCCCTAATAACATTTGCTGATAATGTGTGCGACTGCCTGTGTGTGGCAAAAATAAATAAAATACTTTTGGCAAGGGCTTTTTGCGGGAGCTCCTTACGTGCAGGAGATTCTCCCCTTTGTCTAGGCAAAAAAAAGGAAAAACGGAAAAACGGAAGAAGGGAAAAGCAGAAAGGCAGCAGCATAGATTTCGGCATATCGATAGCAAGCGTATTGCATATTTGCTTTTGAGCTCCCCAAACGAAGCAAGCTGAACACTTTTATGGCTGCTGGGCAAAATTTATGATTTCCCCTTCTGCCTTTGTTAGAAAGGGATTTCGTTTTGTACAGCTCGTTACCTGACTGCCCCTCCTGCCCTCCTGCTGCTGCCGCCTGCTTGGACTCGCCGCAATTTAAGCGCTTTAAAATTTGCATGAAAATCAAAGCTACAGCAGCAGACCGACTAAATTATGGCAATTAAAACAAATTAACTGAGTGAGCACAAAGCGCCTGCCAAATCCGGGTATCAAAGTTCAAAAGCCTGCCAATAGAAAGTTAACTAAACAAAGTACTAATGAACTTGGGTTCACGGCACAGACAGGCTGGCTGGATGGCTGGGGAAATTGATTTGCATAGCAACCGAAGCATGTGGCATAGTCTGCCAAATCACAAGACACTCGCTAAGCAGTTTAACTATTTAGGGCAACAGCCCGGGCTGAAGCACCACTCAAAGCTCCTTCTCCTTGTCCTCTTTGGGAATGGGAAGGGGTGCCACACGCCATGGCAACTACAATTTGAGGCGCACGCCGCAGGCTGAAGTGTCAAAGACATGGCCATCACAGGCTTGCTTGTCGGCTACACAAATGTTGACAAGCTAATGAAATGTGAGGCCCCCAAAATTGATACACTTTGCCCAAAGACGCAAACGAAGACGATGATGAACTCCAACTCCGACTGGAGCTCGAACCCACTCCTCGCAGCGATTGACAGTGAAAAGGACTCCCTGGCGACCGTTTTGGACCGTGGGGGCCGAGTGCTAAATTGTTGCTTAGACATTCGGTTATGCAAATCGAAATCATAATGAAATCAACAATGGCAGGACGTAGCTGGCAGCACTGGAATTTCTGGAGAACTGATTGATGGACAGTCAACGATAGGAGCTTATTTAAATTTCAAGGAACAATTATTAAATCAACGGGAAGCGTAGTTTTTATTTAATATCTAATACATTTTTTTTATTTATTTAACCCATCAATATAGTCTTTTTATATACTTCAACGGGCAAGTCGTAAAATAAACTAGCTTCAGAGGTAGACAATCCGGAGCAGGACCATAACTTAGTTGAGGTGAAGTTTCAATTTATCTGCCACATACATTACGGAAACCCCAGGAAAGAAGAAGGCAACACGTCCAAATTGGACCTCAAACGGAGGCATAAAATGTACGATGAATCGGCCGTATCGGCGTGTATATCATGCCACAAGGAGAATCGATTCAAAACTGAATTCCAAAACAATTTGCCGGGGACACAGAACGCCCCAAAGACATGAGTGGTAAATCACATCAATATGTAACTCAGTCAGCAGCCAGAACCAGAAACAGAACCAGAACCCAGAGAGCTTGAGCAAAGTGGAGCAAAAACAGATGGCAAAGATGTTTATCTAAGAGCAATGGTCCAGGAAACGTACCCTCGAACCCACCCACATCTCGCATCCACCATTCCAACGATTTGCTATGCAATTTTACACACTTGACCATTAAACGTAGCCATTGGGAGCAGTTTGCATAGCAATGAAGCAGAGACAGGCGGGTTCGAAGAGTCCGAGGTCTGAATAGAAAAGCAAGGAGTCGGAGTCGGGTCAACTTGATGAAGTATGAATGATTACGTCAGAGCGGGGAGCAAAGAGCTTAGCTTAGCCGCTTCCCCAACATCCAGGGGATCCCCGGATGAGGATGAGGATGCGGATGATGACGACGATGATGGCCATGCGAGGGCTAACCGCATCGAGGAGGTGTGTAGTTGACTGTAAAAACTTCAATGAATAAATTTTTCTCTCCTTCGAGGTGGCCGTAAAAAGCATAAATATAACTCAGACACCAGTCACACAAACAGGATGCGAGAGAAATAGTAGCAGAGTAAATTGATCGAAATGAAAATGCTCATAAATTTGCATACGATGGGCCAAATATTGTAATTGAGCGATGGAATTTATGGCCTAACTGATAAAAAGTAAAACAATTTGACTCTAAAAAAAAAGGTGAAAGGGTTTTATGTTAAAAAAAAGGAAAGCTTTTAACGGGAGAAACTCGACACCCAATTCATACTATATTTCTTAGAAAATGATGTGAAAATAAAATATTTTAAAATTAATTGCTCTTTTAAAAAATGTTTTCATTTAAATTATTTATAAAAACAAATACTTACAAAATATGAATGATTTTTCTTCAAATTTAATTTATTTATGCGTTGATTTTCTTTCAATTTTCTCTCTGTATGACCATCAATTTGGTCCATTTAAGACCACCTTCAAATTAAATAAGGAAAGCCCGCATTTTTGCATTCCTTCCTGGCCCTCCTGACACTTGACGATTTGTCATGTTGACACAATAAAACGTCAGAAGAAGCTCCAAAGCCAGAAGCACACAAACGAGAAAAAATGCCAAGTAGATTCTATGGAATTATGACAAACTGTCTCGAAAATGCTGAAAATACTGTTAACGTTTTGGCTCTGGAGCAAAGCGAACTTGGACAAAGCATGGGGGAAAAATTATATGAACTGCAGCTCTTGCTTTTGTTGACTGACGAAAGGAGGAACGTGGCGTATGAGCAATGTCTGCTGATGAGAATGATGAAACAGCAGAAAATATGCCAGGAGGGGGCAGAAGGCGGGCAGCATGCAAATACAATGAACTTGAGTGGAAAGTGGAGTCGCTTTGCTGGTCTGCCTGCATTTATGAGCATAAAAAATTGGCGCCGCATTTACACAGACAATCAAGCGCAGTAGTCTTCGCTTTTCCTGGCTGTGGGCTTTAGGGCTGTGGGGCTGTGGAAAACGGAGGAAAATCGCTTGAAAGGCAAAAGGCGAACCAAAGACGACAGGCGACAATGGCCGGGTTTCAGCCCTTTTTTGCTCTTTTTCCCATTTCTGTGCCTCAGCCTGGAAATTGCACAACTCATCAAAAGTCTGCCTTCTGGCCGGTCCACGTCCTGATGTCTGGCATTTGAATTTATGCACATAAAACTAGCGGAAAATTTGATGTTGATGTTGACAAAAGGTGACAATTGTTCGCCATAACTGCATTTAATCAAGTTCAAGCCAGACTTCGTTAGCCCGAGGACCGCAAATTAGTCATTAGCATGTGCTTATGCGCTGTCGCAGTCGAAATCAGAGCTATAAAATATTAAGGGTTACGATCTTTCGGCTGGAAAGCGGGTTGGTGTGCCCAAAGTTAATGCATAATTCAGGACACTAAAATTTAGCAACTCAACTTCGGGCTGACACACATTTCTGCGCTATAATAATAATTAGACAAGGGCCGGATAGACAACGTCTGTGGTTATTAATCAGCCCGGAGCAGTGCGCACATGAAAGTGTGCTATGCAAACACGAAAAACTTTGCCCTCAACTTATTTTCAACAAATTAATTTTCCACCCGCCAGAAGAGCCAGAAAAGCCAGAAACGCCAGAAAGGAGAAGGGCTTGTTTGCCCAACTCTAGTTAATGAAATCAGTTGCACTCGCCCAGATTGCGAGTGTGTAAATTTAGTTAACTGCAAACTTGAGCCAACATTATGTCTGGCATCGATGTTCTACCTGCTGCACCTCTTAAACATTTATATATTTCGCTGCTACTTTTTCAGCGGCAGCCGTTTGTTCGTTTTGGGTTTTCTGGGTTCTGGGTTCTGGGTTCTGGGGTGCGTTGCAGTGCAATTTCCAGCTGCCAGACGCAGAATTTCCCCAGCCGCATACATCAAGCTGCGGGCAACCGAGCACGAAAATTCCCACCACCTCCGACCTCCGTCCTCCGTCGGCGCCGTACGTGCGCGTATGGAAATGATGTCCGTTCGCGGCTTTGGTAATGTAAAACGTAGCAAATTGAGTTCATTTCGCTGACGGACTCCTGGCAAGCAGAACTTATCATTAGTATCGCTTTTCAGCGCACCCGTGCTGCATGCCGAATGAAGCCAGCTCACACATATCGCGCATCCAGGCCAGGAAACAGGAGCGGGATAGGAATAGAAACGGGTAGCGAAAGGAATAGGGATACGTGATCCTGGCGCACGTAAACATGTAATAATTACTTGGTTCTAGGTGTTTTCAACTCACTTTACTCCGCTAAAAGTTGCGGCTAAACTTTTCAAGCAGAACAGAATGAGCGGACACTGGAAAAAAATGCCTTAATATTTTGGATAAAGAAATATTAAGAACATTCAAGAGAAGTAAGAGGTGCACAAGAATATTCACTTCCAGCTCAGCAGCCGAGTTCAAATCTGAATCGGTTTTAAATTCCACTTAATCCAACATGAATCTACCTTTTCTCCCAGTGTAGGTGAAAGGCGAGTCCTGGTCCGACCCTGCTAAGCGAGTATTAGTGGAAATTTAATATTGCAATTAATACAGCAACAAAGTGTGCATTGCATATTAATAAGTTAGTTTGTCGCTTCCAGTTTGAGTGAGTGCCCGAGTTGGTCTCGGGCTTTTGGCCTCCGCTCACATGCTCCTGCCATTCTGCTAGTTTCCTAGTTTGGTAGTTTGGTAGTGAGCTCGTGTGCTCGGTGGATTAGTGCACTGGAGGGCAAACATTTTACGCTCGTAAAAGCCAAAGTTACAACCCCGCAAGTTGGCTTAGGGGGTTGAAGGGCGCGCTTGCTTTTAATGGTCTCCACGTCAGTCACTCATTCCGTCGCACATTCAATATTCATATTCATATTCATGCTCCTGGTCGCCGCGTTTAAGCTTTTAATGATTTCGGAAAAGTTTGACCCGAAATAAAAAGGAGGAAAGCACCACCATTGGATGCAAAAACTTTTCTCTTAATGCGCTTAGCCGTGGCCGTTTAACTGCAAACTTAATTCGCAGCTACACACATTTTAACCATTTTTTTTTTGCGAGATCTTTTTTCACGCGCCGCGTTGCCATTCAAAAGAAAATCTGGCATTTTTTATGGCTGCTCGCAAGCGACAAAAACTATTTGTGCAAACAACAAAGAAAACTTGCGCTCACAAAAAGGAAAATCATCATCATCAGAGCTGCCGGAGGAGCAGAGGAGCGAGACTAGGAGCAGAAACAGGAGCGGCGGCAACAACAACTAGACGACTGCAAAAGCGCAACAAAAGCAATTTAAATTTAGCCAGAGGCATAGCTGAGCACTGAGCACTGAACACTGAACAGTGAGCGTTGTCCGAGCGAACAAATTTCATTTCATTGCCGAGCGCGAAACGTTTTTAGTCATAACTTTTTAATTTGTTTGTCAGCGACAGGCAAATCGCAGCGACAGCCCAAGGTACAGTGAAGCATCCAAGAAACGAACTAGTTACAGGCGACAAATATCTTTATCTGACACTCTGATGTTAAAAGCTCGTGAAGTAGAGCTTGAAAATTATCTATATTTTCGATATTTTCATAGTATCGATTCGATAATATGTTTTCAAGGAAAAACACATTAAACATCGAGAAACTCTATCGTGAAGCTCAAGCTACCCTAGAAATATAGACTTGATTTCTATCTATTTGCCCTCTCGATAGACCACCGTTCTCAATCGAATCTAGGCATATGTCGCAGCCACTCTGATTAGCGCAATTGTAGGAGTTCTCATCAATGAGAAATGAGATTTTGTCGGCCCCAAAAAGTGTGCTACGAAAATCGATTGAGGGCCGGATAAATCATAACAATGCTTAGGCATCGTGTCCTGTTCCACCCACCCCCTCCCGTTGCCCCCTGGTGAGCTGGCCCCAGCTTTGATCAATGCAAAAATGCTTGGTGTACATGTCTCTGGGGTTGATTTATCTATTTACTCGGCAGCCTCGTCATCAGGGATACCAAGACCAGGGAGACCAGGGAGACCAGGGAAGGGCGGAAAAGGGACTCCTTTTTGTAGCTGTCAATATTTAAAGCGTTGTCCTGTTTCGGAGCACGCAGCTGCTGTCCCCTGCCCTTCCTGCCATCCTCCCCCTCCTGTAACGCTGCGTGCTTAACAAGAGTTTATTGAATTTTATTTTCTCATCTCAATTTGATGCAAGCACGAAGCAATTCCCTTCTGCTTGCCCTCACTTATTTTGGGCAACATATTGCTTGTCCCACTTCTTGACATAATTTTTTGGGGCAAAGGGAACTTTGTCTCTGGTGCATTTAAATTTCAAATTGTTTTATTGCCGGACGAACCCCAAAAACAGGGGAATAATTGAAATTTTGTAGTTGGAAAACACTTTATATGCGGCGCGCTTGTAAATCGCTTATTATAGGGAAATGTTATAAATTTCAACGCACAGCGAAAACTTTTCCACCGTGTTTGAGTCAAGTTTTTCGATTACGGATTAATGTAATTTTTTCTCTCATATATATACATTTTTTATTATTTTTTGTTTATTTTTTCTTGCATACTGACCCCTCCCAGTATGCTAGTTTGTTTGACTTGGCGGCCCGGCTTGAAAGTTTGATGAATTTTTAAATTTAAAAAGTTTATTTGTGCGTTTGTAAGTTGGCAGAGGGCCGGCAGCTCTGCGGATTATTATTAGAAGTGCAGGCTGACTGACTTCGACACTTCAAAGCGAGTTCGCTGATGAGGTCGTGACACTTGCAAACGCTTTCCCAGCTTTCCCCGCTTTTCCGCGAATGATGTTTATCCGAATCCCCAAGCGCACTGCCTAATTTGAAAAATGTTCTATTTGTCCTCGCCGCGGAATCTTTCATGTTCCATTGTCAATATCCTTATTTATCGTGCGGTTTGCTGGATTTGTTTCGCGGTCTTTATTAGCACCTAGGGGTTGTTTTCCCGCGACTCAGTTTCACTGCTATTTGCTTACGCAGCTCGCTGTTGACAAAAATGTGCGCCACAACGAGAACATCAAACATCACAGGTGGGAAAAGTAGAAAAGCGGCTTGTTGAGCCGTACAAATACAAACGAATTTAAATATTGCTGTATTTCGTTTTTGCGGGAATTACTAATAACAAAACTGCGGAATTTGTTGCCACATAACAATAATAATTACACACAGCAATGCAGAGGGGATCGATGCGAAAACTATTTAATCACAAAATATTTTCATGTACGACTGACTGCATTTAATGACGGCCAGATGGAAAATCGCACGAAAATAAAGCGAAAGACTAAAATCAACATTTAAATCGGCTAATGGATAGGGGGCGGGGGTGTCAGGGGCGTCAGGTATTGTCGGGGCGTATGTTAAACAAAATCAATTACAGATAATTTAACGTGGACGGGTGTGTAAAAAGGGGAAGGCACATAATAGAGTCATTTAAGTACAGTTTAAACATTAATGAGGGGTAATTGCAGCAGCAGCAAAGCAAGGAGTTGCCTGCCACGATAAATCGATAATAAATGTGGCAGACGTTGGTCGACTGTCCTGCCAGCTCTTCGGCTGTTAGAATAACAAACGGAGCACACACATACGCACTGTGGACAGCCGACACTCGGACCCTTGGACACCTAACACAAAGGACATAGGACACAGGATACGAGGGGCGATACACGACACTGAGCACTGAGCACTGGAACACTGGGCTCACAGCACAGGCCACGTTTGTTTGACTCGCGGCCACGGCTGGGGAAATACAACTGAAAGAAGAGCAAGGGGTCAAAAACGGGGTGGCACAACTTTTTGCCTTTCGCACTGCAGTTGGCGCCAACAAATTGCAGCGACATTTTCAACGCCAACTAATCAATATGGGCGACATGTGGCCGACTGGGGAAAATGGAAAATGGAGGCGGAAGGCGCTAAACACGGCGAAAAGCGGGGCTGCAGGCGATCCGGAACAGTTGGCCAGGACAAAGCGTAAGTGCTGGCCAAACAGTTGCGGTTAATGCTCGCCTGCAACGCGATAGTTATGACTGATAAAATAATAAATCCACCTCCTTTTTGCCCTTTTTTTCACAAAACCACTTTTTGCCTTCATCGAAATTTACGAACTTCCAACAAAGTTGGGATTGAGTCCATAAATTCGTGTCGGATATAGAAACCCGATCGGGTGCTCATTTGTATGCTGGTCAGCTGGCCAAGCGGTTGCACATTATTTTATTACGCGCAATTGACTCACACAACCCAAAAAGCGACCCTTCACAAGACGTGGCCCAATGAAAGGGCCGAAAAGGTTGGCCAAGGAAAAAGGGTCGGTGTGCTAAATTCATATATAATATCATTTAATTGGCATTTAATTATCCCTCAATTCACACTCTTGCACAAAAATGGAATTGTTTTGAATAAGAGTTTGATTTTTTGGTCTGTGATTGATTTAAGATTTATGAAATTAAAAAGTTATAATTTTTAAAAAACTAAAAAATACTTAAAACATACATTAGGATAAATAAAATCTAAGTAGCTTATTTTTTCAAGTGTACAATCGTCTGAAATGTGCAAATGTCAGATGGTCAAGGAAGACATCGCACAATTATGTGAATCAGTAATTGTAAAATGGGACTTTGAAGTTGTACATATACTCACTTACAGCTAACTTAATGGTCTTAGTACTAAATAATTGATTGGTAATCAAATTAACAATTAAATCGCAAATGCATCTACGAAACATTGACAACAATTAGAAGCACGACAACGAATGAGAAAAGATTATGTGTTAGCTACGGTGGTGAATGATGGAAAATTCGGAGATTACAGTGCAAAACCAGGCTGAAGAGTTATTACCAAAACAGCAGGCAAAGCAAGAGAGAGGGGGAGTTAGTGGGGAAAGAAAGTTATTATCTACTTATCGACAGGAAAATGACTGAAGAAAAACTCAAGAGATCTGAGGAAAGAGTTGTTTTATAGCGTTTTTTTTAGTGAACACACAAACCTTTTTAGGAGAAGATAAGTGTAGTGAAGTTGGCGATGGCATAGAACAATCAGAAGATGCAGAACTGCAGCCGCTGCTGGCGCTGCTGCAGATCCGCACGCTGGCCAGGGGCAGGTGGTGGGGCATCATCTGATGCTGCTGCTGGTGCTGATGCAGTGGCGCTGGCCCCAGGAGCGAGGTCATGGCCAGGGCACCATCACCACCACCACCACCACCACCCATTCCCAGGCCGGCGCCCAGGACTGCATCCGCTGCTGCCGGCGGCTGCTTAGTAGTAGTGGTAGTAGTTCTAGTTACGGCTGATAGATTAACTGTATTATTTACATTGTTGGTCGGAGTGGTGGCCGCCGAAGTGGGCGTGGCCGCGGTGGCGAACATCGCCGACGAGGCGACCGCCGCCGCCGGGATGATGGTCAGCGGAGTGCTCGGGGCCGCGAAGAACTGTGTCGCCACCGAAACGGGAACGGGAACGGGAACCGGACCCGCGATCTGGGCGGCTACCGGCTTGGTGGGCGTGGCGGGGGCGGTGGCCACACCCACGGCACTGTTCACCTGCAGCTGCATGTACGTCTGCAGCATGGCCTGCGCTTGGGCTTGAGCCTGCGCCTGGTAGTGGAACTGCTGCTGCAGTTGCTGCTGATGCTGCACTTGCGCCTGCTGTTGCTGCTGCTGCTGTTGTTGCTGCTGCTGCTGGGCGGCAATGGTCGCCACCTGGTGGTGGAAGACGGCCGCCTGGTGCTGCTGTTGCTGCTGGTGTTGCTGCTGCTGCTGCTGCTGGTGCACCTGCATGGCCTGATAGGCGGCGGCTGAGGCTGCCGAGTGCTGCGGATGCTGATGCGGATGTGGATGCGGATGCGTGGACGGCGGTGCGTGCAACAATTGCATTTGCTGTGCGTGGTGGGTTCAGATTATTTGTTGTATTTTGTTTTTGGCGAGGGTTTTGATTTGGTTTCAGTTTGGTTTTTGAATTGGACTTTCTGTTACTCTCTTAAAAAAGGTACAAAACAAATGGCAACGAACTGAAAAGTGTGTGTGTGGAGTGGAGTGGACTGGACTGGACCATCCGACATCATCCGATTGAAATTAAAAAACCGTGTTTCAGGGGCTGCAGAAGAAGAGTGGGCTACAGGAAGTGATTCGAGGGCTGAGATATAGATTAAGAAACCAGGTGAGAGAGATAGAGCAGTGAGACTTTTTAGCGAGCGCTACTAGTGGACAGTTGAATCTACAATTGGAACCATAGAGATAGAGAGGCAGAGAAAGAGAAAGACCGATACAGAGACAGAGACAGAGACGAAAGCAGTGGCACAGAGATTTGGACAATTTCAAAAGATCTAGGCCCGCTCACAACTTGGCCACTTGGAAGAACAGCTTAAGTGAGGAAGATGTGAAAGTTTCTGTGGCCAAATCATGAGTTGAGCATCAGCTTCGTTTAATTAGATTTTAATGTCAATGGCTGGGTTGGCAACACAATCTAAAAATAAACTATATACACGACCGCAGAGGAAGGTGTAAAATGACCATTAAAAGTAAAACTTGTTCCCGAACGAAGGCAATCAATCAACTTAAAATTAAATATACGTAAACGCTAAAGTATTTACAACTAAGAATCAAAGAAAACCTGCGTCTCCCCCATTGACATTAAAAACCTTTGAAATTGCCCCATATATTGTTCATAGTTCAGTTAAGTTATATTAGGTTAGCAGTATAGATTAATTATGGCAGAAAGAGGTAACCAAAAAATAAGTTTAGGAATATAGTTGGCTTTTTGCTTAGTAAACTGTACAAGTTTCTTATATATTTTTAGTTAGTAAGTAGTCATGGCATATTTCTCAATCAAGATATACAGAGTTCTTGAGTCTGATTTCGGATTCGTTTTCATATTTTTCGGGTGTTAATTTAGCGGTTCTAATTTTTGGCCTTCATTTTGGGGCTTTCGAGTGCGGATTCGGTTTTTGATTATTTGATTAGGATCGGATTCTGGGCGGCGCTTACCATTATTAAATCTTGTATAGGGGAGGACTCGGCCGAATCGGATGCAACGATCTCGCTCTTTACCGTTGCTGCTGCTCCTGCCACTGACGAAGTGGGCGGCGGTGTGGGCGTGGTGGGTGTGGGCGTGATGGGGGCGTTGGCGGCTAGCGACGCTTGAGAGCTGCTGCTGATACTGAGCGCTGCAATCGCTGCTGACGCCGTGGTTTCTGTTAACGCGGCAATGATGACAGTTTTATTGGCAACAAATGTTGATTAAAATTTCCTCCGCTTCTGTTTTTAGCACTTGGTTGTTTCTCGGGAGTTTTTTCTTTTTTCTTTTTGGCGCGTTTCGAGTTTTAGATTTTCGGGTTTTTCTTTTTTGGTATTTTCTTGACGGGTTTGAGTTTTGGGGGGAATTGCACAGGGTTTGTTGGTTTGAGTGTTTTGGTGAATATATGAGCTCTGCTTACTGATATACTATAATGCCAATTGAATAAGTTTTCGATGTCAGCTATGCCAATTGTGTGACGTAAAGCTTTACGCAAATTGTTGCTACACTTAGTCGATGGACAAAAAAACAGCTAACAACTTTAGTTTTACGGCTACTAGGTTTTATTTGATTTTGAGCGTATGTTAAAGTGTCTCTTAAAAATGTTAATATGCTAATATATCACTACTGTGGTTGACTAATAGCTTAGACGTGTATAAATATGTGATTAGAGATTTGAAAACCGTTCGAAGATTGTTTAAAGTTCTGATTGATTGCAAGATGATTGATTGTAGATTGTATAGACCGCTTCAATTGTTTTTAAGCCTCGCAGTTTTCTAGAGGAAAGTGGTTGTCTTAGAGATTGTCATAGAGTAGAGGTTCGATTTAGGATCTGTAAAGTGCCAAGGCTAGCAAAAGTTCGTTATAAATATATGCTGTAGAGAAGATGTATATAAATCCTATATTACGCACGTTGGCGATATATCTGATGTGTATATGAAATACGCTAATTTCGTGTGATTGTCAAAACGCGATTTCTTGTCGATCGAGGCATTGATTAGACCCGGCGATCCCACTTTAACCCTATTCCCTTAAAAACGTTAACCCCTTACTGTATTCTAGAGACAAAGCTAGGAGAATCTGGCTGTGGTTACATTAAAATGTCGATTGAGAGTGATTGAGATTGAGATTGAGTGGGTCTCTGATTGACGCTGCTTGCTTACGAATTACAAATTGACTTTGCCCACGTCTTCCTACAACCGATATTTAGTCAGTGTGCAATGACGGGGATTTAGCTATTCAAAATTGGCTACTTTGCTTTATTTGCGGGTTAATCTGGGGTTGATTGATTTGATTGTTTAGTAGCATCAATTTTGTATACAACTATTTCTTCTATTTCTGTTTGATTTTTCTCATTTTCCGCGGCCCTTCGGCTTGCCTTCTAATTGTTTGCTTGCCGTCCTTTGATGCTGATATGTTCCTATTTAACGGGTTTATTTCGCTCCTTGTAAATATTTATACTTAATTTTCAATTTAACAACCTTTGCATTCTTCGCTTCTCTGTCGCCGCTTCCTTCGACCCTTCTGGCTATCACCTATTTATTTTCCTTGTTCTTGCTGATTTCCCCTTTGTGGTCACCTTTTTTAATTGATTTCCCCCACCACTTTTCAGCGCTCAAATGCCTCTTTAAATTACGCTCAAAATTAACAACCGAACATACAAATATATAGATATATATTGATATATAAATTTCTATAAAATTCACAATTCTTTCGTGTATGTCTCAACAGGATCTTGATTTTGTAAATATCTTTTGCAAATCTTCGATTACACTTAGTTCGTATATATAATTTAAAATACTGTTCTGTACCGACTGAAATTCTTTTAATTTAGCAACAATTCACCACTTTTTGCCTGCTTCTTGTTTTGTGCCTTTCTGTATTCTGAATGGTTTTGTTTTATTTTGTTATTATTTTGTTTTCTTCAGTTTTGATTTTTTAATGGATTCTACTCGGTAGTGCTTTGATGGCTGATGGGTTTATGGGCGGGGCGGGTTTCGGAGGGGGATCGGTTGGGGCTTAGAAAAATACCAGGGAGTTCGTTTGGAGTTTTGTTGCCTTTGGCTCTGGATTTATTTCATTTATGCTGGGACTGTTCCGGCATTTCTATGTCGGTTTCTGATTGCTGGTCAAGAGATTCAAGGCAGAATTCGTGTGATTACTTTCTTGTGAGGTAAATGGTGGGGAAATCAAATCAAATTCATATAATTAAATGGAATAAAATTTGGAATTTTTACTTTCGCATATTTTCTTGCCAATTCAAAGCCAAACGTGAAGCTCCAAAAAATCGAGAAATAAACCATATGAAGTGAATGTCAATTAAAAAACGAATAATAGCTGTGCACAAAATAAGAAACAACAAAACGAGACACAATGGGCATGAATATTTAATAATAATTTGCTCTTATTACCAATTAAGTGTCGAGTCAGAGTCGTTGAAGTTGGATGAGGAGTGAAGTTTTTGTATCTGTTTTTTTTTATGTCGATTCTCTTGATTTTATTTTCAATCAATATTTTTGTTAGGTTTTATTGCTGTTGTTGCGGATCTTGTAATTATGGCTCTGGAACAAAGGCAAAAAAATGCATGGAATATTTCGCGATTTCGAATATTTTGTGCTCTCTTGTGCGCTTCAAGTGTGTAAATAATTTAACTTTTTTCGCCAGACATTCTTTATTATTCTTCTCGAGAGTTGTCAAAAAAACACGTTTTGGTTTTGGGCCGGAGAGGCGAGCGAAAGCCCTGGTGTTTCTCTCACTCTCCAGATTCTGATTAACACGCACGAAATTTCTTTGGCTTTACCGGTTTGTTGTGCCGCTGCTGTTGTTCTTGTTGTTGAGTCACACTTTGGCCCGCTGCAAAAACAGGTAAGAAGCGAGCAGAGAGTTCAGGCCCGTGAAACGTGGGCCGTCTCCCTCGCACTCCGTCGACGTGTAATTACAACAATAAAAATAAACTACGGGAATTATTTGGATGCGTACTTAGTACGCCAACAGCGGCAGCGACAAGTGGCCAAGAGGCTAAGAGTCTATGAGTCTACGAGGCTATGCTGTCTGTGTGCGGCCTATTGGAACGCGGGCCATAAGGTTTTATGGCCAGAAGTCGACTCGACTCGACTCGAATCGGAGTTAGCTGAGGAAGACTACGTCTGCGTTTTTGCCTGCTATTTTGTTTTTCGTCTTTCTTTTTCTTTTTCGGTTTCGTGTCGTGTTGTTTTTCCTTTATTTTCGTTTTTATTATTTCTTTTTGTGGGCCCGCAAACACAAAACGTGTTTCTTTGTTGGCGAGGCTCTTGGTTTTGCCGGCTCTGAAATTTCTTCTTCGCCTATGTGCGGCTTAAACGCAGAGAACGGAGAACGGAGAACAGGAGCGAGAGACGCAGAGACCGATGATGAGGGCTCAGGCCCAGAACTTGTTGTTGCCAAGGCCTATAGCCTATAGGAAATATCATCGGCCGAAGAACCAAGAACTGGAGAGCGGCTCTCGAGCAACGAACTTTTGCCAGCAATTCGGTTTTACTCGTTCTTCGCTTATTGTTAAATTATTACTTGTGAGCACAAAATATTCTTTTTTGTTGTGTTCTTGATGTTTTTTTTTTTGGAATTTGCTTCTTACATTTTAAAGAGCGCAAGGTGCGATAGAGACACTGGGAAATGAAAACTAGAGTTGAGTTCTTTTTTTGGTTGGAACTTTTAATTTGATTCACACGCGCAAAAAGTGAAAACACCACGAAGCCGGAAGTCGATTCGATTTTACTTTTCAATTTGGGAACTGTGAAGCTTCGATTATAATATTCTCGGGGACTGGATATGGATCTGGATCTGGATCTGGACTGATGTGATCTGTTCAAGTCGGGCACTGGATGCGAACTGCGCGTGTTATTTTCTTTTTATCATTATCCGCGTGCTGCTTGCGAGGCGTTGTTGCTGCTGTTGCGGCTGTTTTCGATTTGAACCCGACTTTGATTTGGATATTGAAATTCGTGAGTGAGTGGCGAGTGTGTGAGAGAGTGTTCTGGCGTTCTGCTCCTGTTGATGTTGCTGCTGCTGCTGCTGCTTCTGCTGATGTTGCTACTAGCGGTGGTGGAGAGGATGTCGCTGGCGTTGGCGGAGGTGTGTGGCGGTGGTTGGTTTTGGTTTGGTTTTGGGCGCTGGCGGCGACGGCAACGGCAACGGCGACTGCGACGCCAACTTTCGATGAACTGAACGGAACCAGGGAACAACACGACCCGATGATACGATGCTACGATGCTGCGATGATACGATGCTACTGCTGCTGTTATACTAGGTGATTCGATTCGATTCCTATAGAGAGCCAACGAGCTGAGCGGCGGACAGAGTTGGAACGGGTTAAAGCAAAGACTGTACGAAGACTGAAGTAAGAACGACTGGCATTCTAAGGTAATATACCTTTTTGTTTCGGAGTCGGACGCCGACGTCGCTGCCGCTGCCGCAGTCGCTGCCGGGATTGAATCTGTTGCTGCTGCGCCGGCAGTGGCAGTGGCAGTGGCAGCGACAGAACGGCGACGCGTGTTAACCAAAATAAAGCAACAGTGGGCCCAAGAACCGGACTCGGGCCCAAAGAACGAAGGCTGGCGATACGAGCGGCCACGAAACGCTGCGGGAATCGGTCGTCGTGGGCAGCGCAATTTCTCCTCTTCGCAGCGAAGACTCCGAAAAAATGCGGTAGGAAAACGAGTCATCAGTAGCACACCTTTTGGGCCTTCTCCTGTTTCTCTCCCGCTCTCTCAGCTCACCTGATGGTGGATTTATTATGTTTCCTCCTCTCAGTCGATTTTTTCAGGTGCGCAATTATCAAGTCATTATTTTCAGCGGACCACAATGCGCTCTTATACTCCCACAAAATATACTTTATCCCATTTTTCATGAAATAAAGACCCATCCGTATAAGACTTTTGAGGATCGGAACTGGAGGGGACAATCAGGGGCCACCTACCCGAAGGACGCCTCCCAGGCTCCCCTTCTTTTTGGTTGTTGCTCTTGTAATCGCAATTGTTGCAGTAACATTACTGGCACACACACACAGGGGCAGGACACACGCACACACACAGCAGCACTCCCACGTGAGACAGCAGATGCATGCGCCATGCGTGTGCGCCACCCAAAAGCCAAAGGTGCAAGCGAAAGGGCCGAAGGGGAGCGAGCGAGAGGCAGACAGCTACGAGGGCAGCAAAAAAAGCCAAAACGACGTCGGCAGCAAAATCAACGAGAAAATAATAATTGTTACACCTGCTTCGGAAATGTGGCAAAAGGGGGTGGCACACACACACCCCCACGCAACCGAAGCTCGCTCGGTTTTCAGGTGAGCGCTTGCCACCCCCCAAAAACGCAGCGGAAAGTGCCGAAGTTCGGAAAAGCGAAGCCCGTCGGCCAAGGCTGACGAAGCGAAAGCGAACGGAAAAGCCGACCGAATTTCCCGACGCCCACCAGCCGACGTCGACTCCGAACGTCGGCAGAGCGCATGACGCCAAGGTGCAAATTATGCGTAGGTATGCGGGCAGCATGGGTGTGTGGGTGAGCTTCCGGGGGTGTGGGTGTGGTGGGTGGCGGTGGGGCCCACCCCAAAAATCAGGGGAAAAGCCGAGCCAAATTTGTTGTAAGGGGTAGTTTCGTCTAACAGTATGCTGAGGGGATGCCATCGACTGTTGGGCGAAAGCCCTCAGCGGAGCTTTCTGTTATGAAAGGAAGCATTCACCCCTATTAAAAGTTAACATAATCCTCATCTGCTCTTTCAAACTGAATTGTCGAGAACACTTCGAAATTGGTGAAACATAAGTTACTGTAATTTAATTGAGACAGTTAGATGGAAATGATCTTGTTAATGGGACTATAATGAAGTTGTTATAAAGGTGAGCATACATACACGGTTCGCAAGCTAGACTGCAAGATTATTATAGAATTTAAACTTAAACAAGAGAGAACGCTATAGTCGAGGCCCCGACTATCAGATACCCGTTACTCAGCTAAAGGGAGTGCGAGGGAGACAGACAGACAGACGGACAGACAGACATGGCTATATCGACTCGGCTATTGACCCTGTTCAAGAATATATATACGTTATAGGGTCGGAAACGCTTCCTTCTCTCTGTTACATACTTTTGCACGAATAAAATATATCCTTTTACTCTACGAGTAACCGGTATAAAAACTATGGTATCTAGAAATTCAGTTCTAGGGGTTCCAACTGCGGGAAAATCGAACATGAAAATGGGTTTAAAAATGTACTGTCGCTTTAAAGAAATATTTAAATGCGAGTTATTAGAGAATTTTGCTACAAACTCATAGAGGTATGCCACTTCAAAATCGGTTTACAATTACAAAAGCTATGGTATCTGGAAACTCAGTTTTAGGGGTTCCATACTGCAAACCATTGTAAGTTCGGGAAAATCGAACATGAAAATGGGTTGAAAAATGTACTGTCGCTTTAAGGAAATATTTGAATGCAAGTTATTAGAGAATTTTACTACAAACTCATAGAGGTATGTCACTTCAAAATCGGTTTACAATTACAAAAGCTATGGTATCTGGAAACTCAGTTTTAGGGGTTCCATACTGCAAACCATTGTAAGTTCGGGAAAATCGAACATGAAAATGGGTTGAAAAATGTACTGTCGCTTTAAGGAAATATTTGAATGCAAGTTATTAGAGAATTTTACTACAAACTCATAGAGGTATGCCACTTCAAAATCGGTTTACAATTACACAAGCTATGGTATCTGGAAACTCAGTTTTAGGGGTTCCATACTGAAAACCATTGTAAGTTCGGGAAAATCGAACATGAAAATGGGTTAAAAAATGTACTGTCGCTTTAAAGAAATATTTAAATGCAAGTTATTAGAGAATTTTACTACAAACTCATAGAGGTATGCGACTTCAAAATCGGTTTACAATTACAAAAGCTATGTTATCTGGAAACTCAGTTTTAGGGGTTCCATACTGAAAACCATTGTAAGTTCGGGAAAATCGAACATGAAAATGGGTTAAAAAATTTACTGTCGCTTTAAGGAAATATTTAAATGCAAGTTATTAGAGAATTTTACTACAAACTCATAGAGGTATGCCACTTCAAAATCGGTTTACAATTACAAAAGCTATGGTATCTGGAAACTCAGTTTTAGGGGTTCCATACTGAAAACCATTGTAAGTTCGGGAAAATCGAACATGAAAATGGGTTAAAAAATGTACTGTCGCTTTAAGGAAATATTTAAATACAAGTTATTAGAGAATTTTACTACAAACTCATAGAGGTACGCCACTTCAAAATCGGTTTACAATTACAAAAGCTATGGTATCTGGAAACTCAGTTTTAGGGGTTCCATACTGAAAACCATTGTAAGTTCGGGAAAATCGAACATGAAAATGGGTTAAAAAATGTACTGTTGCTTTAATGAAATATTTGATTGCAAGTAATTAGAGAATTTTGCTACAAACTCATAGAGGTATACCACTTCAAAATCGGTTTATAATTACAAAAGCTATGGTATCTGGAAACTCAGTTTTAGGGGTTCCATACTGAAAACCATTGTAAGTTCGGGAAAATCGAACATGAAAATGGGTTAACAAATGTACTGTTGCTTTAATGAAATATTTGAATGCAAGTAATTAGAGAATTTTGCTACAAACTCATAGAGGTATACCACTTCAAAATCGGTTTATAATTACAAAAGCTATGGTATCTGGAAACTCAGTTTTAGGGGTTCCATACTGAAAACCATTGTAAGTTCGGGAAAATCGAACATGAAAATGGGTTAAAAAATTTACTGTCGCTTTAAGGAAATATTTAACTGCAAGTTATTAGAGAATTTAGCTACAAACTCATAGAGGTATACCACTTCAAAATCGGTTTACAATTACAAAACCTATGGTATCTGGAAACTCAGTTTTAGGGGTTCCATACTGAAAACCATTGTAAGTTCGGGAAAATCGAACATGAAAATGGGTTAAAAAATGTACTGTTGCTTTAATGAAATATTTGAATGCAAGTAATTAGAGAATTTTGCTACAAACTCATAGAGGTATACCACTTCAAAATCGGTTTATAATTACAAAAGCTATGGTATCTGGAAACTCAGTTTTAGGGGTTCCATACTGAAAACCATTGTAAGTTCGGGAAAATCGAACATGAAAATGGGTTAAAAAATTTACTGTCGCTTTAAGGAAATATTTAACTGCAAGTTATTAGAGAATTTTCCTACAAACTCATAGAGGTATGCCACTTCAAAATCGGTTTACAATTACAAAAGCTATGGTATCTGGAAACTCAGTTTTAGGGGTTCCATACCATACAAACCATTGTATGTTCGGGAAAATCGAACATGAAAATGGGTTAAAAAATGTACGGTCGCTTTAAAGAAATATTTGAATGCAAGTTATTAGGAAGCTCAAGAATATGTGTTGGTAATCCCAACTTTCTAGCTTTTATTGTTTCCGAGATCTCAGCGTTCATACGGACGGACAGACGGACATGGCTAGATCGACTCGGCAAGTGATCCTGATCAAGAATATATATACTTTATAGGGTCGGAAACGCTTCGAACCCTAAAATGGGTTTAACAATTGACTGGCGCTTATTAGAAAAATACTTCAGTTATGCCACTGTGAAATCGGAATAAAATTACTCAAGTTATGGAATGTAGAAGTTCAGTTTTATTTTAGATACTTCGTTTTAATGCAGATGTTTATATACTTCTACAGCTATGATATATTGGATACTTAGGATCTTACCTTTACTTAAAATCAATAAATCGAATTAAAATATCCTAATATCAAAGTCCTAAAAAATTAGAGCCCCCAATCAACGGGGACATAAAACGCCTTTATCGAGATACGAGATATGTACATCCACACACACATGCATGGTAAATCCCTTAATGCACTTTTCCTTCTGCCAGCATGCAAATAAGGCTATTGATTTGGAGGGGGAATTAAGGCAGGAGGACCTCCCTCTATGAGTTTTAACTAATAAAAATAAAATTTCATTTACAGTACTTGTTGGATTTTTTTACAAGAACCTTTATCCCAGCTACTCCGTAAACCAAAACGAAGGTTTTAGCTTTGTCAGCTGGTTCGTTCGGCGTTCCATCAACCCCCTCGATGGAAATAACACTTTTAGAGGAGCGTTAAAACCGACGACGAGCCAATGTCTGTGTGCATAAAAATCGCGTTGTTATTGTTGCAGGCGGCAGTTGTGGCTACAGCAACAACAGGGGTCATAACTACAGCATGGGCATAAGCATCGTCATCGATGACGCCGATGAGAGCTGTTGTAGTTGTAAACGGTTTATGGGATTTACGCGCAATTTGCTGGCAACTTTCATGGCTCTGCACTGCCAAAAAATTATGTAAAGCAGTTTTCTTTGGGAACTTGGTATTCCCCTCCGGAGTTAGATTGCTAACTCAATTGAGAAACTTATAAATGGGTTACGCCTAATATCAAAGTTCATATTTTTAAATGATAGTATAAGTGCTAAGTTATTTGCATATCATTTCGGATTCTGTCAGTGTACTTTTTTAGCTGCATAGGATAATGGGGTCGTGGGGCACATATAAAACAATATGCACCCCAATCTAAGCCGGGCTCGTTAAATGATTTGCGTTTGTTTCTCGCCCCCCTGGTGTCCCTTGGCCAGCCCCCAGTATTAGCCCGTATTAGCCCGAACTCATTGTTTTTGTTGTAACTGCTATGGGTTGCTGAAAAACAACAACATAAAAGAAATGTAAAACGCAGCTTACCTGCAGAGAGTATAAAAAACGCAAGCCAGGGCAACAAAAAATAAATTTCAAGCTCAAATATTGATTAAGCCGTAAAAATTGGTTGCCGAAAATGGTACATAAACAAAAAAAAAAGGCTGTACATAAAACTCTGCTCAATTGGCTGAACAATTTGACAATGCGGGGTGGGGGAGGTTGCCCCACAGACTACTTGTTGGCAACATTGTTGCAGCAACAAGTTCTCCAAGTACAGCCATCGCACCGAAGACAAACACAAACAAAAAGCCGCAAAGATTGCAGTCGCTGTCTACGTGCAACTTGAAACAGCAACTTGCACTCCAGACACAAGTCTAGCACACAAACACACGGCCTAAAGTATGTGCCCGGGTCCGCTTATTTATGTGTGTGTTGTCCGCTGCAGTCGCATAATTCTGCTAGCCAACTCGCCATGCTGTTGGCCAGAGGAGTGGGCCGCTGGGGGAGCAGCAGTTAGTCGAACGGCTCAGGCATGCAACAGGCAATGAATCTCAATCTCGGCAGCGTTGTCGCTGAGCCGGGAATAGTGGCCAGAACCCAGCAACGAATGGCCACAACAACCAGCAGCCAACAGCCGCAACAGGGCTTAGATCCAAAGCTAGAGGAGAAGCGGCCAAGAAAGCGAGCTCCCAGTGCCGTTGACTTGGCAATTCAAGTGCAACAAGCTGGCAGGAAAATAGGAAATTTCTAGCTTAATAGTCGAAGCTTTAAATACCCTAATGGGAAAATCTTTGTAAGGTCCTCAAAAAACTACAATTAGTTTAGCATTAACAATAATTGCAATGTCATTAATGATTAAATTTTACAACTCAAGTGTCAAGAAATATAGAAATATCTTTCTTTTAATATTAAATATTATTATAAATAGTATTGGTAACAATTTTGAAGTACTTTCATTCAGGGTAAAACCAAACCAAGCAAGAACGTTTGGAGCTGCAGTCGGGATACAGCTGCAAGTAGAATGTTTTTGGAGAGAAATATGCGGTAACAGCATTTACTATCCCCAGTCGTAGTCGTAGTCCCAGTCCAAGACCAAGACCAACTTATACTCGTAGCTTCGGCCCGGCAAAGGAAGCCAAGCGAATCTGGCGACCCACCAACAGAATATTGCAGAGCGGTAAAATGGCAGGGGGAGGGAAGAAGAAGAAGGCAAGATGGAGCCAACCGGCGAACCAACTACGAAATGCACGAAACAGTCAACTTGCCACATTTTAATTCACTCGAATATTTCTTTTGCAGCAAGTATTATCTCTTATTTTTTATTTTGCTAGCCTTCTTCTCTAGCCATTTCTATCTGCCCTCGGTCGACTGCTCGTTTTCGAGCACTGAGCGAAAAAACTTGCACCATTTTTAGTATGCAATTACTGAAGATAAACTTATAAAATAAACAATCTCGGCCATTTTAAAGCATTTTGATACACAAAGCAAGTTTAATAAGAAGCCAATATTCTATTCTATCCAATTCTATTAATTTTAAAAAAAAATTGAGAAAATCGGCTTTATAATCAAGTTTTTCTCCAAGTGCAGAAATGGTAGAATTTCATGCAACTCGGCGCAGACTGAGAAGGGGATGCAGCTGTAGACAGAGACAGATGCAAGTTGCAAGTGCCCCCCTCTTGGATTCTTCTCCGCCCGGCTTTCTCGTGAGCTTAACTTGGCTCACGGCATTCTTTCCACTGCTGCTTTTGGCCATAAGTCGCCGCTGGCATGTGTCGCCTTTGAGCTGCCCCGACTCCAAATTCGCCCCAGATATAACTCCTCCCCACCACATGGCAATAGAATTATAGTGAACCGAGGCTGTCGCTTGGTTTGCATTAACTCAAATTTATGGCGCCGAAAGGAGGCTGCTGGGAAATGCAAATTGAGTGGTAAAATTCCCTGGAGAACATCCAGCGATCTTTCTCTCCCTCCCCCATTTATTATGTTTACTTCTTGGGCACCTTCCAGCCGCGATTCGATCTTGTCATGGCATCAACAAGATAATTGCCAGTCAAGTGCTGGTCCCTCCCCGAAGTCTCTAATCTGTTCTTCAGTTCAGTGGAGCATGCAACATGAGGTTTCCGAGAGGGAAAAGCCAGTTGCATGCTGCCGTTGGCTGTTGACCATGAACTTTGTCGTCTGAGCCACAAACATTCCTCAAAGGTGATTTGCAGCCACATTGAAATTTTCTCAAACCCCCTTACCCATTCAAACGCCCCGCAGCAAAACCCTCGGAATAAATGTTTCTTTTTCGTGAGCTCATTTCTCTCATTGACCCACCCTTGACCCAAAGCAAATGCAGATCCGATTCGGAATCGGTTTTCGATTTCCACACCAGACTCAAGCCAAAACCAATGCAATCTCCAATGGACGCCCTGCATCACGGCAGCAGTGAAACATTTTCAATAACGAAATTCCAGTCAAAAAAGGGCTTAAATGCAGCAACAGCCAAAGGAGCAAGTCGGTGCAAAAGGCGGTGAGTAGGGAAGATGCACAGTGAGAAATTAGCATAGACTTGACGCAACTCAAGCATTAAACATCAAGGGTTTTATTTCGCACTCTAGCCCCCCCAACTTAATATTTAATTTAATTTTTTGAGCTTAGGGATATCATTACTGCACTTGCATTTTGTTTCCATTTTACCAGTGCAGATAAAGCGAGCGAAGAGTGAAGTTTCAACGCAGTCGCAATTATATTTGGACCGCAAATGAAACAAGTTTGGCAACTTTGGCATCGACAGGCATTTCGCAGCGCTGCGGCGGAGAATCGGTGGAATCACGAGGTGGAATCAGGGAGAGTTGCAGGAGTGGAGTGGAGTCGGGAGCCATCATTGCATCAGCCACCACAACAGCTTCATCATCATCATCAGCATGACCGTGAGCAGCAAAGTCTGAGGATTTTAGCAGACTGCATAGCTGAGATTCCAGCGCCTGAATGCGAGTGTGGGTGTGGCGAAATGGCGGAAAAAAGGCAGGAAAGCATTTTGCAATTGCATCAATCGAAGCAGGGCAGCCACGTCGTCCATTAGCCCAAGTGCTTTGGCTATTATCGCCAGCCAGCGCGACGCTAATGGCGCGCAGAGAGCTCGTTATGATTTGCCAACGAGTCCCGGGCCAGGAGGCCAGGAGGCGAGTCGGAAGGTCCTGGCCTGGCCGCGTAATGAAGCATAATCTCATTGTAACCACTTACAACCAATAAGGACAACAACAAGCCATGCCCGATAAGCGGATTGGGCCGAGAAACGAGAACAACCCACCCAGCTCAAGGAGGCCAAAAGGAATCCGGGCGTGGGCGACAACTACTTGGCATATTCTGGCACACTGACTGACTGACTGAATGACCACTCACCCAATATAGCACCACCCACATCGAGTGGCACTTTTTAAGTTTATTTACCTCGCCACTTGCGTCGTCCTTTCCTGAGTCCTGAGTCCTGATTCCTGATTCTTGATTCCGGACTCCCGGGTATTGATGTCGACCGAGCTTTTCATTAGCGTGATTTGGCCAGAAAAGCATTATGTTTGCCACTTGTCAGAAGTATTTCATTCCACTCCCCCATTCTCCAGATGCCACATTTTTTTGGGACGGCCATCAAAAGGAAACTTGTTACATGCCTAATTTGAGCCAAGTGTGAACTGCAGACCGAATGAATGGCGCTGAAAGCTGCCTAAGCAGATTTGGATTAACCACTGGAGAGTCCTTCAAAAGGGATGCCACTGATACCATGTTAGATGCGCTTCAAACGAATTTGTATTCCATTGTTACTTATTATTTTAACTACAATGGGGATTTTTTAACAAAAGCCTAAGGTAAATAAATAGACAATGACTGGCTACTTAGCAGTGTAAGTTAACCTTAGTGAAATAAAGAGAGCTAAGGTAAGTTCGGGTTTTAAATCCCCTAATAGTGCAGAGGAGGAGAAAAACAGAGTAAGGAACAAAAGCTGTTAAAAAGGAAAAGGGGTTTAGCTATTTTAATTTCAATTTACCCAAACAAGGTACCAAACAGCTAAGCCAGAAACATTTAGACAAAGAAGGACTTATCAGTTGTAGAAGTTACTCTATACAAAAATCAAAATACATACGCTTTTCCCACATCCGGCTTAAAATTAAAGATGTATACTTTATGTAGTCTTGAATATTTATAGATATCATTTTGTTCCATATTACTATTAATAATATTAATATTAATTATTAATAATTTGCAACACATTGAATTAATATTATTAACTTTAATCCCGGGCTAACACAAAAACAGTATACCCCAATTACTGGCATTAAAGCTGGGTACGAAAACAGCAGACCCGAGCCAAAAAATGGAGTCAAAAGTCGTTGTGGAATATAATTTGGTAACTGAAATCAAGAAGGTGCACGAGGAGGAACCCAGGCAGATAGAGACAGTAGACTGTGGCAAGGAGCAGCCGAGCCAACAATGGAAAATATAATAAGACGCTGCTTCTGTAGCGAGTTTACCTTTGGCGACCTTCGCTTTGCAGCCGAGAAAGAATACCGCAGAAGGAGAAGAAGGAGTAGCCCTGATTGGAAGGAATTATATGGCCGAGACTATGGCTGCCTCCTCTCGGTTTCAGCGCTTAAATTGTGATTTATTGTGCTTACGGTTCTGAGTTTACAGCGAGTGCATTTCAGCTTTGGTTTAAATGAAACTAACGGCTAATGAGCTGCAATGTTCAGGAAAACTTTTGCCAGCGCCAAACAATGAATTTGAATGAAATCAAAAACGAAGCCCAAGCAGAAGCAGAGCAAATGGCCACAAAGGCTTCTGCCTGGCTTTAAGCCGCTCCAGCTAAAAAGAGGCAGCAGAAGTACGAGTATATGAAGCCAGACCAGTAGACAGACAATGAAAGCGAAGGCCAAGCTGCGATTTTGATTTCATGCCAGCAGCGGCAGTCGGACGAAGAAGTCGGCGGATAGATAATGAGCCCACATCATGGCCGAGAAGGGAAGGAAAAACAGTCGGAAGACGAATGGCAAAATACCCTTGCGAATGGATCGTTTTCCAAGTTTTAAAAACAAGAGAAACCCGTTACTCAGCTAAAGGGAGATGGAGATATACAACTTTGATCGGGCATAGCTTTTTAACGAATGGTCCGATTTGAAAAATTTCTTCTACATTTTCATAGGTATATAACTGCCTTCCAAACATTTAAATTTTGTAAAAGTTCTTACTCTTAAAATTGCAATTCCAAATGAAACCCAGAGAACGAAGAACTATCCGATATAAACCCATTTTAGTATTTATTTCGAGGAGCTCTTCCTTTCACCAGTCTTCAGTATCCTTAGCCAGGGTATGAAAAGTAGAGAAGCTGTCTAAAGCCAGTTTGGCAACTGCCACTGCAATAATTTTCCTGCTCGTTTTATTCGCATTTTTTTCGTTTGTTTATTTCGACGATAGCGCGCCATTTAAGGGCCTCAAGGCCAAGGTTTAACGAGCCAGCCGAAGACAAAAACAGAAACAGAAACATCAAGAGAAAGAGAAAAGGCAACAGAAACTGATCGCAATCGGCCCGAAAGGCTTTGGCAGGCACGGAGCCAAGTTCCAAGTTCCAAGCTCCGAGCTTCAGGTCCCAAGCACTTGGCACACAAACAGCGAAGCAACAGGAAGAAGTGGCATGCCACACGATTCCATGCATAATAAATGCGCAACTGGTGTGCGAGGAAACCGGTTTTAGGAAACACGCAACGAAAGCGAGGCTACCTCCCATCTGTTATACCAAAGGAGGGGCAGTGCCCGACTTGGCCAACAGAAAGCTCGCAGGGGCAGCGAGCTCCGATGTTGGCCAACAGTCTGCGAAAGGACGAAGGGGCGAGGCTGTTAGGGCCACGGAGCTTTCGGCTGTTGGCTAACAGCCGTAGAAGAGTGGCATCGGCAGATGGCTCGGCGAGCAGTCGGTTGGCCAACAAGCGGAGGAGCTCTGGCCAACTTCCGGCGGCAAATCAGCGCAGCAGACGGTACAGCAACAACTGATGCGCAGTCTATCTGGATATGCATGCAGGGAAATTGTTCTTCAATACTTTCTTGCATTTATCCATTTGTTTTTAGAATAGAAGAGTTTTAATTTGTAGTAAAATATCTAATTTAAGTATACATATATGAGAACCATAGTCTGATATATAAAACGAAGTGTAAATTTCTTGGAAAAATAAATCTGTTTAGGAAACTATATTATAATCAAAATGATTTTCTCCAGTGTGGAGAATCTCTGGCTGACTGGCCATTTGAATAACCTCACAAGAATGCAGATTCTAACAGCTACTCGCGACTTGCGGCTGTCTGGGCCAAGAGCAGCAACCACGGCCAAGAGTCGCTAGACTAGTCCAACCACTCGCGGCTCCCAAGACCCGGGAAGTGTACGTTGACCATTTTGGCTACAAAAACTACAACACACTGGGCCTGATGACTGATCGTTGTTGGCTGTGAGAAAAGTTACAACACTTGTCGTCGCGTCGCATAGCGTAACATTTCTCATGAATTGCAACTAAATTTGTAACAAAAATCGCAGACAAAAAGCCATGCTGTGTTCATGCCAAGGAAACTGGTTAGAAACCATGGTTTTATCAGTGTCTGCCGTCTGCACAAATAGGAAGTGGTAAATGTTGAGCTGTTCTCCTGAGACAGTGGCTCTGTGGAAAATCGTAAATATCAAACATTCTCAAATGGAGAACAAATGTTTTAAAATATTTATTTAGTTCCTATATATGTTATGGTTAGTCAAGGAACATACACGAAGTAAAGCAAGTCTAAAAAGATTTTAGCAGATTACAGATTCACTGGAGTAAAGTCTGTATAATTTGTTTCAATTGATTAAGGTATAACAGGCATTTCTTTACAACCCTATTCGGAACACTTTTATATTCCCCAGCTATATTATTCCAGTTCGTACAGCTTGGAACTACAGGCACATGCCGAAGAAAGAATTGCATCTGGTGTGCGGAAATCAACGTCACGATCATGGCCACACAGTCATGGATATGGCCATAGAAGTATCTGTATCTATGCGCTGGCGTTTATTGACCCTAATGAAGTTGGCAGCAGGGGCAGCGCTACATGGCGTGCAACTGTGGGCAAAACATTCGCCGCGCTTTCAGCCGGCGCATTCAAATTTCAAAGTCAAACACGAGCGTGTTGCCAATTGCAAAAACAAAAGGCAAAACGGCAAAGAGGCAGAAAGGCAACAAACAGAACGTCGCGCCGACGCAACTCTTTCTGCTCTTGGCCAAGTTCAAGAAGCAAAGTCAGCAAACAAGTCCATTGCGAATGGTATGTGCGATGCCCTCCTTTCCCTCCTGCGGTTGCAATGAAAACCAGTTTGGGACTGCATTTTTGAGTTCTCCGCATGGGCTCCTGGGGCAGCCACAAAAGCATTTAAGCAAAAGTCGTCTGCCGCCTGGTTCCTGTCGTTTTTGTTGCTGAATGTGGTCGATATGAAATTTATGTCGCTTAAAAGCATTTTCTCCGAGGCATTTTAATTGAAATGCTCCTCGAGCAAAGGGGCTGATGGAATTTTTCAGAAGTATTTAAATTTAATCGCAAATCGCCAGTATTGAGTGGATCCAAATCATCCTTTGCCCCCCATCATGCTAATAATAAAGTTCTCAAAATATGCCAAACTTTGTGCGTAACAACAGGAACAACAAAAGAAGCAGGCAAACTTTAGCATAATAAATAAATAAGGGGAATGAATTTGGCCAAAGGGCGGGGGGAGAACAAATTCGACTGGCAGACCTCCTAATGAAAATAGATTTGCTATTCGAATTTTTTCGCGCTTCTTGGTCCATAATAAATAATAATTTATCATAATTTGCTGCACTGATTTATATACTACCCATCTTTGGACTTACTCGCACAGGTACTACGCAAACAAGTTTTGCAGCCAGAACACTCACCTGAAATGAGAGGAATAAAACCAAATTTAATCAGCAACTTTAAATAAAAGATCAAATGTAATTTAAATGTAATTTCCATTTATATATGCTGCATTAAAATATCGCATTCAGCAGAAACAGAAACAGGAGATGGAATGGGAGGTGGGTTGTTTGGGGAGGTGGGTTGTTTGGGGCGAAACCAAGTGGCAGCACCCGAGCTGCTCAATTATTAATGCGTTTTTGTTCATTGCATACTTTCGGGCTGCCAGAAATCAACTCGCAAGAACAGCCAAACAAGCGAGGGCAAGTAGTTAGCAGCGCTAGGATTAAATACAGTCGTTTATTCAATTTTATTACCTTTTAAAAAGCCACAATGCAGTTTAACGAATAACTAAATTTAAAGTTATTCATTAACTTTATAAAACCACAATGGAAGATCTGCTCATTCGCTATCCCCCGACTGTCTGGCATTATGTGCAATTTTTTAAAACTTTTCCACCACGCAGCTCTATTTATAACTGCCACACTTAGTTGATTCGTCGCCGTCTTCATGCCACTTGGCATGAGTTTCACATTTCAATTTGGGCGTATCCCAACCCCGACCAACCCACCCCCGCCCACTTCCGCCCACTTCCGCAATCCCTGCAGCAGCCTAATGTCTTGGGTGTTTTAGCAAACAAATTACTTTTAATTTTCAGTGACTTTGATTTTTGGCAGTGTTTCCTGCAGCCTCGTGTTGTTGTCACTGCCACAGGCACTCCCCCACCCATCTGCCACCCCAACCACCCCCTCCACCAAACAGACACTGACTAGGCATCTTCATTATCATCGGTTTTAGTGGGCTCACTCGCCTGGCTTTTTATTTTACTTCTGCACTTGTCACTGGTGCTTTGATTTTGTTTTTCTTGCTTTTATCCTGGCACACACACACACGTGTGTAGAAAGGAGAAGCTGGTAGATGAAAAGGAAAAGACAAAGAAAATTCGGGGGGAGGGGGAGGGGGAGGGAGGTGAGATGGCAAGCAAAAGTGACTTTTGAGTGACAAATTGTTTTCAAATTTCGACTGGGGCTGTGCTTATTTGTGTTAATGGCATAAATTTGCATAAAAGCATTAACTGTTTATTTGCTTTACCGCTTGTCTGCCTTCTCTCTCTCTCTCTCTTTGCCACCCCTTTGTGCAAATTTGCAAATTGGCCAGAAAAAGAAACAAGGCAAAAATTCAAATCACATTTTTTGACTCTCTCATCCCAGCGATTTCCACTTCCCTCTTTCCCTCTGTTTTTTCCTGGATTTTCCTCATATGAGCATCGCTTGAGAGTGAAAGTGAATTGTTGTTGATTAGGGGGAGAGAAAAGATGGAACGACCAGGGGGTGGTAAGGGGGATTTCACCTTGCGAGTTATTGAGTGCCTGCCTTTTCCCCTCGGGGTCTAAATGTAATTTTGTGCTCGTATTTATTTATTAAAGCCCCCGAATAAAAAAGGAAAACAGCCTCCTGATTGAATTGTGACAAACTTACCATCCCACCCTCCGCCTCCTGCGAAGGCCAAGAATGCAAATTAAAATGAGGCAAATCACAGGGGGATGGAAATAAAGGAACCCAACGCACATGCATAAAAAATTACCACTAATAGCGTTCTTTCGCATCAATTTTTATACTGAAAATGGCCGTAAAATTGGAAAATCTCCCGAGGAAATGCCATAAAATTGACAGGCGAAAGAAGTGAGTTAACAGCAAGCATAAATTATTGGAAACAATTCAGTTCTTGTCCAGGGAAAAAAGGTGGGAGTGGTAGACAAAGGATTAGATGCGCCCATGCGCCCAAGGACACAAAGAAAGGCTTAAAAAGATTACACGCAATGCAACCGAGGGACGGAGAATGAAAAGCCGAGGTAGCCGATGATGGGCATTAAAACAGCTTAAAGGCCGTAATATGTTGTGGCTGAAAATTACATCAGAACAGCCAGCGAAAAAAACACAAAATTGGCAGCGAGTTTAACTTGTGTTCCCTGCTTCTGGTTTTTAATTATATGCAAAGAAATGTTTAACAAGGCCGTGAAAAAGGCTTACATTTAGGCCTCAATGAGTCTCTCACGAAAAGGACTAAGCCCAGTTGCTCCTCTGTTGGCTTTTATCGTTAAAGACACTTACAAAAAAGGAAAACAGAAAATTAACAGCGGAACAGGAGAAGTGGGAGCAGCAAAAGGAGCCGCCAGGACTGGCTGGGGAATTTTCGCACTTTTCCGTGACGCTGCAGCCGGGCCAACAACTTTCCGCCCATCACTTTGCCACGGATAAAGTTTTCTTTTGACGTCCTCATCGTCTCCCTGTCGCTCTCATGAGAAATGCATGAATATCAAATTAGGTTGAGAAGTGTTAATTTCAAGGCGCCAAGCCCCCCTCTTCCCCTCTTCCGCTCCTCTGCTCCACTGCCTTTCCCCAGCAGCTTTCCCTTATTTTCCGGAAGTGCATTTAATATGAATTTCGCTCGGACTGCGTGTAATTCATTAAAAATAATTTAACGCTCAATTGACTTTTATGGGGAAAACATTTTGCAATTGCACTCGCCACACGTGGCAGATGTGTGTCAGACCCAAAATTATCGGGCTGACATCAACTAATTTGACTAATTAACGGCTCAATAACGTTTGACTAAACAACCTACAAATTGAACAATTAGCGGGTTAACGTGTACCGGCGACAAATCAAAATAATGAGAAAAGTAAGTTGGAATAGTGAGTGTCCGTGTAGCTACTATTATTTTTATCATCAATCAAAATTAAAACCAAACCACTAGTGTGGGGTATATTACATTAGGATATTTTACTTTTATTGGCTACCCTCATATCATAAATGGTTCATCCTAATCAATTAAATACTTCTCAAATCACTATTGTTCATGGGAAAACAGGAGCCACAGTTTCGCACGGACAATTACATCGGAGATTATATTAGATTCTAGGACTCGCTGTTTACATCTCTGCGTGACGTCCACTCGAGGGTCACCAGGTCACAGTCGCCTCCGCATTCACGGTCCCTTTGCACGAAGGTTAAATGTGCCATATAATTTGTTACTTTCTGCATATGTTGATGCCATTAGGAACACACATCCAAACCAGAGCTGGCTGCTAATGCAAATCCCACGTGGCTGACTGGCGTGTATTTATTTTGGAGATTTTGTAAACTTGCTGCCGGGGCGTGGCCACCCCTAACCGCCCACTTCGCCGGCGAAGCGCACGTCTTTTTGTGCATGCGAGGGTCGCCGCCGTAGTTGTTGCTCTGCTGCTGTCATTGTCACGTGTGAAGTGCCATCGAGTGACACAAATGAAGTGGCTGCTATTAGCTTTAAAACGAACAGACAACGTTGTTGCTTCGTGCACAGATACACAGATACAGATACCCTCACGCACACACTGCCGACAAGTGGGTTTAGGGTTCGAGTGTGCTTGGGTGGTGTAAACTATCGTTGACTATCGTTGCGGATCAACCATTTTAGTCAAATCTACGAGAAATTCTGGAAACAAGTGCATGGCTAGATAAGAAACCTATAATCTCGAGAAATGCAGCTTAAAACAGATATTAATATTAAATAGGACCACAGCAAAATGGCCGAAATGGAATTTAAAGATGTTTGGTCTCTGATCTTTGGAAGAACTCCTAAGAAAATGTTTCCTGGATTAGTGAAAAGTTGGCCTCATTACCCATCGGGGATTAACTTATTCCTTGACTGAGACACGAGCTGCTTGACGTTCTTCGTACTCACTCCGCTACATTTTGGCCCTTCGCCTTTTATGTGAGTAAATTAGCTTATCTGATACATCAAGGAGGTTTCAGCTGCTTATTCTGTTGGTGCTGCTGCATAATTTAGCAACATTTTTTCTGCTACTCTTATTCAATTTGCACCCGACAAATCTTCGGTCTCTCAGTCATTGAGGTTTCAACACTCTGCACTTGGGCCTGTTGGTGGATTATTTTCAGCTTCTCTTTAGCTGGGGCACACACAAAAAAGGGCTAACAGTCTTCCTGGTGTTGTCGACACCATGAAAAATTCACTTAAATTGTAATTTACTTGCAGTTGTTCTCGGTAACCGTTGCTCTTCCTTTCTATTCCTTTCCCCAATCTTTCCCCCCCCTAGACAAATCTGTTTCGTTGTCTACTGATGTCTGCCTGCCACATTGTGCTCGGCTTGCTCAAAAATTCCTTTTGAGAAATTGAATCCCTGGCATGCTGGACTAACACGAATCCATCCAGCAATCCCCCATGTTTGTTTATCCACGCAATTGTGTCCCACTCCCAGTTCTTTCCAATTCCTGTGTGAGCTCGTGCATTTGTCTCTGCTGCCATGAGCACCAATGGGATTTCTGCTGCTTATCTCATTTTCAGCATATTTTATCAAAAACAAGATGTTATATATTTCACGCTCTGTGAGCGGAAAGTCGCCCCCCAAGTATTTCACTCTAATTTTGACTGCCGACTGACGGCTTGATTTTAAAGTGTTTGGTCTGATGAAATGGCCTTATAAATAGTTACATAGTTATCCATGAACCACGACAAACAAGCATTGAGAAAAAACTTGGGTTACAACCTTAATTAGAAACCATTGCATGCTTTGGGGTGCATCAATGGCTGGAGAACATTTCCGAAATCCGATTAAAATTAGTTTGTTCAGACTGGCCAAAAGTGCAAAAGTCAACTTTACTCACACGCAGAAGAAGCCTCACTCTTTGAGTGTGTGTGTGAGTAAAAATCACTTAAGCGCACAATCTGTCAGCCATTTGACCAATTAAAAGTTTTAGCCCTAATACGCTTCATTTGATAAAGTTACGCACACAGAAAAAGAGGAGCATCGGAAGAGGGGTCTCAATTAGAGGAATTAAAGGAAGAAAGAACAACTTTGGGGGCCATAAAAATACAAGAGAGCGAAAAATAAAAACTTTCAAAGGCAGCTCAAAGGAGCGGCGGGGCAACAAGTTTTGTAGCTTATTGAAATTTATTGAGATTTATACATAATCTGTGCCGCGCACAAAGGAAACTTTCGTCCAGCTGTCAATCACAGTGCAGGCCACCGCCCCCTGTGAAAGCAGCCATCATCCTCTAGTGACCAATAAAAACGACAGGCACAAAAACATTTGATCAAATGCCGAGACGACGAGGACGAGGTCGTCATCTGTCCAGGAAATAAGCGCCAATTATGCCACCAGCAAATGCGTTTTGACTCAGGTTTGGGTTCAGTTTTTCGCAGCAGGAAGCCGGCTACGGCCATCAGCTGGTCGGCCTGTTAGCCAGTTAGCCTGTTAGCGTCCCCAGAATTCATTTCGTTTCGCTTCTTCCAATTTCAATTTCAATTTGCTGCACGCTGAAATGGCCATGTCGTCGTGCCCCAACCCCAATTCCATTCTCATCTTTATCCCCTTGGAAGGAATCCCCAAACCGCTTTCTTTGGCTCTTGTCTCAAAAGCGATTCGACACTGAACTAACCGTTGGTGAGAGAAATCAAAAATAGCAATATTGATGGCTTAGAAACGGTCCAAGCTATTGTATCAGTAAGTAATCAGTAATTATCATCTGAAAATTGTGTTCCCCAAGATTCAAGGTGTAACTTCAGTGTCTTCCATTGCTCTTCATAATTTTAAAGATCATTATTTTGGTTTTACAGTGTACAACTCGTCTCCCCCTTTTTCTGTTCTTTTTTTGGGTGTATGCCGATGCGGGGAAATATCTGCTTGACCAAGCGCACACAGAGCGCCGGCAATGAGGTCTCGTGGGTGGAGTGGGGTTGTATCATTTTGTACGCACTTCCGCTCGCTCGTAAAGGGATTTTCCTGTATCTTGCATCCGGCCGGCTGCTGTTTCTCCTGCTCAGAGCTCCTGCTCAGAGCCCCTGCTCCTGCTCCTTTGGCCTCTCCTTGTCCTCAGCGTCTGTTGCTGCCTGTCATCTTGCGCCAATGGGTCATCCATCTCCCGATTCATCCTCGGTCCGCAGGCCGCAAATGTTTTATTTATGTGTGGACAACGACGTTGGCGGCGGCAAAGTTTTACTTAAATATGCGTGGACGATGGGGCGTGTCGGGAGGAAGAAGCAGAAGAAGAAGGCATCTGCTCAGGTGTCTTCGCCCCACCTTTCCGGCAGACATGTGTGATTTCAGCCTTTGATTGAGTGGAGCGCTCCCAAATCCGCAAAATAGATTTCCCAATTGACACATTTTTATCTTTTGGACCTTTTGTGCTGGGGCTTGATTTTTTCGAGCACGTTTGCTTCGGGGGGTCTGGTTAACAGGATTTTAATATTTATAACAGTATTTATCTTTCTGCCAGATGGAAAAATCAAGTAAAGTGAATTTAATTAAATTTCATTTTTTGCGCACCGCAAAATGCCTTTATTAACGAAAAATGCCTAAGAGTTGAAGAGCTTGAAGGATAATGGCTTCAACCTGCCCAGAGGTTTATTCATTCATTTCACTCGACACCCCAAAAACACGCCTTCTACTTCTACTTTATTTGCTTTGTTGATTGTCAACATCAATTATTTAACTTTGGCCTAAAAACTCCTCGGAGCCTTCGGCCAACCCCCGTCCACTCCACTGCTGATCCCTTCGTGGGTCTATTTAAAAACAGTCAAATAAGCGCACATAAAACTTATCACGCCTGAATTTGTCAGCACAAAAGCCAGCGCTCGAAAGGAGCCCAAAAGCAACCCTTTTTTCCGACTTTACGCATCCTTTTTTAGCTGTCTTCCTTTTTTTCGGCCGCCAGTTAGTTGGAAAATTTGTCGCGGCTTCGACGCTTCGCACTTCATTTTTTGTTTGTCTTGTTGAATGCTAAATGCAAATGCTTTGCATACTTTATGCCGTTTTCTACGCTTTTTTCACACGCAACGAACGGGTTGGGTGCTGGTGGAGCAGCCAGGGTGGTTTCGGTGGTTTTCCATGAGAAAGGGTGGTGGTGGTGGTGGCCACTTAAGACAAATTGCGCGAGTTTCACAACAAAAGAGGCTCCGCCACAGAAGCGGGAAAATAGGCGAGAAAACTGGTTGCAAAACGAAAGGGAACATAAACAAATTTACACTCTCTCATTTCCCGCTATTCAAAAGTTCATATACAATAGGCAATAAGTATTACGCGGAAAATCAGCAAGACGAAAAAAAGAAAGGTTTCCAACATATTTTTTTTGGAAAGTTTGAGGATAACATTTTTTGTGCTCTCTTGAGCTCAAGTATTGTACGCCGATTTCTGGGCGTGATTCTTTTCGAGTCAGAATCAGAGCCCCAACCTCAATCAAAACTCTCTCTTCTCAAGAATATTTTCTTTTGAATATTATGCTTAATTTTTCGCAGCTCCAAAAGTTTTTGAGAGCAAACTCTGGCAGGCGTTTTGAGTAATTAGGCAATTATATAATCGTTGCGCCACATCAAGTATACGCCATGTGTGGCTGTGAGTTGGCGGACTATAAATATTTCCAATTTCCCAGCATGCTGAGCTCTAGCCCGGTTTCCACAACCAAGGATAATACGACTTTATGGCCAAGGCAAACTCAGCGCTGCAATAATCCACGCATTGCGCCCGTAACATTTTACACTGGGATTTAAATAAAATCAATATCAAATTATTTACATTAAGAAGTTTCTTTGGGACTCGATCATCATGGGTATTGGGTTAAGATTAATCTACCCAACAAATAATATACTAGTGAGTAATGTACCATAGATCATAAGAAAATATGCGACACAACTCTCAACATTTTTCTGTGTGTAGTCTCCACCATGTGTGTGGGCGTGGCAAATGGCTGTCATGTGGTTTTATTAGAAATTGTTATCGCAGCGCCTGTTGCAGCTTTGGCTCCTCCTGCTGCGGCTCCGCCACTGCACTCACTGCATCGAACCAGGGCGCTTAAGTTTTGATTTTTATCTGGCTGGGGAGCGCGGCTCCGGCCACCAGCAACAACACCAAGCACCAAGCGCCGGCTGAAAGGCCCAGCTTATTGCCCCATTTGCTATTTGCCCTCGACGGGTGCGACGGAGGCGGCTTTGGCCACAAGTGCTTTGTTATCTGCGGAATTAAAAAACGTCGCCATATTGGCTGCTCCTGCTACTTTGAGTGCACTTTTAGTGCCATAAATCAGAAATCGTTCCTGCGGCTGCTGCAAGTTGTGCGGTATTGAATACCCACGAGCTGGGCTCGCTTTTATTATTGCAATGTAAATACAAATTTATATTGGCGTCGTAAAGGTAAGGTAAGGCCACGCAAAGGGAATCCTTAGGCGCAGCTCCTTAAGTGCACATATTTACGGCATTTGGAAAGCCCACGCAGACATGGGCAAATCCCCAGCGGAAGCAATCGCATTTCCAATGTCAATATTTGTATTTGCTTTCTATGCGAGTGCCAATCGTGGCTGTTATTGTTGCTTCTGTGCCCGCTCTTCTTTTATGATTTTGCATTTTATGTTTGGCATTACGGGAGCGACAAAGCCGGATGATGAAGATAAGATGGGAGTGGAGAAAGGGTGAAAGTACAGTGGTACAATGCTTCCTAAAACAGGTAATGAGCCATTAGGAAAGAATCGCAAAGTTCGTTATCAATTTGTTCTTCGATCCGGCAAATAAGTAATAAATACACCTCTTTTGGACCTTGAAACCTTTGTGTTTCTCCATAATTTTGTTAAAGTTTTTTCCACTGTAACGCTTTTTGAACCACCTTACACATCCCCATTTTATTGTTGGCTACACTTTAATGATAAGGACTCATGACCTTTAAGCCTTTATCTGCAAGATTAGATTTTCTGGCTTCCCAAACGGGATAAGGACTCTTTGGGTTAAATAGTCCAATCATCATAGAGCAATGGCCATAACCACAAAGGATCTGCAGACAAATCCAGCCTGGCCAGACATGAGAAGCGCATTAACTATTCGACGCGCCATAAAAATTATGATACTTTGGCCTACTTTTCAGACGGCCTCTTCCATAAGTTAGCAGAGGAATATTCGCACGTAGGTCGAGTAAAGATTTTATGCCAACACCGAACACCTTAGATGGGTAATAAAGAGAATTCTAAAGACGCCGCCAAAACCAAATCATAAACCAGAATAATAATTACCCCAGGCTTTGACAGGAAGAGCCCAGTCTACAGGACGGCGACAGGAGAAGGACGATGGGAGAGGGGGAAATTTATTGATGTGTGTGAGCGCCTAGGACTCTCCGCACACTCGAAGCCCCGAAGCTCGTGTTGAGCCTTGGAGGCCATAAAAAGTTCACATAATAATGTCAAATGAGTTACAACAAAAGCCAGCAAGGGGTTGCAAAAGGGGCTGTTCCGGGAGAAGGGGAGGCGTTTTCCCCGCACCCTTTCGCCTGATGACTGTATTAGGGATGGTCTCCGCGCCAGTCCTTGCGGTCGTTTGCAGTTTTTATTACAAATTTATAGGCACATATGCAAATAAATCGCAGCAAGGACTTCTTCTTGTCTCAAGGTGTTTGGCGCCCACCCTGAAACCCCGAAAAACTTTCTCTCCCCGGCTGTCGGCTGTCTGGAGTTTCGCTTTCAATTGAAAAGTTTTTGCAAATTTCATAATGCTTATTTGGCCAGTCGGACGGGACGGACACACAGTCAGACAGACAATGTGTTTGTTCTGGCCCAACACTTTTGCTTGCCGAAAGTTTTGCGCCCCCTCCCCTTCCCATTCCCCTTCCCCTTCCACGTTGTTTGTGTTTCAGTCTCAGTCGGTGTGCTTGTCTTTCCAGTTTTTGGTCAACAAGTTTCCTTCGCTCTTTCGGCGAGCACACCTGCAGACAAGGACAACAAAGGATCTGGCAGGAGTCCTGGCAACAGTGCCGACGACATTTAAGCTCATCTAATGCATGTGTCCGTTTGTGTTTGTTGTGTCCACATGCGACAGCATCGAAGGACGAAGGACTAAGGACGAAGAACGAGGGACATCTCCGGGCGCTCCTTTTCGGTCTGCCATGATTCTGCAGGGCAGCAATCTTTCAGCACACGGCGTGAAAATCGCGAAAATAAATATTGAACTGTAAAGCCAAAGTCAACAGGAAAACGTTGCCAACGATGTGTGTGTCGTCGTCGGTCGTCGGTCGTCGCTACCTCGGGGGGCTGTTAAGGGTTAAAGCCGCTTTCCTCCGGCGCACCTGTGCCCGGTAAGTCCTGCTTTGACTACGCTCTGACTCCCCCGCCGGTGATAAAAGTGTCCCGCAGTAATTGGCTTGTTTGCCATAGGGCTTTCAAGTTTCCATCGACCATTGACAAATTTTTAGAAAAGTGCCACTAATAAGGATTGCAGTGCACGGAATACACTTAAATTTCGACTTACATTTATTTTCCGATAATGGAATAAATATACTCAGCATGGACACTACTGATTCCATTTTATTACCCCAAAATGTATATGTTTATTTAGATTCTTGATCAATTCAAGTTAAAGCCACCTAAAAACGTTCGATTGGAATGCGCTTTGATTTTTCCTGTGAAATGTTTCGTCTTGAAATTTTAACGAGTCACCTGGGGATTGCATCATTTCGTGTCATTTCTTTTCCTGTTACCCACAGAAGCCATTGTGTCCTTGTTGTCCTTTGTGTGCAACTATAATAAATAATGCTCGCCCACACCCCGGCAAAATAGTAAGTAAAACGCACGCTTGACAAGAACAAGAAAAATCACAGAAGAACAACGGGGCAGCGTTGAGCTCCAAGACGCCTTGGGGCAGCACGAATGAGAGGACAAGTAGCTGCCCGGCTGTTCGAGAAAGCGATGGGGCGTTTCGCAACGCCTTAATTGAAATTAATGTGTATCCCTTTTCGATTGTCACACACATGACCCTCTTATACTACAAAGCTACACTTGAAAAATGTAGGAGAAATGAGAAATGTAGGCTTCAAGCCTAAAGTTTAAAATTATTTATGGGGATTTAACGTTCTCTTGAGCAAGTAAGGATTAATGAAATCAAAGCTAAATAAAAGACAAAATATTAAAAATAACAACCAACATACACTCAATATTCCAACTGGTTTTCCAAGTGCATCTTCTACTTGTACCCCTTAAGGCAAATAGTTTTTTGTCTTGTCCTTTCTCCCACCCAAATTGACTTATACCACAAGCAACAAGCTGCTTGTTAACTGGCTATCCCCATTTCGTAATACTCACTCCTTTTCTTCTCAGTTGCGTGCCCGAATAGTTTGGACACGCACAAAAGCGGGCTACGCAAAATAATATTTTCCGTTTAACGGTTGTTTTGTGCTGCCTGCGGCCGTAAACGGGGGAATAATTAGCCTTTGTTGAAGCGCCGGGTCTAATGGGCCGACGCAATTTTGATTTTAAAGATGGCCATGCGTGCATGTCTAATGGGCCAAGGTCCTCAAGATCCGGCAAATTGCACGCACTTCCACGCAACTCCTTGTGAGCTCGCAATCGCACTAAATAACTATAATTTGTAACGCTTGCTAAGGAACCAAAAAGAAACGAGCAACTGAACCAGGAATCAAACCATCAGCAAAGGACAACAAAAGACGATGTCCTTGGTGGATTAAGTGTATCCAGTGATGGAAAAGTATGAGGGTATATGGGGTAAATATAAGCTTTAAAAATCGAGCACAGTCAGCAGAGATTAACTCACATTTAAGTTCAAATGGTTTATTCGATGGTGACAAGAACATATTCTTTTTAAGTTTATTGTTGCATATAGTTTGGTGGCGTAAAAGAGTTTCATTAAAATTGTATGATATCTGCTGATTTATTCAACATTTTCATTGTATGCTTTAAATAACAGGGTGTTTTAGCGTTTGGACTGCTCTTAACTTTTTGTGTGCGGTTCATGGATTCGGTCATGGATTCGGGATTTTCCCCTCCCAAAACCCCGTAACTTCACCTCTCTTCCTTGCGAGCTTTCCTTTTAATTTCTCGAAAAGGTTTCTTACCTTTTGTTGTTCTTGCTTATTACGCATCGCACAAAAGCAAATATCGAGTGGAACGAGGAGACGGGGCGAGGAACTACTGGCTGCTCTTAGCTCTCCCTCGCCTTTTCTGTTTTATATGAATTACAATAATAAAGAAAAGGAAAATGCGAGGAAAACGCATATCAAAAGTTGAGGCAAGGCAGCCGAATAAAATCATAAAAATTACAAAAGGTATGCTGGAAAAATGAGAAGGAGCAGCGGCGGGCAGACAGCTCACGAATGCGTCCAAGAAAAATCACCGTAATACAGCCAAGCGTCTGGGGTCTTCCCAGTGTTTCGCTGTGTATGTTGCAAATAAAACAATTTGAGTGGAAATAAAAAATAAAACAACCTGTGCCAGCTGATGGGTTAAGGGGGGTTGTGGGTGGTTGGTGGTGGGAAGCGGGAACTTAACACAACGCCCCAAAATGTAAGTGAGGTGCAATCCTTTGTAAGGAAACGTCGGGCAGCTGGATTCTCAGACAGACAAACATTACCGGGCAAACAATGCGTTGTCCTCGTCGAGGAGTAAAACACAGCTTAAATTATTAATAAGGAGCATAAGAAAAACAAATGCGAGTGTATGCCGGCAGAAGAAGATGAAGCAAGGAAGATAAAGGCGCTCAAAGGAGAAGAAACAGTATGGACACTTGGAAAAACGAAAAGCAATCGGAAAATTACCACAATAATTTTAACACGTTTTCGTGGAGCTCTGAACAAAGAAATTATTATTACGGAAGAAGCGAAACTGCGATCGTATTTTATTGATCCGCTAATTCGGTCTAAAGAACTTTAACATATATTTTTTCCGTGTAGACCACGACAGCCAGAGCAACAGTAGCAGCGGAAGCATTTCCTTGCTCGGTCACCGGTTTCGGTCCCGTCTTGTCCCTTAAGTTCACGGTGCAATGGACGGGATAGTAAGGTCAGTGGTAGTAGAGGGTGCTGGCCTCATCATCACCCTTCCAGCTGGCAAAGGGAATAGCTGAGCACACCTGAGTGGCTGCTGGACGGGCGAATGGCGGAAGTCCTTAAGCTTGAAGGCCTTTGAACCAAGTCACGTGGCCCAAGGTGGTTTATGTGCTCTAATCCGAAACTAAATCAGTTGTGAAAAACAGATAAGAGATAAATAAATTCTTAATTTCCAGAGGGCCAATAGTATCTTCTTTTTTTGTACGCGAAAAATAATGCAGGTATTTAAGTACTAGTGCCATGTAAGCAAAAGTAACAACCTGCATTTATTACCAATTGAAGCACTATAAACTAAATTAAATTCCGAAAAAAGCGTCAGCTGCAGAAATAACACACCACCCCTCATTTTCTACCCCATAAAAAGCAGACTTTTTCATTGTCTTCCGTATTTCTTTGTTATTAAATATTATTTTTCCAGCCTCACCTTTACACGGTATTTTTTAAACGCCCTTTTTATGACCAATGAAGATGCCCCCGGCCAGCCTAACCCACCCAACCAACCCAACCCCCTTCCGAGCCACCGCCCCGCGTGATTTATGCCGCGCGGTCAAGTGTAAGTTCCACCGCTGGCACCTCGGGGCAGGAAATTGGGTTTAACAGCGGCAGTCTGCGGGACCTGGCAGCTCGTTTAATTTCAGCCGATTTTTTCCACCGGCCACCGTTTTATTAAATATTTCTCCCCGCTACGGGTTTGTTGCCTTTTTATGGACTGGTTATCATTGGACTACTTTGCGTGTTGCGATTTGCCTTAATTAGTCGCGTCGGCAGATCAGGATATTAACCGCACTGAGCCGGGTTGGTTTGGGTTCAGCTCATAATTGTAAAGCCTGTCAGCGGTTAAGCTGCAGTGGCATTTCTCTTTTTTCCGTGTTTTCTGTTTTCATAAATCGCGATTTATTGGCTGCTCGTTAACCTTTGAGCTGATGCCGATGGATAATGAAGGAATGCAAATAAAGGGACACTCTGTGATTGTTTTTTAATTGCCGTGCAGTCGGGTACTCGGAAATAATGAAAGTGCACGGGCGTGGGCAAATGAGGTCCGATTTTCATATAGTGTTACATACTTTTCAGCATACTCGGCTCAATTATTTGGGAATTTTCCGTTTGTCCACATTGATCAAATTTTCGCTGAATTTGGCATGACAATTTTCATGCATTCCACAAGAAACCGCACACAGAAAATCCGCTCAAAGTGAATGTATCCTTTGAAGTGACACAAACACTTTTGCTTATTTCTGGTTTGTGGGCAAAATCATTTAATGTTTCATTAAGATAAAATACCACGGGCTCTGAAGAGGGAAAAGGCCACTGCAGGCGCTGTCATTTATGAAAAAGAGCAGCTGACAGAAGGGGATTGGAAAAGAAATTAAAAGCGCATTTGTATTGGGCAGGCCTCCTTTTTTGGGGACTCTTTACCTACCCCCAATTGCAGCCGACTTGCGCACCCTCCGAGGGTTGCACCCCCGCTAACGAGCGGCCATTATGCAAACAATAAGCACAGTTTCCTCTTCAGATAACAAACCACAAACAAACGAACGAATAAAAATATCCCTCTTGTGGCGAGAAGAAATATTGCGCATACGCCACGCATCCTGCGAGTGGCTTTCATTCAAAAATAGATTTATGTGTGGCATTTAAAAGAGACAACAAACAAAAAAGTATGTACAAAAAAAAAGAAACCGAAGAGGACAGGAAGGACACCCAAACAAAATCAAGAAAAATGTGCTGTGGCATTTATCAAACGTGACGCAATCCGTGGGAATGTTTGAAACTCTTTCCTTGCTCTACCCTCACCGCAAGCTGCTTGACATCATTATTCTTCGGCAGAAACAAACAATGCGCAGTGCATTTCGGTATCATTAAAATGTGATCACTTCGTATTAAAGCCGCAGTCAAATGAGGGCGGGAGGCGGTTGGGGGTAGGGGGTTGGCTGGCCGGGCGCCATCTTGGGGCAACAACGATTTGATTTAGTGCCGCACATTATTTCACGTAAATATCTGTGCCGGGTCTATACGCTGTGTGTGTGTGTTTGTATATACATATATGTTTTGCAATAATGTCAACAATAGACCGGGCTCTTTGACATGTGTGTGTGCGCTCCAGTTCGTTGGCAACATTTACATTTAGCATTTTGCCCCACTTGTTGACTTTCTGCCATCGGGTTCCAGCAGATTTGCATGATTTTCGCATTTATGCGCTTAATTTACTATTTAATAATGGCAAGCAAACAAATGTTCAACTCGGGAGACGAGAGACTGAGGATGGAAAAGGAAGTGGAAGTGGAAGTGCAAGGGAAAACAGGAAGTGCGGTCGAGGGAAAATGGCTGGAATGGATAATGTAATGTAATAATGAGAGATTGGATCAACTTACCTTGACTCCAATGTGAACCGGTGCAAATTCTGATTTGTGTATTGAAGGAATCGGTATCGGTAATTGCATGGGAAGGGGGCAGGACATCATGGTCGCTACCTGTGAATGCAAACAGAGAAAGAGACACACGTATGTTAGTCGGATATGGATTGGTAATTAACGGAGAAAAGTGTTTGGGTGAGGGTGGTTATTATTTTAGTACTATTAAGCTTTTAGATTATAAGGCAGAGAAATAAATTTAAATTAAATGTATTTAATTGTTGGTAAAGTCAGTACTGAAAAGCCCGTCAGTTTTAAGATTTAAAAAAGGCAAACGGTTTTCATTCATAACAACTTAATGTTTACTTAAACGAAATAACTGGTCTGCCCTCACAATCCCAGTGTAAGCTGAAAACCCTCGTAAAAACACTGAGATTGGGCTCGCTGATAAGCGAATCAATGCAACAGCTGCTGCACTTTTCCCTCCGACACTTGGCCCGCATAAACTCTGCGCTCTTTTCGCCATTTTCCCGTAGTCTACAGTTCACCGTTGGCATTGCAATTTTTCGCCTTTTCAATTTCACGCGTTTTAATGGCAGCCAACACAGGAATCACCCCCAGTCCCCCCGCACACACACACACCAGCACATACAAATCACGACCGCATTGCATTTCATTCGACAAAACGGACGAAGGACGTGGGCGGGAGGGGGCGTGACCATCGTTTCATTTGGCGCCCATCATCATTGTCATTTCCGCTTTTGCGTAACGATGTCAACGTTTTTGATGGCTTCATTTCGTTGCGCTGCATTTCGTTTTGGTTTTTCGTTTCAGGCGCCAAATAAATCATAGCCTGGCCTCCCGTTTTCCCCGCCTTTCTGACCCCTTTCTCCGCGCTGCACTCACGCCTTTCTCTTCGACCAATAAAAAGTTTTCGACTTTGTCATAATACGAGCAGAAGCGAGAATAAAAGGCTGCGGGAATAAAGAGCAGCGCCAACTACAACAAGTACAAAGTAAAATAAAATCACAGAAGCAAATATAGAGAGCGAATAGAATGGGAGATCCGTACACAAGAAATAAAACCTTGTATTTCTATACGCCAGCCAAATTACAAAAAAATACAGATTCTAATATTTTAATATGCAAAATCAGACATTACTTGGAGTTTTATTTAACTGTGCTCAAAAGATAAGGTTAAGCCTAAGATTAAATATTGGCAAATTGAGTGCTAGTTCTGGGAGTTATTCATTTTTCAGTGAAATAACCCAATTCCACAAAAATGATTTCAAGGCATGTGGCCTGCTTTTGTTAGTTTGGTTTTTGACATATAAACAAAATAGGAGTATTTTTGGTAGATTTAGGAGTACATTTTTTGCTTAAGTACTTTAAATGTAATCGAAATATGTATAAGTATACTCCTTAATGTACAATAAATACTCCTATTTTGTTTATATGTCAAAAACCAAACTAACAAAACTAACTTTGGAAAATTTTTTTAATTTGTTCAGCGTGATCAGCAACTCAAAACCAATCAAAATAAATTGGTCTCCGCGAATATCTCGAAAAAAAATTTAATGTTGTAAACTAGTGTTATTTAGCACTTTTTCACAGTGCAGAGCGAAATGTTGAAAATTAAAATGGCATGACAAAGTGGCAAATGTTGTCAAAACTTTTGCAACGGAGAATCGGAATTGCAACATCAGCCGGCAAGAAAGCGGACAGCGTGTTATGGAAACGACGAGGCAGAGGAGCGTCATAAAAATTGTAGAACTCCGACAATATTTCAATTTCCGGCCTCGTTGCCCAGGCTTCTGCCTCTGGAGTCATTTTCCTGCTTACAAATTCACGCCTCCCCACCTCTAAAATTTGCTAAAACATTTGGGCAAAGAAATTTCCTATCGCATTACACTTGTCAGCAACTGGCACCCTTTTGTGCCCGCAACTTGGGAGGTATTGCCGACTGACACGTGTTTCTCTTCCTGCCCAACAATCAATGACTTGTCAACGATCGATTACCAAACCATCAACATAAATGCAGAGGCATCATAACAAAACTATTTATGTCCCACACCTTGCTCCATCCCACCTTTAGAACCCCCACCCCCTCTCTCCACGGCTTTTACTGTCTGTCAGCCGGCTGTCAGTTTGTTTACGCATTTCACAGTAAATTGCTTTAAGTGCTACAAAAGTGTCATTTACATGGGCAGCTTGGCAAACTAATTAATAGAATTTCAGCATTACGTATTTGTTGTTCTGCAACTCGTTTTCCCCGACTGCCCCATTGCAGTTGTAGTCGTCATCATTATCAAAAGTAGTGCCAAAGTGCAGCGGAGCGTGGCTTGGCTTGCATTTTAATGACGACAACAAACGGAAATTGACGTTGCCTGACTGACTTTCCAACATTGTAGCCGGCTTTTTATGCTGACACGCGACACAGCAACGGGAATCGCCAGGGTCGACGAGGGGCGGAGGGGCGGAAGGGCAGGCGGGAATTGCAGAATGGGAGGAGCGGAGAATCGGGAATTGAGACTGGCAGATGGCGGGACACACTCGCAGATGAACTCATGGCCATGCCACATGTGGCAGCCACATGGACGCTGGCAAGTGCCCTCGCAATACATGGCCAACTCCCGAACTTTCACACTAAAATTAAGATCGTAATTCTATTCAATTTCTATATTTATGATCTCATTAAATTTAAAAATGTTCTTTTTTTAAGAATAAACAACTTACGAAACATTATTCTTCAAGGAAACTACTTTGAGTAAGAAATAGTGGATGTGGAATTCCTATGAATCGAATTTATTTTTATAGGTAGTTAACCCATTATTAAAAATACTAAATTTCTCTTAATCGCGCAAAAAAATAAACCTGTTACTATAAAAACATTATTATACATAATACATTTCTCTTAATAAAATAAGCCCCACTATAAAAAACATTCGCTTTTTTCAGTGCAAACGTTTCCTGAATGGCCTTCCTTCCTTCATCACGACATTGATGCATGACTCCGGGTCGGTCTCGGTCCATGTCCTGACCCCCCTCGCTCCTGCCTAGCCCTCTCACAGTCCGTCACCCTCCTCCGCCCACTTCCTCGGCCGTTGGACCACCCACGCGTTAATTTGTCCAGTTTTGCGGTGGACATCCATGGCATTCGAGCAGGATAATAAATGTAATATGGCAGCAATGAGAGCGAAACGATGTAGCGGGACTGTTGCCTCCGATGCTGCATGCACAATTAGGCCCGAGGGGGCTGCCCAGCCACCCACGAAAACAATGATTAATGAGCAGTTGCAGAAACAACAGCAACAACAGCAACATCGGCAAACGGCAATCATACATCATTCGGTTAAGTTCAGTTGAGCGAAGTTGAAGGCCGAACGGGACAGCAATTGCAACGACACCAGCAACTGGCAACCTGTCACAATTGCAACCTGCAACAAGTTCATGGCATTTGTCGCCCGTCGTCGCCGTCGTCGAGTTTTCCACTTCACTGAGCATGCGCGACGCATCCACAGCTGCAGGCAACAGCGACGACGGCAGAAGCAATAACTGCAGCGGCACCCTCAGCAGCAACAGCTGTGCCAATCGTGCAGCAAATCAAGCGACCACTTTTGCACGGGTTATCCACTGCGAAAAAAAGCTATTACCAGGCAGTGTCAAAAGTAAAAGAATATGAATTTGAAATTCCTTTACTATTTTTCACTTCTCGATGAGAAGGATTAAGGACACCTCTATAAAGGATGGTTCGTGCATATAACCTGTGTGTTTTTGAAACGTTGTCGACATTGAGAATCTAGTTACAACTAGATGTGCTATTTTACAAGTGTAAGTTACTCAGTGAATAAATCGGGTGGAGACCGCCGCGCCCCTGGCACTGATATCGCGTATTGCACAAACACAAAGGTGCCGGCTTAATGAACAGGTGGCTCGGCTCAGCCGCTGGCTGCTGACTCAGCTCCACTTGGCCCAGAGCATTGAACCTGCTCATGAGTACAATTACTTCCAATCAATTTGCATAATCATTGGAATCTCTTTAAAAGATAACACAAAACACAATAAACACGCTGTGGATCTTTTGTTCATGTGATTAATTACTAACTAGTCTGCTGGGATGTTTAGTACAATCAAAAACATTAGTTATTTTAAAATTTGAAGATCATAACTGGAAATTCTCTCAAATGAATTCCTCTACACATGTCCCCACACTTTTCCCGCAATCAACAGATTTCCAGACAAATTTCTTATTTACTCTCATCAGGGCTTTGCTATGCACTCGATGGCAAGGACTGCATCAATCAGCGAGCAGCCGGCCAAATCGCATTAAAAAGCTCAAATCGTTTAGATTTGTGACACTAAGCAGCAGCACCACCCACTTAGCCGCCCACAGCACCACCCTTGGCCAGAATCACGGCCACAGAACTACCACAGTCGCAACCACTGCGGAAGCCTGGCAACAATAACGAAATCCAACCAAGAAATTGTGCAGATTTAGCATGACAAGTGAAAGTAAATAAAGTGAGCGGTTGGAGGGGGCTGCGGGAGAAAGGGCGAGGGCAGCCTGTGGCCAGGGATTTCTCCTCGTATTGAGCTGGCACTTTATGCAAAGAATGACGCACATATTTCACTCACAAAACTCGGTGTTGGCTTAATGCGCTAGGAAAACACGCCAAGAAGTTGCAGCCCACAACGGAACGGAACTTGTTGCAACACACAGATCAGAAGAGTAATGGACGAAGTGGAGGGAGGGGCAGGGAAATGGAATTGTAAGACGGCGAAATTGAAAAGCGAAATGCGGGCATTTGCATAAATTCAGTTCACGGCAAACGGGCGGCTATTGAACGGGAAGCGACGGTGATAATGATAAGACCGGCACTCAGGGGCAGAGGAGTATATCCGAGCTGCTCACTTGGCTATTTTAAGTCCAGAATGTTGGTTGTATTCCAACATTCGCACTTTTACACTCATAGAAATTTTTCCTAAATACTAGAAAAGTCGCCCTAAAACCGAGGTCGCCCTAAAACTACGAAAAATTTTCTGATTATACAGGTGGCTAGCCCTAAATATTCGAAAAATCGCCATGGAAAATATTTTTTAGGGTTAGTTTTTTCAAAAAGGCAAATTTGTCCTATATTTTAGGGCGAATTTTTATGAGTCGACTCCAAAAGTAATTCCTTCTTTTTAGGGCGAAATCGCCCTATAACGTTGAACAAAAAAGCACAAAAAATTACCCTAAAAACTACCAAGATTCAAACGAATTTTAATGGATACATACCTTCATGTAAAACATGTTATGAACATGTGTGTGTAGTTGACAGGTCAAAACAAGTGAGTTAGAAAATCTACCTAACTTCACAGGCGAATCGCCTTAAAAATCGCACCAAAAGTTTGAAAACGGGTAGCCCAGCGGGCTAAGCACTCGCACTTTCAGATTTGCTGTTTGAAAATACAGGTCGTGGGTTCGATTCCTGTGTGGGTCAACACTTTTTTTTTTTGTTATTAGAGTTTTTATTACTAGTTAAGTTTTTTCGTCCGCATGTTAAATTTAAAGTAGTCTTTAAACCTTAAATAAATATGGAAATTCTGAGTTTAAAGACTAATTTATGTTAAGCATGCGAAGGAACGGCCCGAAGTATCCCAGCCATCAGCAAAAAAATACAAGTTTTTGTTTGTATAACTTAGACCGCAAGAAAATAAGATGTGTACAGTGTTTGTACGTTGCTTAGCGCGATGGGAATGTGGTGCAGCGCTAGAGCGTTAGACTCCAGCTCGAGAGGCCGTGGGTTCGATCCCGCGTAGTGACACCTAATGTTTTTCTCAAGTAAGTTGTTTTTTCTCCTTATATATATCTCCTAAATTCGATTACAAAGATGATTTTTCAGTTATAACCGGCGGTTATACAAGTCTGCTGCGTCCTGCCCCCAACGGCAACGTCCAATATAGCGCCGACAATTCAACAAATAAATTAGCTGAAACGATGTTCGTGTGTGTGTGTGTATGTGTTGAGTCCAGTTCCCAGGAAATATCAACCACCCATAACCCCCCCCCCTCGACGAAAAATTAATTGATATTTTTGCTTTTATTTGGTTTTATTTTTATGGCGATTCGCCTTCAAAAATAGAAAAAAATTTTTAGGGCGATTCGCCCTAGATTTGTTGCCTAGTCGCCATTGACCCCCGTTTTAGGGCGATTTTCCTTGTTTTTAGGGCGATTTTACCGGAAAATTTCTATGAGTGTAGGATGCAATTAGGTTTCTAACGAAAAAGAGGTACATTTCACTTAAATAATATGTTTCTAAAAATAAATGTTTTCTGCACGCCTTAGAAAAAAATGTAAGCTTCTTGCCTAAACAGCCATTATCTATACACACAAAAAAAGAACACGTCGCGGTTAAATCGATATGCGCATGGTAAGTTTCTGCCATATCGTTTTTAACGTGCAATACCGATTTCTCTCTCTCGGAGACTTGAAATAGAGCGAGATAGCGCTTATAGTTACATGCGTGGGAGGGAGAGCTTGTCAAGTCAAAATTGATACCACATAACGTGAAATCGATCATCTTTTTATATCAAGTTTTTTTTGGGAGTATAGACTTTTGACTTTCGCCCTTATTTCTCATGAGACAGATATGTTATTTCGTTTTTACAATTTTTAAGTGATTTTCTAACAATTTCAGTTGTTCATATACCAGTTTGCTGGCAGCACTGACAGCGAGAAGCTCTGGCCAGGACAGGTGCGAAATAATAGCCCGCTTTTGTGAGCCATCCATTTTTGATCTGCCGCCCGGGAAAATGGGAGTTTCGGGCGGCAATTGGTGTGGGCGTGTCTGAGGATTTAACGGACTCGGTGCTACGCCTAAAACTATGCAACGCACAAGCAAATGTGTTGAAAATCCTTTTCTGTTAAGGATTTGTTGTTAGTGTTGACGCCTTCGCAGCGGCTTTTGTTGGCTCACACATATGGGCGTGTGTGCTCTTCTGGAAGTGCATGTGTGCGGTTTTGTGCCGCTTCAAATTGCATTAGTGTTGAAAGCAGCAACAAGCACAAAAAAGCCTCAGCTCAGTGCGGAGAAAATCCAGTCCCGGTCTGTCCCTTTCCGCCCTTCTCAGCTCGCAGCCATGTCGCCTCTCATCGTCCTTTGTTTGCTTTACATCAGGACATCGTCAACGGATTTCGCCTTTTTGCATTCTGATCTGATCTACCACTCGCACCCTAAACCGCTGCGCAGCCTTTATTTGGCTGAGGGGAGCGAGAGGGGCAAGGGACAAAGGACAAGGGCGGTAGACAGTGTGTGAAATGGCTGTAATGCTGCTACTTTCGCCTGGCTTTGGGTAAGCCTCCTCTGGCTGGCAAGGCGACTCAGATGAAGGCTGCAAGTTGCAAGTTGCTGCACTTGGCGAAAAGTCTTACAAATTTGAATAATTTCAACTGCCATTGGTTTTAAAGGAGCCTTTAAATAACTACTCTTTAAAGTACAAACAAGAAAGTAAGTTACCTTCGGCCAGCCGAAGTTTATATGTATACCCTAGCTGGTATGCCTATTTAAAACGTTGTTTTTAAATTGTCAAAAATCAACACGCCTACTTCCTACAAAGTTACAATGCTTTTTCAATTATTTTTTTGACTATTCCTATGGGAGCCATAAGATATAGTGGTCCGATCCGACATATGTACTACCTGCAATAGAAAGGAGACTTTTGGGAAAGTTTCATCGCGATAGCTTTAAAACTGAGAGACTAGTTCGCATAGAAACGGACAGACGGACAGACGTATTCACTGCGTTGCAAACACCTGACTGAAATTATAATACCCCTGCAAGGGGTATCGACTCGTCTAGTGATGCTGATCAAGAATATATATGTATACTTTATAGGGTCGGAAACGTCTCATTAACTGCGTTGCAAACTTCTGACTGAAATCATAATACCCTCTGCAAGGGTATAAAAACTGAAATGCAATTTTGTAAAAGAAATAATTTTTCTCAGTGCCTTGGCCCTCTACAAGTTGCATTCCGTATGCTGCATGCGAAATTCAAGCCGAGTCCCCAAAGTTGGCCAGCAGCATCATCCATCATTTAGCATTCGTTGGGTGACACAGACGGCATCGCAGTGTGTGTAATTAAAAATGTCAACGCACAATGGGTTTAGGTGTTGGCCATGCAATCACTGGTGGCTCACAGGCAACTCAATTCCTGCCGGGCCCCACACAATGCCAGCAAATGAGGCACTGCATCCGAAATGGAAACTGCAATTGCAATTGGCAGCGATAAGGTTTTCTAATGCCTTTCTGCTCGAAAGTCTTCCTCTTTTGGTTTAAGATTATACCCTGCATATTTTAGGAAATGGGAAAATTAATCCTCTTTATGCCTTTTGTCTCATACCACCGCTCAGTCATTTCTATCTTTGGTTCTCTGCGGCACATGTGCACACACCCAGTCGCAAATAGAGCACTCACACACCTTGGCCACATTCATCTTGGCCGTCCGCCGACTGCAGACAAACATTTTTCGCAAATTAAATGAAAACACCTGATGATATTGGGAGCAATAGCTTCCGTCTCCTTCGCGGTGAAGCCTGAGCTCCAACAGATTTCTTTTCTGACGTATTTTCTTTTTTCTACACACATTTTTTAGGGCTGGGTATTTTCAAATTCGAGCTCTGCACCCAACCACACTCAATGGTTTTGCTCTCATTTTTCATTCATTTTTTCGCAATTTGTTAGTCAGAAAAAGAAAAGCAAACAATGTCCTATTGCAGCAGGGAAAACAAAAACCGACAGAAAACAAAACACAAAAGCAGAGGCAGCTGAAACAAATGGTCGCCACGTTCCCCAATCCTTCAGGCCAAATTTGTCTGTGCAAATGTGTTCAAAAATTAGGGGCCAACAAAACCAAAACACTTTAACGAAATTAGTTTGCTCACTCCCACAGCAGAGACGTCTGATCCATACTAACGAGTTGAAGTTCGGCCTTGAACTGCGACTGCGCAACGGCTGTTAATAAAAAACCAAAAGACGCTTTAGAAGACTCAGTCCAAAAAATACAAAAAAAAAACAAAGACGTTAAAGAACAACAGAAGAAGTACACAAAAGCCCTGGAATTTAACTGAAGACTTTTGTTGTCGATTTTGTTTGGCTTGGCTCTCTCATTTCACGGCTTGCCTGGCAATAAATGAGCTCCATCATAGTGTGAAATTGAATACGCAGAGTACAAAAAAAGGCCGAAAACTTTAAAAACAACACTGGAACCCAAAACTGGGGGGATCAAGTGCTTGTTCAGCATCTACGCCATATTCGGATTAATCCAGCAGCGAATTGTTCTAGAAATTAATATTGAAAACTGTTTATGGCATTGTTTTAATCGCCTGTCGAAGTAGCTTATATCTAGAAATACATATGTATATACCAGTGGCGGATCCAGGATTTTGTTGTGGGGGGTGATATCAGAACAATTTTTTTGTTGCATACTTTTTGAGTACCAAAATTTCTTTCATTTTTCACCCGAGTGGGGGGTGATATATCACCCATATCACCCCCCGTGGATCCGCGCATGGTATATACTCTAAAACTCTAACCCAAACTAAAACTATCAACATGTGTAACTGGAATCATTCTTTTAATATAAAGTTTAAACAACTAATATTAGGTTGGCCTTTAAATATGTGAAATAATTTGGGACTGCAGCATCAGAAATATAAAGTTTAGCTGCGCGACTCACTGCCTATCTACGGATTGACCATTTCGGGTTCTTTACATCCTTTTTCGTAGACATCTACTCGGTTATTAATAAATTTGTTAAGCCTGCGTAATGAGGGTCTCGGCCTCCGAGACTTTTCTGCCTCCATTTTGAGCTGTCTTGTTGATTATTTTTTTGTCTGTTGGTGGTTTATTTTGTTGTGCTTTTTTGGTCATGCCGGGCAACGAGTGTTAATGACATCTGAACAACAAGAACGAGTTTCGGGCCTCGGAGTGACTCTTTTCGGTCTTTCTGTCAGGCGTTGAAAAATGTTTGTGCATGAGAAATTGCCCTGGCCTGCGCCGCTGCAGCAGACACATAAATTCTCATTTAGCATCGTCAAATTAATGACTTCGAAATGAGCCCTATCTGCCCGCTCCTTCCGACACCCCCTTGAGTGTAAAAATGCCGTGAAGACGTGCTATTACGCCACAGCTGATCGAGCGCTTACAGGTGATGAGCTCATACCAACTGGAAGTGGAAAAACCTGTCGAGCAACTTACGCGGCTGCCGGCCGGCAAGCGTAAACCAAACTCCCGACCCACTGTAGTACAACTTGCCTCAGACACTGCCACCGCAATAACACTGAATGAAATTATAGACAGCCCCAACAAGGCGGCAACTATTATAGCGCATGTTGTCGCCAGGCAATTTGTATTTTTTTCCACCGAAATTTAGTTGAGTTTTATCCCCATCTAAGCCATGTGAAACTTTTAAGGTTTCTTGTGTCTGCCGCCGCGGCGGCGAAAGGAAACGAAACTTGTTCACTTGCTGTGGGGTTCTTTTTATGGTTTTCCTCGAGGCAGCAACAAGCGGATGTGTCCATTATTTTTTTTGGCTCTATCTTTGGCACTGTCTTAAGTTCGTGGATTTATAAGGAATGAAAATCTGTTCTCAGTTAGGTTCTTACGGGCTTATATACACTTGTACCCGCAAAAATATATTTTTTCAAAATTGGTTTGCAATTACAAAAGCTATGGTATCTAGAATTCAGTTTTAGGGGTTCCATACTGTAAATTGTAAGTTCGCGAAAATCGAACATGAAAATGGGTTTTAAAATGCACTGTCGCTTTATGGAAATGTTTGAATGCACGTTTTTAGAGAATTTTACTACAAACTCATAGAGGTATGCCACTTCAAAATCGGTTAACAATTGCAAAAGCTATGGTATCTGGAAACTCAGTTTTAGGGGTTCCATACTGCAAACCATTTTAAGTTCGGGAAAATCGAACATGAAAATGGGTTTTAAAATGCACTGTCGCTTTATGGAAATATTTGAATGCACGTTTTTAGAGAATTTTACTACAAACTCATAGAGGTATGCCACTTTAAAATCGGTTAACAATTGCAAAAGCTATGGTATCTGGAAACTCAGTTTTAGGGGTTCCATACTGCAAACCATTGTAAGTTCGGGAAAATCGAACATGAAAGTGCGTTCAAAAATGTACTGTCGCTGTTTGGAAATGTTTGAATGCACGTTTATAGAGAATTTTACTACAAACTCATGGAGGTATGCCACTTCAAAATCGGTTAACAATTGCAAAAGCTATGGTATCTGGAAACTCAGTTTTAGGGGTTCCATACTGCAAACCATTTTAAGTTCGGGAAAATCGAACATGAAAATGGGTTTTAAAATGCACTATCGCTTTATGGAAATATTTGAATGCACGTTTATAGAGAATTTTACTACAAACTCATGGAGGTATGCCACTTCAAAATCGGTTAACAATTGCAAAAGCTATGGTATCTGGAAACTCAGTTTTAGGGGTTCCATACTGCAAACCATTGTAAGTTCGGGAAAATCGAACATGAAAGTGCGTTCAAAAATGTACTGTCGCTTTATGGAAATGTTTGAATGCACGTTATTAGAGAATTTTACTACAAACTCATAGAGGTATGCCACTTCAAAATCGGTTAACAATTGCAAAAGCTATGGTATCTGGAAACTCAGTTTTAGGGGTTCCATACTGCAAACCATTTTAAGTTCGGGAAAATCGAACATGAAAATGGGTTTTAAAATGCACTATCGCTTTATGGAAATATTTGAATGCACGTTTTTAGAGAATTTTACTACAAACTCATAGAGGTATGCCACTTTAAAATCGGTTAACAATTGCAAAAGCTATGGTATCTGGAAACTCAGTTTTAGGGGTTCCATACTGCAAACCATTGTAAGTTCGGGAAAATCGAACATGAAAGTGCGTTCAAAAATGTACTGTCGCTTTATGGAAATGTTTGAATGCACGTTATTAGAGAATTTTACTACAAACTCATAGAGGTATGCCACTTCAAAATCGGTTAACAATTGCAAAAGCTATGGTATCTGGAAACTCAGTTTTAGGGGTTCCATACTGCAAACCATTTTAAGTTCGGGAAAATCGAACATGAAAATGGGTTTTAAAATGCACTATCGCTTTATGGAAATATTTGAATGCACGTTTATAGAGAATTTTACTACAAACTCATGGAGGTATGCCACTTCAAAATCGGTTAACAATTGCAAAAGCTATGGTATCTGGAAACTCAGTTTTAGGGGTTCCATACTGCAAACCATTGTAAGTTCGGGAAAATCGAACATGAAAGTGCGTTCAAAAATGTACTGTCCCTTTATGGAAATGTTTGAATGCACGTTTTTAGAGAATTTTACTACAAACTCATAGAGGTATGCCACTTCAAAATCGGTTAACAATTGCAAAAGCTATGGTATCTGGAAACTCAGTTTTAGGGGTTCCATACTGCAAACCATTGTAAGTTCGGGAAAATCGAACATGAAAGTGCGTTCAAAAATGTACTGTCGCTGTTTGGAAATGTTTGAATGCACGTTATTAGAGAATTTTACTACAAACTCATAGAGGTATGCCACTTCAAAATCGGTTAACAATTGCAAAAGCTATGGTATCTGGAAACTCAGTTTTAGGGGTTCCATACTGCAAACCATTGTAAGTTCGGGAAAATCGAACATGAAAGTGCGTTCAAAAATGTACTGTCCCTTTATGGAAATGTTTGAATGCACGTTTTTAGAGAATTTTACTACAAACTCATAGAGGTATGCCACTTCAAAATCGGTTAACAATTGCAAAAGCTATGGTATCTGGAAACTCAGTTTTAGGGGTTCCATACTGCAAACCATTGTAAGTTCGGGAAAATCGAACATGAAAGTGCGTTCAAAAATGTACTGTCGCTGTTTGGAAATGTTTGAATGCACGTTATTAGAGAATTTTACTACAAACTCATAGAGGTATGCCACTTCAAAATCGGTTAACAATTGCAAAAGCTATGGTATCTGGAAACTCAGTTTTAGGGGTTCCATACTGCAAACCATTGTAAGTTCGGGAAAATCGAACATGAAAGTGCGTTCAAAAATGTACTGTCGCTTTATGGAAATGTTTGAATGCACGTTTTTAGAGAATTTTACTACAAACTCATAGAGGTATCCCACTTCAAAATCGGTTAACAATTGCAAAAGCTATGGTATCTGGAAACTCAGTTTTAGGGGTTCCATACTGCAAACCATTGTAAGTTCGGGAAAATCGAACATGAAAGTGCGTTCAAAAATGTACTGTCGCTTTATGGAAATGTTTGAATGCACGTTATTAGAGAATTTTACTACAAACTCATAGAGGTATGCCACTTAAAAATCGGTTAACAATTGCAAAAGCTATGGTATCTGGAGACTCAGTTTTAGGGGTTCCATACTGCAAACCATTGTAAGTTCGGGAAAATATAACATGAAAGTCCGTTCAAAAATGTACTGTCGCTTTATGGAAATGTTTGAATGCACGTTATTAGAGAATTTTACTACAAACTCATAGAGGTATTCCACTTCAAAATCGGTTAACAATTGCAAAAGCTATGGTATCTGGAAACTCAGTTTTAGGGGTTCCATACTGCAAACCATTGTAAGTTCGGGAAAATCGAACATGAAAGTGCGTTCAAAAATGTACTGTCGCTTTCTGGAAATGTTTGAATGCACGTTTTTAGAGAATTTTACTACAAACTCATAGAGGTATCCCACTTCAAAATCGGTTAACAATTGCAAAAGCTATGGTATCTGGAAACTCAGTTTTAGGGGTTCCATACTGCAAACCATTGTAAGTTCGGGAAAATCGAACATGAAAGTGCGTTCAAAAATGTACTGTCGCTTTATGGAAATGTTTGAATGCACGTTTATAGAGAATTTTACTACAAACCCATGGAGGTATGCCACTTCAAAATCGGTTAACAATTGCAAAAGCTATGGTATCTGGAAACTCAGTTTTAGGGGTTCCATACTGCAAACCATTGTAAGTTCGGGAAAATCGAACATGAAAGTGCGTTCAAAAATGTACTGTCGCTGTTTGGAAATGTTTGAATGCACGTTATTAGAGAATTTTACTACAAACTCATAGAGGTATGCCACTTCAAAATCGGTTAACAATTGCAAAAGCTATGGTATCTGGAAACTCAGTTTTAGGGGTTCCATACTGCAAACCATTGTAAGTTCGGGAAAATCGAACATGAAAGTGCGTTCAAAAATGTACTGTCGCTGTTTGGAAATGTTTGAATGCACGTTATTAGAGAATTTTACTACAAACTCATAGAGGTATGCCACTTCAAAATCGGTTAACAATTGCAAAAGCTATGGTATCTGGAAACTCAGTTTTAGGGGTTCCATACTGCAAACCATTGTAAGTTCGGGAAAATCGAACATGAAAGTGCGTTCAAAAATGTACTGTCCCTTTATGGAAATGTTTGAATGCACGTTTTTAGAGAATTTTAATACAAACTCATAGAGGTATGCCACTTCAAAATCGGTTAACAATTGCAAAAGCTATGGTATCTGGAAACTCAGTTTTAGGGGTTCCATACTGCAAACCATTGTAAGTTCGGGAAAATCGAACATGAAAGTGCGTTCAAAAATGTACTGTCGCTTTATGGAAATGTTTGAATGCACGTTTTTAGAGAATTTTACTACAAGCTCATAGAGGTATCCCACTTCAAAATCGGTTTACAATTACAAAAGCTATAGTATCTAGAAACTCAGTTTTAGGGGTTCCATACTACAAACCATTGTAAGTTCGGGAAAATCGAACATGAAAGTGCGTTCAAAAATGTACTGTCCCTTTATGGAAATGTTTGAATGCACGTTTTTAGAGAATTTTACTACAAACTCATAGAGGTATCCCACTTCAAAATCGGTTTACAATTACAAAAGCTATAGTATCTAGAAACTCAGTTTTAGGGGTTCCATTCTGCAAACCATTCTAAGTTCGGGAAAATCGAACATGAAAATGGGTTTTAAAATGCACTGTCGCTTTATGGAAATATTTGAATGCACGTTATTAGAGAATTTTACTACAAACTCATAGAGGTATGCCACTTCAAAATCGGTTAACAATTGCAAAAGCTATGGTATCTGGAACTTAGTTTTAGGGGTTCCATACTGAAAACCATTGTAAGTTCGGGAAAATCGAACATGAAAATGGGTTTTAAAATGCACTGTCGCTTTAAGGAAATATTTGAATGCAAGTTTTTATAGAATTTTGCTACAAACTGATAGAGGTATGCCTCTTCAAAATTGGTTTATATTCACCGAAGTTGTTGAATCTAGAAATTTAGTTCTAGGTAAATGATGAACGAACGCTTTGTTCAATTGCTCGGTCACCTAGACTGATTGTTTCGTTCAGTACCTGCAAATGCGGTAGCATTAGTACTTGCCATAAAACAAAGGCGATTCTCAACTACCCGTCGAATGCAAATTGAAGAAGCGGAACGATTTTTAATGTCTGATTAGCATGCGACTATTAATAGAGGCGACTCGATGCAGGGAGGCAGCAGCTCTAAGTGAATTTTGCGGCACGTAGACTAGCCAGCACCTGAGGGCCGTTGCTGGAGGAGATGGATGATGACACTTCGGTCGTGCTCCTCGAAGACTCACACAATAATTAGCAATGAAATCACGTGCAAGTGGCTGGCTTTTGGGCTGCGGGTTAGCAGCTGCCAATTTCAATTAAACCCAAGAAGCAGCCGGCCAACTGGTCGTCGTGTCCCAGGAGGAGCTTTTAAATGAGCGCCGTGACTAATTACAAATTAAATTGACAGAAAACGTGTTTAACGTGCTGCATTTTCACGTCTACATAATTTATGAGTCGGCCCTTTTGGCGCAGGACCTTTTTCGAAGCCCCCAGAAGGTATAAGCCGCCAGTCAAACGGTCAGCTGCAGGTGTAACTAACGGACAGCTCAGCTTTTAGCCCTGCTCCCTGGCTTTGGGTGCAACAAGTTAAGCCGTTGCTGACGTGTTGAATGGCCAGCGTTTTAGTTGCTGCACCTTTGACATCCGCATATATGCACAGGCAGGAGTATATGTATAGTACATATGTGTGAACTGCCAGCCAGCTTAGTCCTAGCACGGACACAAGCACGACGCACAGATATCAGCAATTAGTTGGCTGGCTTTGCCTCTATATCTTTTAACCTTTTCGTTTTTGTGGAGCTGAAATTTAATCCGGTTCATTTGCAGTTCACAGCGCTTTCACTTGTCCGGCTGAATAGGAAATATGAGTTTGAATGGAACAAGTTTACACTGCAATCTGCGAGGATGGGTTTTCATAATTCCCGGGGCTATGACAATTTTCTTCTTAATTCCTACTACATATTATTAAATTAATCGTTTGAAAATCGCTTGCCTTAGTTTTACGTTATACTGCGTCTATTCCCATAGCCCAGGTAAATGGATATGGATAGTCCTGAGAAGGATGCAGACGTGGCCATCAAACCTATCCACACCCACGCAATAAGCGGAAAATCAGAACAGAACAGCTAGTGAGGCCAACGCAGACAACCTTCCTGCAGCTCGAAATTGGTTATACGCCCGAGTTTGACACGCCTCCGACAGCTTTTCTCCTCTCTATGAGCAGGGCATGTGTTTGCTGGGTGCGGGGAACAGCGAGACGTCGTGTAGTTTTAATTAATTTAATTTCACGCTCATAAAATCCCAAACAATGTGAAAAACTCGTACACACATGGCGGGGAAAAGCGCGTGAGCCGCGCGGAAAAGTTCGTTTCGGATTTTGATAGAGATAGAGATCCACAGGAGAGAAGCGGGCAAAGTTGTGCCCAGATGAAGGCTCTAAAATTGTCCTGTCAGCGGGTTGTCCGCCTGCATATGACAAGGAGCGTAATTAACACGAAACCCACACTTGCCACCCAGCTGAATTTGTCATAATTGAATTGCAGCGGAAATAGTTATTGGGGAACCAGCAGACGGGCAGGGGGCAGGGGGGTTGGGGGTGACCCCCTTTGCGGCTTCAAACTGAGATCGCTGGGCCAGTGAGTCGAGAGCCAGCGATCGACAGCAATTGAAGGCACTTAGCGCGTATCCGTGTCACTTAGTTGATTACTCGACTGCTCTTGAATGTGGAGTGCTCGACTGGCTGCCTTTCTGGGTTTGCCACGAGAAACTGCCACACGCGAAGGGAAATCTAGCTGCTAAACCCAAGTGGAAAGCCACAAATTACAGTGACACATAAGTTAAATGAGTTTGCTGACAATTTGGAAATCATAAAGCAGCTGGCCGTATCGAAGCCTAACTTTTCTAATACATTTAAGCTATTGGTTTTATAAAAAATATATTCCCTAATACTTCTCTAAATACTTAACAACTTTTACTACTTATAATTTGTGTCTCTATTATAGAATACGATTTATTAATATTTTATAGCTATTGAGCCACACAAAAGGGGCCTGAGAATGGAAACTTAACTCTTTAATAAATACATCGGACATTTTTCGACGAATTTTTAAGTGCATTCGTAAGAGCGCCAATAATTTTGTTTATTGCTTTGCACACGTATGTACAAATAAGTGTAATTCTTTTAGATTGATAATGTTTTGGTCTGCTGATCCGCATAATAAACACAACCAGTGAAGTGAAAAAAAGAACAGGGAAAGACAAAACACGAGCTGAAAGTATAATTTGCAAGCATCACCATTTTCTGCAGAAAATTTAAAACGTTACCATGCTAAAAACTTCTCATATATTCTATTCGACTTAAAGATCATGTGAATACATTAGAAAAAGGAACTGTGAAGAAGAAACGCCGTTCGTGTGGATTGTGCAATTTCCAAGAAATCTCGGATGATCAAATGTTGATTTCTGGCTCACTTTGTTTTCGTACTCATGCATAAATATTTAGCTGACGGGTCCCCTTGTGAATGTGGGCTCTTCCATGTGATGATCATGAATTCCCATGTCTGCCTTTTAAATGTATCTCTTTTCCTGAGTCGATCATGCTCCAGTTTGGTGTCTGGCATCTGTTTATTTATCTATGGAAAATTACTTCGCCTCTCTGTGAGTTTGGACTATATCCAGAGAATTCGTATTTCAGATTCAAGTTGTGATAAAGTTGGGAAAAATAAATTATTTAGGAAATCTGACCCATAACGATTGGGAACCAACATCATAACTTGATTAGATATGGGTGAATACCGGAATAGTCAATTGCACAATTGCTGTGATTAATAAGACCCGCCAAGGCGTTGATCACACCGCAAGATTTCTCTTCGCTACTCGCTCCCGTTGAATCTCGAACCTCATTAAGGCAATTTTCCTATTAGCAACGGCACCAGTTGGGGGAGTGAGATCTTTCGTTGGCATAATTTATAGTTTCTATTTGCGGTCAATTAAACATCCATCTTGGCTCGCTCTGATAACCCGAAGCGATGACGTTGCTGCCGTGCCACCGAGAGAGTCGCACACCCAGCATTTGGCAGACGTCCAAGCAACATGCATAGAAATCCCCGGCCAACATTCCCAGTACAACCAACAAAGTAGCTGTGGCCAATGCCACCTGTTGGATGCAAAGTGCCCTGGCCGTCTGTCAGGTCTCGGGCTCTCTGCTTCGCCCTCCGGAATTATCATCATCATCCGTCAGTCAGCCAGATATACATATCTTCCCTTCTGTGGGACAATGCAGAGACATTTCTCGTGCATGGAGAGCCCACAAGCAACCGCACTAGGAAAATGCTACATTTTGGCTGGCAAATCACGCAAATGAAATGCACAAAATATGCGCCATTTATAACCTCCCTCCGGCTGTGGCACCCAGTACCGTACGTGTGGCAGTCTGGCTAGAAATGTGGGAGAAATTATGAGGCAACAGGCAAGGGGAGCACAGTTCCTACCCAAGAAAACCAAAGACGTTGCACACACGTTTCAGCCGGGAAAAGACGGCTGTCTCATGTCCACCCCCACTTTCTCAACCTCAATCCCCCTGGCCACACTCAATTGCGCGCTAATTTAGCGCGGCTCGCACTTAATAATTTCTTTTCATAATTGAGTAAAAGGCAGAAAAAAAGCGAGAGAGAAAAATAAACGCTAGGAAAAACGAACCGGTGGGGCTGACACAAGGCAACTGCGGTTGAAATCGAGGGCTGACCGAGGATTTCACAAAATATATTGCTGGATTTTCCCAAAACGAAATTATAGAACAACTTTTTTTCTGCCAAATAAAAGTTATTCTCACAAAAACATTACAAGAAATAAAAAAGATCGTACATTTACGATTTAAAATGGGATATTTTGATTTCAAAAGCCTGACATAAATGAAAGCGTACAAATCGCGTACAAATTCACCAGCTACCCTCGAAAATGTCACTTAAATTAACAACAATCGCACACACACAAAATATTCCGTCTTCTATGATCGTCGCTCATTCCACTTTTCCCGTTTCCAGATTTAGGACAAATACATTTGGATGAGGAAAGGCAATGTATACTATTCACCTTAATCAGAACCAAATATACTTTGAAGTTGGGCAAGCAGAGGCAGCAATTAGGAAAGGATCATCCTTCTTAAAAAAAATAGGCCTAAGTAGGTGAAGCATTATAGACCAAAATACAACTCTGCCCATCGGGTCGTTTGTCTCCTTTGTTGCAAATGATATCCAGACAAGTTAGGGGCAAATTTGCTGGCAATTAATTTCCAATTGCGGGGGCCTATTGATGACACTTTGAGCAACGACTTAATTGGGCATCGGTTACACGCAACAAGAGAAACAAAAGCCCCAAACCCACACACACGCGGCCATTTGAGTTGGGAAAAGACATTAGTAAAACATAATGCGTTTGTCGATTAATCAACTGTCCAAATAGAAGCAGTTAGGGTCGTGGTTTTCGTGGCTCCCTTCGGCTTGCTTAACTAATTTATAGGATTTTTATCCAGGATGCGAGTGTGTGACCCACTCGAATTGGGGGGCGTGATAATTGCACTATAAAAATGCGCAACTGGGGAAAATAAATTAGCCGTTTTCTGTTGCTCTTGTTGCTGTTTTTCGTCGACGGCAAAATAAATCTCAATTTATATGAAAATCGATTACGTTGCGCATTATTAATTATTTAAAAGGTTTCACGGAAACGGGCAGGAAGTTGCTCGCTTTCTGCTGTTTGCCGTCCCCTCGGGTAATTAATAAATAAATTAATGGCCAAAATGATTCCGACTTACGTTTTCTTTTTCCTCGTAGTGCAAACTTACCTGAAAGCAGAAAAAAGAGAAAAGGCAAAATTAAATTTCATTGTAAGTAAATGTTATATGAGCATAAATTATGGCATTTATGAGTTAAGTTTGAAATTGAAAATTCATCAAAACGAGGGTATAAATCACTGACAAGAATGTGCGAAAATAATATCAATTTTTTTGTTGCGCTTTTCCTTTGTTCAATTTATTAGTGTCAAAATGCCAACAAAAGCGGAGTATCCCTTTGGCCAGGCGGCAGGACAAAAGCGTCGAATTTATCACGCACCCCTCAGTCACTCCCAGGGTTCGGTTCGCCCCCAACATGTAACAATGATAACTTGCCCAGCCGTGTGTGGTGGCCATTGTGCGTCTTTTGGACTCTTTTGTGTCTCATAAGTCATTTCGCCCAGCTCAAATAATTCATAATCGATTCTCAAAGCGCTCAACGCATCCCCTGGCTCTTCGTCTTCCCTTCCCTTTCCTTTCCCCGCGTTCGAGTTTGCTCTGGAGACAAGTTCGTTAGGTTGGCTAGGCGAAAAAGGAGGTCCAACATTTACTTATGAAAATCAAAGTGAGTCCTGGGATTGCCGGAAAGTGGAGAGTGGGAACAGAAACAGAAGCCAGTGGGTGGAGGTCGAGAAGTGGGGGTAATGGCTGGAACAAGACAAACACGGCACGCTCGCTGAATTTCTATTAAGCCAAATAACTCAAAAGTAATTGCCCGGGCGTTGTCGAGGTAGCAATTGCACTCAACTTCGCAAGTGGAGCCCCAACATGAACATCCCGGGATCATCAATATGTGCACCTTAATGGATGCTTAAATAAATTATAACTTCAAATTGCGATTGCCGAGCGCTCTCCTCCTTTGGCAGGGCCACCAACAGAAGTTGTTCTAGTAGCGGCACGTACGGGCTAAATACATTACGCCCAACTGCAGTTGTGCGAACATATTTACACGTGATTCGGCACCCCTGAAAAATCTCTAAAAAAAAACAAACAAATTTGCTGGGGAGCTTTCTCAATCATTCTTTCGCCGCGGCTTACCACTGCCACAGTTGGAGCAACAGATCATTAAAATTTTATTAGCCACATTTCACCTCGAAAGATAATGCTCGTTTTAAACTTATAAATTAATCTATATTATAAAATCTATACAATGCCGTTAAGAATACAAATTATTTGTTGCAAAAAGTAAGCTGTTTTTAGGCTTAAACAGTGCGTAGCATACATCACAGCTACTGGCCGGCTAATTGGTCTGCGTAAACGCTATTAGCGAGTAGGGAGACACCCGATGAAGTGACCCCGCAGCATAGCTCCCTGATCTCCCATCTGCCCGGGTCTGCTGGTGCTCTTTAAACGGGTTAGCAGCTGCTCTGACAGCAGGAGCGACCTCATTGCACTCGAGAGCGCAATCGTTTAGCAACGTGCTGCAAGCCAAAGGAGCAAAATGAGCCAAGGAGCCGAAGGAAGCAAGGCTTGCATACAAATTGGCGCACGTGTGCGAGAGCTAGGTGGAAGAATATTGTTGAAAGCCGTGCCACAACACGCACACAAGCACAGCCCGAACACACACTAGCACGCGCAGAGTGGGTCAAACGTGAGCCTTTCAAATGCTAAATGGACATTGCTTAATTCCATATTCCATTGCCCCAAGGAGCTCCCGCTCTGAGCTTGTGCAGCTCAGCCATCATAATAGCTCATTATGCTGCTGCTGCTGTTGTCGTTGCCTCCCAAAGTTCATTAGCTAAAAGGCCGTCAAACCCATCAACAAGCTGCAGCACTAAGACGGAGTTGAAGATATTGCCAAGACTTTGGTCTGGCGAAAGCTCTAAACTGATTTCTTCCACAAATCAAAACCGGATATATTCTAAGGTGTCGGGAAAAAGAATACTTTTCTAAGGTGGCAATGCATAAAAAATCTGAAAATTGTCTGCAAAATATCACCATCAAATGCTCAAAGCAAATTGATTCAATATTAAATCAGAATACACACTGAACACGCAGGTGAGCATCAAACACATTATAAACCATTTAATACATCATTAGAAGTCAACGGAAATTAATTTGGCTTCGAATAGGCTGGGTGGACGTTGTCTTTAACTTTATCCGACATCTATATCTACGAAGCATCCACACTCTTCTATATGCTCATATCAATTTTATTTTGTTTTCATTTTTATGTCGCGATTTATTTTTGGTTCGGCGTCAAGAACTGCATAACTTGGCCACGCTCCAACCAAACGAACCGACCAAAAGTCAACCCACGCCGAGCGGCTAGAAAATACAATACTTAATATTAAGTAGAATATTCCCCGAAATATTTAAAAAATCATTTTTTATGAGCAACAAGTGTGAGATCAAACGGACAAATAACCCATAGCGTAAATATTTAATTATACATTTTATCATACGGGGAAACAGAACGTAGTTAAAGCTTAAAATTAGGCCCATTCACAAAAATTAAACGGAAAATAAACAAAAATATAAAAATCACAATATTTTATACAAATTTAACAAACTCAACATTTTATTAAATCAAACTACTATTTCAACGAGTAGCTAATATTTATTTCAAGCGGCGCCACTTTGAATGGATAGTTTTGCTAAAGGCGCTCCGAGATTATCCACTTGCGGTTGGCCGCATTCATCTTCGAACAGATTAGCCCCACATTATTACGATCTTTTATACATCGCAAAGTGTGTGTCTGAGTGTGGGGGCTCCTCTACATATATGCCATAAATCTGTGCCATAATTATGGCACTAAAAATATACAAGTTGTTGCATTGTTTATATACCGCAACCAACAACTAAGGCTACATCTATAAGTTCCATTTGGCTACTGTTTCCGGTGATTTTGCAAAAATAAAACAAATTAAAATCACACTTTTAATTCAGCTTTTCATGTTAATTTGAGTGGGTGGGCACAGTAGAGACGAAAATTTATAGTTGACGTTTATTTTATAGAAATAGATCTATGAAACAGGTCATTTATCTTCTCTAAAGGAAACGAACACGACACTATAGGAAAAACTACACGAAAATCGTTCACTTAATGGATATTCACCTTTCTTACTTCTCCTTAATATTTTAAGAAAGTAGCACATGATTTACATTCTACAAAGGGAAGGCGTTTGTTTAATTATGTTGAACTTATTGTTTACTGGGATGGAAGCTGTTTTGCACTGAGCTAATACCGTTAAAATGATTTACAATAGAAAACTTTCTTTTATTAAATTAAATTAAATTAGTGTATGCAAATTCTTGAAAGCCACACGCCTCTCTTACGATTCAATTAATTAAACATTAGCCAGCCTGGCACCCTTGACAAGCAGCCATAAAAGCTGTACATCAAATGGAAAAATGGGAAAGCACCAGTCATAAAAACGTGCAAATGCAACGGCATGTGATGGACAACATTTTCATCTCGAGCAGCAGGCTATGGCAAGCATGGGCCCCTCATAAACCTAGCATGAATTATATATACATTTAATTTGAATGGCGGACAGAAGAATTCATAAGTTTTCATTAGCGCCCAGATTTACACGGCAAATGAGCCATTAAAACGTCTCCAACTATTGACTTATGACCGCCAAGAGGTCCACAGAAAGTTTTCCCAATGCCGCTGGCAGACACACCCAATTATCTGGCAACGTTGTCCTAAGAGCAACATCCAAGACAGCCCCTGAACATGAAAAAGAAATAAAATCGTAAACATTATTTTTAGCCGGCAGGAAAATGCGACCGACTGATATAACTTTCCCAGAGAGGAGGAAAAATGCTCAGTCCGCTGCGAAAACCATTTTTGGAAATGCAGAATTATACGAGTGTATGCCCAAGATACAGGAAATGCCTTATTTAATCCGCTTGGTACCGATGCACTTCATCTAATGAACTGCCAAAGCACACGAGCGTATACACAATATGTGAAAATTGAAACTATATTTACTGTTAATAAAATACAATCGAAAATTCATTTATTTATCTATGGCACGCTGAGAAATTGTAGTGCAAATATTTGCAATTCAATTGCAACGGCAACAAAATGCACAATACTACGACAGAAAAATCAAATCGAAATAAAATGAAATAAAATATAAAAATAACTGGCAGCACACTGACGAGGCTTTTGCTTTTGCCATGCAATGAGAAATATTCTAGGAACTATTCTGACCATACGGACTGACAGACGGGCAAGCCAATAACATTTATATGTACTTTTTCTAAAACCAACAAATGTTCCGAATTCTTTTTGCATTTTCACTGTTGACACTAGATCCACATTTACAGCTGGACTGCTCTTAAATCTACTTAGGATACTAGTTTATAGGAATATAATATTGGAGTGGTGTTCACTTACAGCTTGACTCATGCTAACAACTGTGTAGGCCCTAGACCAACCATAAACAACAAAATTACCTAAAACGAAAAGAAGGGTGAGAAAGAACGTATTTTTCGGGTTGGTTGAGTCGCAAATTATAAGGATATCCTTAACTTAATGTGTCAATATTTTATGGGTTAGTTAGAGCAGTGGGGAAATAGAAACAGGCAGAGGCAGAGATCATGCAAACTTCCGTTGCCAGCAGCAATTGGCAAACTTTTCGTAAACCGCTGACCCTATTTATACGCTTTTGTTTATTTTCGATTGTTTTCGATTCTCGTTGTTATTCGAGTCGTGTTTATTTACACAAGCGTTGGAAGATTTCTTTTTTAAGCGAGCACAAACAGAATTTAATGTTATAAATAAGAAACTCAACAAAATTGTAAAATTCGCCAACAAAAATTAAGCAATTAAAAAGTACATAGTTTAGGAAAGCTATAGTTCAGTATCACCCAACTCAGTGTACTTTTATTCTGTTTCCCCTTTTATTACATTTAAAAAAAACCTTTTCCTTGATTTTTTAAGTTAGATCATTAGGCCTGACAAGGTGAGTCACGAATTTAATAAAACGGGTAAATAGAATTCATTCACAAAATTTTTTACTAAACTACAAACAAGCAAATATAAATCTTTCCAAGCATTTAATAGTGTGTGAAAATGTAATTTGCATAATGCACACACATGTAGGAACTTTTCCATACGTTGTTGATACTCGTTTGTTATTGTGCTGTAATAGTTCTCGTTTGTGAGTGTGGTTAGATTCTTGCCGTTGCTTCTATCTCCTGCTAATAAATCGCTTATCTTATTTGTTGTTATTTACCTCCTCATTTCGTTGTTGTCCGAAAGCAAACACGAATCATCAAAAAGACCACGCACCCTACAAATATAAACTCTCGCAGTCCTTATCTAAAATGCTTAGCTTCCTATCTCCATTGCTCATTCTATTCCCATTAAATGGAACATTTAAAATCTGTGCGAAACTTTATTGATTTTTTACTAGCATTAGCCACGCCTAATGAGTTAAGCACACTCCACACATGGCAACCACTCAAAAATTACTACCATAAATTATTAAATTGATAAAAAGCGTTGGAGTGAGATTAAAGCCAAACGGAAAAAGAATGATTAGTTTGCGTGAGTGACCAGTGGATTCTTTATGCTGTGATTTACTATTGGATTAAAGAAAAAAGAGAAGGTTTGGAAGTTTTTGACGTGTTAGGTCTGCCAAAAAAGTTATTTGTACTGGGAACTATACGAGTTACTTCATATACTAATATACTTAAGCTAATCGGGAAGTTAGGAGCTTAAAAGTTATTTTAATGAAAAAAGAGAAATGAGTTCTAAAAGTTGACCATCAATTGATTTCTGGCTTACGCATTGACTATTCACGTTAACTATAAATAAACGTCGACAAAGTCACGGCGACTAAATATTTATCTTTCAGTATACCCCCTTCTGTTAATATAATTGCCTACTTTTCACAAGTTTTGCATATTTAATTTCAATGGCTGAGCCCAAGTGCATTGACATTTGCGACAACTAGCAAGCAAAAGCGCCCCGAAATAGTTCGCTCCAAGCTCAGACAATCGCCAAGTGCCCGAAGGGCTGGACAGATGAAAGGAGAAATTGGCTCCTGGCTGGCAGCATGCCCGAGTTTGGATGACATCGAGATGAAAAAAATGCCAAATACTTGGGGCACACAATGCCAGAAATCTCAATTATTTAGCCAAACATGTGTTAGCTGTGGCAGTGCTGCATGCCCGGCAATCCCTCAGATACGCGTGCTATGGGAGCGACGACAACAGCAACCTCTTCGAAGCGACGAGTGGTTTTCATCGGGCAAAGCGACAGGCGGCTATAAGTCAAATTGAAATTTTGTCAGCAGACCAAGAAATTATCTAGCCCGACTACAGAATACTCAAACCAGCAAATGCCGGCCAGAAATGTTATTTATTTGAAACAGAAATTTAATTGAAAACACAAATAAATAATGTGGCAAATATAATTCAGAAACCAAATCGAATGGTATGCCAACAAAATGGAAGGATAAAAATCAATTTGCCATAGTGAAAATGAAATATAAAAGGCAAGTATCAAATGTCGCACAAGCACAAACCGTAAGCAGAAATAAAAGCTCTAAAAACAAATCAAATAAATGCTGGAACCAAGGACTACAGAGAGTTTCATCAACTATCCCCAATACTTCAGATTAAATTCTTTATTAAAGAAATTTTCTTTCTTTGCACTAAATAGAGGAAAAGTAACTAAGGGTAAGCAAAGTAAACTAGGCAAACTTGCACATGATTTATTAGCCAGCGTTTTTACACACAAAGAGCAAATATTTTAGCCAACAGATATCACACACACTCTCTGGACCAAACTGCAGTGAATTATGCGAAAGGAACAGCTTAAACCTTATTTAAAAATGCCACTGAGTGGGAAGTAACCTTGGAAAATATCACGGTACCAAGCTACATCAACGAAGAGAGCAGCAACCACAACATCAGTAGCTACATCCTCCACAGAATCAGCAACAGAAACAGCAGCAACATCATCATAACTAGCAACGGCAACACCAGCAGCAGAAACCAGAGCAAAATTGCTGGCAGCAACAGTGCAAAGATTGAATGCAATGCATAAAAGAGCCAAATTCCACACCAAAGAATAGCAACCAGAAAAATTGTACGAGGAAATGCTTAACGCAGACACAAACGGGGCAAAGGAAAAGCGGAGACACAGACACAGACGCAGGAGGAAAACCGAGGAAAGACAGAGAGGGCAATCCTGGGCGAAAATCCCGACCAAAGACAAATGTGGGTCGAAAGCGCAAAGTGCAACAACTCGCACGCACTGGGAAAGGCGGGGGAAAGTTGCAGGGAAAATGCAGTGCTAGCAAATGCAAGCCGCACGCGCCTCTGACGGAAAATGCCAAGATGAAAAACAAAAGCGAAAAAACTAAACCACTTTTTTGGCACTTGCTGCCGCTGGCTGGAGATTGGTTGTCGCCCAGTCCCTGGTTCCCCCAGTTTGTGGCACACGAATTGCCGTTGCCGTCGTCGTCGTCTGCGTTGTCTGCGTTGTCTAGTGCTGTCTGGGGCTCCTTGAACAGCTTAAGTGAAATTTAATGATATCTTTACAGGCCAAGAAGGAAGCAGCAACAGGTGTGGCCTGTTTTCATGGCGCCTGCTGTTCTGCTAATTTGTTGAATTAAAGTTTCTGATTTTATTGCCGATAAGTTAGCCAGCAGCTGCAACAATGGGTTGAGTAAACAGAATAAATCCGATTCATTGGGTGCTTCCGTGGTCTAAGCCCAAACAGTTGTGGCTAATTTTCTAGTGCCTCTTATTTGAAGAAAACCGGTGAACTATATCTTTGGCAAATTTTTTTAGTGCTTCTTATTCGAAAAAATCGGGTAATTATATACTTTTAAAAATAATTGCAATTAAAGTCTTCCATAAGATATTGCAAAATGTCCACTGGGCGCAAAACAAAAAAAAATGGTCAACACAAGTGTACATTAATGTTCTTCGAGATACATTTGCCAAAAGAAATTGCCTCATTGCTTTCGAGCTGGATTGCCCACGCAACATCTCTAATGACTTGCTCTAGGTGATGATGTCGTCGTCATCGTATATTCACCCACAGTGAACATCGCAATCGGAACAGTTTATTTCGTTTAAGAGCAATTGAAATAAATTCTAAGGCAAATTGCCTGGCTGTGAAAGGCGGAGGAAGCAAACAAGCGACGGCAACAACGGCCCCTCGGCAACTCTGAGATTTTAGTCTTGCTCGGCTAATGTCCAAATGCACTTAAAAGTGCTGAGGCCATGTAAATGGGACTTCCATCTCCCCAGCTCCCTGCCATAAATACCCTCTGTTGCCATCCGCCCATTTATGTCGCATTTCATAGTTTCGCTCCAGCTCTTGAGGGCAGCTTGGGGAGTTTAAAGCAGTTTATTTCCCATCCAAACAACTGAAATTGAAAACGCGTGGGAGTCGCTCAAAAAATATAATAGAGCTAAGCCCGATGATCTGTCATTTCGTGGCTGCTGATGTTTCTGGTGGTGATGTAAAACATGTTATCCAGAGCTCGAAACTTAGTTGCGCTAGCCGCTACTACTCTCCGTCTTTTAATTGTTTTGTCCTATTTTTGCCGGTCCGGTCGTAATTGCAAACCAAATATATATAAAACATAAATTTATTAAATAATCAACAAAAATATTTAGCTTTCCATGCTTTTTTATTTTTGAAGTGCAATTAAAGTGTTTGAGGCTCAATGATGAAATGAAATAGAATAAACAAGAAACATGAGCTAATTGTATTCAATGGATTGGGTGATTTAGTACTCGAACTTTTTTTTATTGTATTCAATGGATTGGGTGATTTAGTACTCTAACTTTTTTTATTTTAACCTACAATTTTGAAATGACACGCAATGAAATTTAATATTAGCGTTATGCACAAAGTGCCTGAGAACCAAAAAAAAACTGTAACACAAACATGTTTGGTTTAAAATTCTTGGTCACGACCTTTTCATTGCCATAAGTCCATTGAAACAATTCTTTTATTTCCGAACAAAGTCAATTACAAACTCATTTTGGCAAGAAACTCACGCAACCACCAAATTGCAATTGCAATGGTAAGACAAACTCAAGTGCGGCAGCTGCTGCTCAGCTTAACCGAATCCGGGGCCAAAGTTATCCCCTTTTCTTGCTTGTTCGCAAGCAAGTTAACTACCACTTGGCTTTCAGACGAGTTGAGGCGGGAAAAAACCACGGACCTTTCGGGCAAACTCTATTTAGCATGCAAAGGAGCTATTCTCTCTTTGTCTGCGCTTAAATGATATGCAGCAAAGGAATCAAATAAATAAGTAAGTCAAAGAAAAAAGTGATTCGAATAAGCTAAGTAAAAGTCATCGCACTATTTAATTAGCCCAACATTTTTAAGAATTTAGTGGAATTTAATTAAAATCTTTGAAATATGTTTTTAAGAATTTTAAGAAATTACGTTATCAATTTATATTATCGACCGAAACGGATTGAATTTGGATTTCTTGCTAATAAAAAGTGGTTTTAAATAAGGTCATGGGCCAGATTATAATTATTTTTTTGTCAATAAATATAGTTTTTTTTTTGTACATTGTTGATAGCTGCATCGCATTACAGAAACGAACTGAAGGCAGTATGCACCAAAGCTATTTTTAATAAGTGTCACAGAAGGGCAGGAAGCTCAAGGAGCCACCTCATTGTCAAAGTCGAAATGCCTGAATGGATTTATGTGACAGCTAACCCCCCGTCACAGATATTAAAGAGGATCTTTAAATAAAAGGGAAATCAGATATATGTGTAGATTTATGTGATAAGATTTGCAGCTGATTTACTCACCCACTTTAAAGGAACCCACACATGTGGAGCCGTAGTCAGCGTTGGCGCCTTCTAAGTTTGTGTTAATGATATCGGCTCGATTTCAACGTTTTGTATCGCGATAAACTATTTTAAATGATTATTGTGCGGTAGCTGAGCCATATGAGGAGGACAACCGAATATAAAACCACAAACGAAAGGGAAATTAAAAGAGCTAAAAATAAATATACAATAGCCGATATGGTTATTTATAAATGGGGTTCTCCGGCTGATAATTTATGAGAACACAAATTCACTTGAATTCGAGCATGTAATCGGCCTGCGATTTAATGGATATTCACAGAAATTAATTTCGTTGGTCAGAGCACTCTAATAAATTTGCATTTGACATTCACCTAAGGCTCGGGGATTAAGACTTCTCACATCGGATGTCAGCAAAAAGATTTTATATCTCTTTGATTATTTTTCAAACATATATGCACACAAATGTATTAAACAATATATTCTATGCGCTGTGTTGGTTTAGCTGTGGACAACCTGGCTAACTCGAGAGACACTGACACTGCACACGACACACGTTCGCGACGGTGGTGCTGGTGGTTGGTGGTGTTGGTTTGGTGGTGCTAGTAGCAGTAGTTATACTAGTTGAAAGGGGAGCGGACGGGCGCCTGCAAGAATCGAAAGAGAACAGAACAATTCCCAAATGAGACACAAGTTTCGTTTATATCAATATATATCTGAGGAATTCTGGAGTGGTGTTTTATTTATACACATATATATTGATAATGCAAGGCGTGATCTAGGTTAGGCTTTCAAGAAGAAAGAAGACAGAGGAAGGAGAAAGAGATCGAAAGAATAGGCACAGATATAGGAGGGGGTTGAGGTGTAAAGAAGGAAATTTTGCATTTTGCTAATGAGCTGGGAACATTTTCAGGCACGCGACAAAGTCGACAAAGGAAAGTGGGGTGAAAGATGGCGTTTTTACAGCCATAGGAGGTTTATGCTAAAATGTAGTTGGCACCCAACGTATTTCAATAGGAATAGCATTCATCCATGCCACAGTGTGAATTTATTTTTAGAATATTTTTTATTGTGAAAATGGAATTTTAAATTATTGTATAAATGTTTAGAAAACATTTCAAAATAGCGCACACCCACGATAGGACAGGGCAGACAGGCTACCAAAACAACAGACAGGCAAGAAAAGAGATGGAGACAGATAATGTGCATGAGAGGGAAACAGAAGATGGGGCTATAAAACAGCTTTTAGGGACAGACAGATTAATATAAATACAGTGAGGGTGAGGCAATAAATAAATAAAATAATAGACTGAACCAAAAAAGTGGAACGGAAAGTTTCACAGCACAACAACAGCAAGCGCATAAAGAATATATATATATTTGTGTTCGTGTGTACAGTATGGATATGAAATATGAAATGCGTTTAGACATCCCTGTACAGAGAGAGCCAAGGATGTGTTATGGTGTTCAATAATTTGAGTGATTATTTGTTTATCTACAATACATTTGATTTGTTTGGGGTGAAGCAATTATGTGTAAAACATATGTCGACAAAGATATTATAAAATATTTGGTTTACTTCTAAAATATATTTGCAGATAGTTTTACACACGACGTATGCAAATTCGTACATAAATTCGGTTCAATATCCCCAGGCCACTCTCCAAGGACTCTAAAGATGTTGTCCCAGAATCACACGCACACTAGACACGTCGCCTTCCACCCTTGACATTGGCCTGTGGGCTAACCGGCAAATTGCACCCCTAATTACACACAAGCAACACTTCTCCCACCCCATAACCCTTTTTTAGCCCGGCAACCGAAGAGGCTGAAAAAATACCGAGCAGCTGCCGTCTCACTTTCTTATCAATCAAACGCAAACACTCGCAGACAGCCGCACACCATCACACTTATCCGTATAGAAATCGTGTGTGGTATTTAAGTTGTCAAGCTTGTGTTTGACATATACGTGCATTCTGATAAAAAATAAAATGGTACACTCAGAAATATGAGTGCCAATAAAAGGTTACACTTTTCCATATAATTTCTAAGTCCGTCTCCCTTTTTTTTGTGTAATAATTCGGTGGGGGATTTCCCCCCTGATGATACAGTGAGTGACAATGCGGCCACAGCCAGCCCACTCGATTGATGTGTCCGTCAGTTTGTGGGCCATTCGAGCGGTCTATTATGCGGCAAATCTCCCCAATGATGCGTACCCCACATGCCACATATGTATACCCCATAATATGACAGCACGAGTCATCACGATACTCACGAGCTGTGTGTTCATTTGCATGCACATCAACACCTTAACAAATCGACGCATTACCACTCACCCTCCCACTAAGAAGACGGGGTCGAGAACTAAGCCAAACAGAACTGATCCATCACACCGACTATCAATAAATATTTGCGTTCTAGCCCCTACCCCCTAGAATACTCGATAATGTGGATGATGGTTCGCATGGTGATTTTCAAAAAGATTTTTTATATTTTCATCTCATTTCTGAACGTGTGCGTTGATTAGCCTTTCATGTTTTACGAGTTTCGTCTGGAAAATCAATGAAAATTCCTTGCCAGACATAATTAAATCTCTTATTTGTTTGTACAAATATAGAGAGTTATATAGATTGGCGATTTCCGAACTTCAAATGGTTGGGCCAATTCCATCAATCCTAATCAACTCGACCTTCCCGCTAGTGTGGTTTTGCTTTTTCTATATCTTTGGATTTCCAAATTCAAGGGCTCAAACCGGTTTCAGTTACCAGGCACACGCACTTTTTCAGCTCCTATTCGTTTTGCCAGAGAGCCAAGTTCAAAGAGTAAAGTCGGAAAAAATGAGCATCATTAATCATTTCGAAGCGGACAATCTCCGCCTCGTCTGTCCAAATGTGTGTTTGTGTTTTGGGTTACGCATGTGCGTTAGTTAATTTGTATAGCTGCGTTAATTAGCCGAAGCAAAAAGGCTTTTGTCCCTAAATTCTGGCCTCCTCGACTGTTCCTCTGCTAGCCATTAGCCACAATAAACAGACTGTAACATTGAGGGGTCTAGAAGTATGGAGAGCGCGACAGTCATCGCAACGCATGAAAGCACAGATTGGAGAAAAAACACAAACGGAGAAACTACCAGAGAACTTAGCTCAAAGCAATCAAAGAGCACACAAATAACACAAGTTTACACACAAGACTAGCAATCTTTCGACTTTTAGATACCCCACAATTCAAATTACCTTTAAATCAGTTATTTGAAAAACTCAAATCAATATGAAATCTATTTTTCAATAATGTTTAGTAATATACAATACCTATGCTTTTTCATTAAATTTAATTGTCCTAATACAAATATTGCTCAATTCAATAGTAAGGAATCTTGAGTAATGGAAATTTGTATTTATCTGTAGTGACCACACTTAAACTCAATTGGTACGGTTCAGTATACCCTCCTCAAAAAGCGGGTATGAAAACCATATGAGTGCAGATACAATCGCAAACACTTAAAAACACGAGAGCGAGGCCCGAAGCTCCGAAAATTTGTGCTCAAGGTCAGGCCCGTTGAAATTTCGAAACTGGGCATTCAACTTGATAATTTATGAAACGCGTTTGGGTATAAATACGAGTAGGGAAGGGTACGCGTACAACAACACAATCCCAAGACCGAAAATGAAACGAAACCCAAGGCAAAACGCGCAAGCGTGGCCCCAGAACTTTTCGCATGGGCGAAAGGGAGACGGCAGCTTGTCCCAATATGGAGCAGGGAGACGTCTCCGTCTCTGTCTGTCAGAACGATCCGATCCATTGATCGAGATAGCTTCCAGTCCGGCTTTATTCTCGGCGCAGTTTGCAAGGGGTCTGTGTGACCGTCATAAATTTCCCCTGATGATTTGATTGCTGCTGTTTTGGCTTTTTCTCTGTATGTTTCAAATAACCATTTTGTACTCGCTTCATCCCCAGCGAAGTTCTTTCAACCCAGTGACTCAGTTTGGATTGCAGTACAGGTAAAACGTGTTTCAGCTCCCGGTTCTGTTTTGTTTTTAATGGGCTTTTATTGCGGCACGCATTCAGCCTTGGCAGTGAAACAAATGGATTTTAATGCGGCGTGTAAATTCGGTTATCTAGAAATAGCAAACGAGACTTTCGTGGCGGGCGAGAAACAATTTCTGCTAATGACTGATAAGCGAAACTAACAAAAACGGTCTGATAACTATGAACTCCAAGAAATTGTCAGAGCAATGTAGGTTTTATGTTGGCAAACACATCTCTTATTCAGTGATTGCTTCCTTTTACCCGTTTTTGCGATACTTTTAACTGATAGACCTACTGTGATGGAAAGAAAAGCGAATTGACAGTCCTATTTCATTAAAAATAATTTTTTACAGTGCCTTAAACACACGCGACTTTTATCGGAGTGAGAATAATTTCAGGGGGGGCGGTGGGCGGTGAGTACAGGACTGACAACTGTTAATCAACAAATTGATGACTGAACGCAGAAGCACATGCGGGTGCTACATTTCGTTTACTTTCGATTTTGCACAATGCGATGGGAGAGGACAAACAAATGTAAAGGGGCGGGGGCGGAAGAGGGGCGTGGCAGTGGCAGTGGCAAACTGGCGTCGACGACAATTGGAGACTTCCACTAAATCCCGCACTCGGAGCCAGAGCCAGACGCTAATTTGATATTTTAATGGCTTTTTGTTTGCAAATTACGCTCGACTTGGCGTCGCGTCACCCTGCACTCCCCCCTTTCCCCGTTTCCCCACTGCCCATTCGACCCCCTGCCACCCACTCTCGCCCCGCCAAACACTTTTTAAATGAGTCGTTTGTGTCTAAAATAACGGCGCTAGTTGTACGACACTGGTTACTGGATCCAAGTGTATGTTCGCCTTAACTTTTATTTCAAAACGAACTCGACTCGCTTGAAATGCTATTCGAGTGCAAGTGAGTAGGTGGCATAAAAAATAGGTAGGCGAAAGGAATAATGAAAAAATATCCAATTAATTAGCCCATTCCCACAAAAATCAATTATAGAAAACAAAACATATGCAATCTTGGTACTCCATAAATATTTAAAGCGCCCTCTTAAAATTCTTTAGAACTATAACTGTGGAATATATAAGGTTACTGCCCGATTATAATAATTTTAAATAATTTATTTTATTCTCTAATAATTTTGGGAACAGTCTTTAAGAATATTTCAATATTTTCATAAAGCCATCCCCAAAATACGCACACCGTGTATTCATTAGCAGCCGCTAGAGAAATGAAACCTAATAAAGAGCTCCAGTTCTCTGTTCCCAGTTGACCATGGGAGCCAAACGCAACCCGCAGGCGAAATGTCAACAAAATGAAAAACCTACATGGGACAGTCAAAGTCAGGCGTACGAATATGTGGTCAAAGCCACAAAACCACAGCGAAGCAAAGCAGACCTAGCGCGGGTAAAGAGGGGGAAAAGAGGATCGCTGTTCCAAAAATTATGAAAATTACTTTGAGCATGCCAATGAGTCAGCGAAATTATGCAAAGAGGTAGCGATGGATAATCAGAGTTGAACAAATGGAATCGAATAGCGTCGCAAATGAAAAGGTCGTACGGAGAGAACAAAGGGGTGTCGGGTTGGCAGAGTTCGAAGAAGAAAAACAAAGAAACACACTCCGCTAGATAATCGAAAAGGGCTAAAAGTGCGGTTGGTGGTGGAATTTCACAATAAGAAAATATAAACAAGTAAATCGAATGTACACAAGTAGACACTAAAAAGAAAACTAGGAAATCAATCAGATTGAAGTACAATACCCATTTGGGAAGCTTTTTGACTTGATAAAAATATACTTATAATATACTAATAACTCTCCCATTTTCTTCTATAGAGAAACAGTAAATTATATTTATGGGGTATCGAGGGGAATGATAATGTTTTTTACCTCTGAGGTAGTAGAAAACTGTAAGGCAACAAAGCGCAGTCACAGATAATGAGTACAAGAGAGACAGCGAAATTGGGAAACAGAGAGGGAATTACAGAGTGCGTGGGCTGCAGTTAAAAGGAAACAGGCAGACCAGAGAGAGTGTAAGCAGTAATGGTAAAAATGTATTAATAAACAAAGATGGTTAAAATTAAAGGTAAATACAAGATGTGCAGGCGGGAGTGAGAGCGACTTACAAATAAGTGAGCAGGAAACAGCAGCTTGCTCTCTTCACTTCGTACTGGTTATCCGTTCAGTTTGTAATCCAAAGTGGGATTTGTGATTTGGGTAAAACTTAAAAATTCAGCTTTTGTTTTTTCGAACACTTTGATAATTTAGACACGGCCTTTAGAACGACGGTAGGCCCTGTCACGGAGGCGAGGGGCGTGGCAACACAGAATATACACTGACTGGAAAAATCGACGCAAATTAGAAACCGACTACACTGATTTTAAACACTTGCCAATCGGCTGGCTCACAAAATCACGCACGACGGATCACTTTTATCTTCATTTTTGTTCTATTATTTATTGAAAGTTGCAGTGGCAGCTGTTAATTGGAAATCAGAGAAAAAGTAAAAGCAATTAACATTCTACTCTCTATATTGAAAACTCTTTAATCGTTTTGGAAGTTGTTTTACATAACAACACGATTTCATCAGCTCTTTACTCTTTCTGAGATTTCACATATTGTTATTTCCGAGAACTGCGATTATTTTAGGCAAATTTAGATGAAAAGACTGTTTCACAACCACTGTACGCGAAAAAAAACACCGAAGAGGCCCGCGTGATCTTGTTTTGCTGTTTCGCCGGACCTGTCGCTCCCTTCTTGTATGGCTGCTTTGGGGTTGTAAGGCTGTGATCGCACCACCGGAGACGGGGGGGCTGCACCACCGAACAGCCGCGGCACGGGGAACACAAATCACGAAGGAACAGGGAAGGACGCGAAAAGCCAAAACTAACGGAACGCGGACCGAAACGAAGCACAAAAGGGAGTAGTAACTGTCAACTTGAAACTGGGAGCACGAGCGACACTTCTATTCCCCAGCGACTTGAAACGCAAATCCGACTCCGACTGCTGTATTGTTATTAATTGCGCACGTTTATTCCCACGAACTCGTCAGCTGCGCGTTTGGCGGCAAGAGCTTTGTTCGCGTACCCCGATCGCCTTTGCTCGATGCTGATTCTTACTCGGGCACACAAGACGCCGTTTCGGTCAATTCGTTTTAAAATCCGCACTCGCGCGCGTGTAAAACTGCCGGTCGCTGGTATTTTGTTGAATTCAATTTCTGCTTCTGCCTGCACTTGCATTTACTTTACCGCTACGATCGAATTAACTCGCGCGTAGAGGTGGAGAAACATCGATGAAAACATCGATCACCAAGAAACGTAAGAGAGCATCGATGATCCAGGCCTATCGATGTTTCCGCCTAGCGAAGACCCAAACCAATAAGCTTATCGCTTGAAATGTTAGGACCCGATAGTTCGTAACAGGCGCGATCGATTTGTTTGCCCGCTCACTGTTAACCGCTAGCTGCCATTTTGGCGCCACGCTTAATTCAAATGATATTTTACATGTTTACTGTTAGCGGAATTAATTCAATCAACCAAGAAAAAACAAATATTAAATGTACAATAAGTTATTTGCTCAATCGCTAATTGTACAAAGTCACAATATTTATTACATATTAGGCCTTAAATGTTTTTTTTTAAGGAAATCGTTCGTTAGTTTTACATTTTAGAATTCAATTAAATTACCAATATAATAAAATTTATTTACCAAATGTAAAAAAAAATCTTTATCAAAAGTATTTAACCGCAAGCCAAAAACTTAACGAGCGGGGTATAAATCTAAAAGTAAACATATTCCATTTAGATAAGGAAATGCCTGCGACACCCAGGTCCAATTAAGGGGCTTTATTTTTTAGGAAATATAGAAATAATGATTCACATAATTTGCGATTCTTGAAATATACATATTCTTAAAAATATTTCCAGAAGTTTCCATTGAAGTTTGGATGAACTGTTTACTGCTCGGTTTTTAATTATTTAATGATTTATTCCACATGTACCATACGAAAAATTTGTACAGCATACTTATGGACACACTTTCAGGTGATCAGCACACCTAAGTTCTAGAGATAGTTCTCAAATATTTTGGAGCAAGACCGAAAGTGTTGTTGCCTAGCGCAGAAGAGCCCCATGTGCTCTTTCCATACGAGTATGCGACGGCTCTCCCTCTGCGGCACTGGCGTCGAGCAATTACAAAAGCAGTCGCCCCAATAGAGCGAGCGCCAATCGCCAGCGGGAGCAGTTCGGCGTTGGAGCTCAGCACCCCGCGATCGAGCAGTAGAATCGAAATAGAAACGGAAACCGAAACAAAGCGCCAACAGCACGCGGCACGCGGAAAACGGGTCGGACAACATAGCAAAACAAAACCCAATTAAAATCAGATATTAATAGAAAAACCAAAGTACACAACAATAAAAAGGTTCGGTTAACAAGTGAATACGCCATTTATTCATAGCGAGTGCAACAATGTGGTCGGATATCGTAGGAATTCCAAATGAATTGTTGCATATTTGTTTGAATTCGAATGAAAGAAATCGCCTATGAAATGTGAAGTGTTTGCAGATTTGTTTCTGATAAATTCAGATAAAATGAGAGCTGCGACCTGAAGAAATTTTCAGCCTGAATGAGGGTGAAGCTGGTCGGGCTTTAAGTAATTTGCGAAATTTCAGCAAAAATGCTCACAAAACATTCAAGTGTGCAAATATTTGCAGAATGGGCCCAAAAGAATATGCCACACAACCAAATCTAAATACGCACACAAGGACACCCAACGCATTGAATTGATTGTTGTTTTTCTTCGTACCTGTTAGTCACCAAATTGAAGGGAATATCGTATTCTTGTTTATCTGGCGTATAAACAAGATATGCTTACCGAAAGACCGGCGGGCATAGCACGAAAATCAGTTTTACTGAACACGTGTCTGTAGTTTTTGTTATAGTTCAGTGAACTTTGATCATTTGTAACTTGACTTTAACTTTTATTTTAATCCATTTCGAATTTTTTTAAAATATTTTGAAAATCTTGATGACACATTCTAGTCCAAGTAAAATAGATTATTTTTGAACACATTTTATCACTAGGCAGTGGCATTGATAATAAACTTGTCTGTGTATGTTTGTATAAGACAGACATATCTGAAGTGGTAAGCAGGTCAAGATTATTTTTACATTTTTTCCACGCCGTTTCTGCACCCGTCAATTTAAATACGTATAAATAGCATCTGCATTTGTATTTTTTAAAATTAGAATATAGAACCATTGACTTCAGTAGACTTTTGGGGGAGTTTAAGTTTCGGTCTTTTGTTGTTTTTTCTTTAGGAAAACAATATTCATAAAAAGGATTTTTATTTTAAGTAAGTGTCTACGTTTTACTTGCGTATGCATACTTACTTATAAAATATAAGTAAAATAAGAAATCATTACTATTTTATGATCTTATACGTGCCATTCCTCATGTGTCATTAAAGGCCGCAGTATCTGTGTCATCAAAAGACATTGAGTCGATGTGAAAGGTCATCATTTATAAAGAAAGTCATATGGTATTGCAAGATAATCAAAAATACTTTTTAAGCATATATTTTTATTTTGGTAGTTAATGTTAAAAGTATCTAAATAAAACTAGATATTTAAAATATTCGTATAAAATGAAATGGAATTCCCAAAGGAAACATGGACCTGTTGTAGAACAGGACATCCCGAGTTCCACACACTTCCCCTAGTCTAACAACTATGTCACTGCTTTTATTTTGAGCGGCATTATAGGTGGACGGCACCACCAGCCACCGCCTACAGCCAGCCAACCACCCAACCACCCAACTTTCGACGATTGGCAGTCGTCCACACGTTGCCAACTATTAAAACAATTGAAAAAGAGTGTGGGGGTGTATCTGGGTGGCACTGAAAAGAATCTTGTTAGCTGCGCTGATACAATTGTAAATGCTGAGATTTAAATTCAGTTTTCCTCTTTTATTTTTTTACGTTTGTGTTTTTTTTTGTTGTTGCGTATTATCGGGGAAATTTGCACACTAACTGAGAACGAGAGTCGAGCTCAGGCAGATTGCCAAACAAGAGGAACGCAGACAGCAAAAAATCGGAAAAATAACAAACCCGAAAAATATCTAAAATAACAAACAAGGGAATTTCATGGAAGCAATATCCGGCCGAGGGCGGTGAGGGGTGTCTGTGCGATGTGTGTGTTTGTCCAGACAAAGTGCAAGAGCCTCCGCATCGGCAGCTCCTCTGCAATTGCATTTGGTCAAATGTGGAGCTTTGCAGGATTCGAAAGCGAACATCTCCTGAGTTTGGTTGGTTGCCTTTCCATCAATCTGATTATATGATTTTCAAATTGAAAACGTTTTTTATGACACCTTTAAAAGTAGCTTGGAATTTTGTAAACTTAATGATTTTATTTTATGTTAATCGGGCATCATCAGGACGGTGAAAATGTAATTCTTTTTATCCAGAAGTACAAATACATTTTTTTCCCCCTTTTGAAAGCTCTGATTAAATTTTTTTTTATAATACATAAATGTTTAAAGAAATGTGGTACGTTTGTTGCATCAGAAAACAATGATTCATGGCCTCTGAAATGCCTAATACTCGAGAAAAAAATTCACATGTATATATAATATATTTATAACCCTTCTGAAACTATGAAATCATTGTTATCGCAGCGGTAACAGATGTTACATAAATAAACAAGCTGTGGGTTAAAAATTTCAAAGGAAGTACTGTGTTTATTAATACACACTTGAGTATTTAGTTCTAGAAAAATAATAATAAGCTCAAAATTCAGCTAATTGCTTCTTTAATCTGTATTACCATTTTACAGAGACTGTCTATGAACCAAAAAACCAGCGACATTTAAAATCTAGAAAATGGCTGACGTGGAGGAAGTTCCTGAGAAAGGTAAGTCTAAGTACAACCTGCCCCACCACTTCTACACATTTAATTTCATTTTATAGTGCCACGCCTGGGGCTGCGACACCTGCAGGCGGGCCTCCTCTTCTACGGACTGGCGGCCAATACAGTGCTGCAGCTGAACGTGAGCGTGGCCGTGGTGGCGATGACCAATGGAACCGCCTCGAGCGATAGCGACCCGCCCGTGGGTAAGCGAAAAGACAGCAACAAGCATCGAGCTCACCTGTTTCCCCCACCCTTTAGCACTACGACTGGACGGAGGAGAAGAAGTCGTACATCCTGTCCAGCTACTACTGGGGCTGCGCTCTGGCCCAATTCCCCGCCGGTTATCTGTGCAAGCGCTTCGGCGCCAAGGCGGTCCTCTTCTGGGGCACCCTGGGCTCCTCCCTGCTCAGTGCCCTCACATCCTACGGGGTCTATGCAGCCGGCTGGAAGGCGTACTGTGCGATTCGCCTGCTGCAGGGTCTCTGCCAGGTGACCTGGCCCTGCATCCACCAGCACCTGGCCAACTGGTGTCCAGAGGCGGAGCGAAATCGTCTGGGAGCGTTTGCCTACACGGGCTTTGATTGCGGCAATGTGCTGGCCATGTTTGGGGCGAGCATGATAGCCACTTCCTCGCTGGGCTGGCCTGGGATAAGTTACTCGGCAGCCGGCTTCGGCCTGGTTTGGTGCGTCCTCTGGCTGCTCCTGGGAGCGAACAAGGCCAGCGAGGCCAGGTTCATCGGCGAGGCGGAGAAAGCCTACATTGTGGGTGATCTGCAGCGCGCGGAGAGGAAGGAGCCGAAGAAAATGGAGATACCTTGGAAGGGCATCTTCACCTCGGTCCCAGTGTACGCCCTACTCTGCGCCCGTTGTGCCGACAGCTGGGGCCTGACCACCATGCAAACCGAGTTGCCAACCTACTTGAGCGGCGTCTTGAAGCTGGATATGAAGAGCAATGCGGTCTATGCGGCCCTTCCCTTTCTGCTCATGTGGGTGATGTGCTATGTCTACCTGATTGTCGCAGATGTGGTGCTGCAAAATAAGTGGTTGAGTCTGACGGCGTTGAGAAAGACCTACACGAGCATAGCCCTTTGGGCCCCGGCCTCCATAATGCTGACGCTCGTATTTGTGGGAGAAGATCAGAAGTCCCTGGTTCTTGTGCTGGTGACCCTCAGCGTGGGCGTGAGCAGTGCAGCCACGATTGGCAGCGAGCTGAACACGATTGATTTATCGCCGAACCACGCCGGGATCCTGGCCGGCCTCATGAGCAGCTTCACCAACCTGATGGCCCTGCTGACGCCCCTCGTGGTGGGCGTCCTGGTAACGGACACCAGTCAGCGCAGCCAGTGGCAGGTGGTCTTCGGCCTGGCGGCCGGAGTTCTGTTTGCCGGAAATGTGATTTTCCTGCTCTGCGGCACTGCCGTGACCCAGCCGTGGAACGAGTCCAAGGAGTCGAGGCGAGAGCTGGAGCCGGAGGAGAAGCCGTTCCAGCACACCAAACTCGAGATAGCAGCCGACGGTTCCGACGGCAATGGAGTAGGCTTAAGACTGAACTGTACGAGCCCTTGAGAAATATATATTTTTATATTTGTTTGAATTTCAGTGTTGGATATTGGATGGCAAATCCCAGACTTTTAAAGACAATCCCTTCACAAAATGAAAACAGACTGTTGAGGGGCTGAGGTATTTAGAATGGAAAAGTGCCTGTTTATTGGTAGAGAATGTGTGCAAGGCAAGTACATTTCTGCAAGGTGAAATTATATTTCTCAGTTGATGATGTATTTTTGAGCTTCAAAAATATGTCTAGAAAATATGTATAGAAACAAACTCATTTTAGGATGAGAAACAGTCCGATGTTCTAAAAGTTCCAATAGCTTCCCCAAAAATTAATCAACAATATGGGACAAAACTAAATTGATTTACCAGCAGCTCGATGCAAATGCAAGATGTCATTTTCATAAGCCTTTCCTGCCAATTTCAAATCATAATTTACGACCATCTAGCATGCTCTTCCAGCTTGCATAGATATAAATTCTTCTTTGTGCGGCTTAGACACCCCCTTGCAGCTTTTTCCGGACACACACCTGTGCAGCAGGCGGACTCGGACTCCTCCTGCATGAGGAAGACATTAAAACATGTAACTACAACCAGGAATCGCATAAATAAATAACAACAGCTGCTCACTTTCCGTTTGCAAGACAAGCGCTTTGTGCTCTGCTGCATATTTATAGGCGCATAAAATATTGTCGTTTATTTTTAATTTAATGACAAGAATTTGTACGCCTCCCGCCCCTCTCATTTCATCCTGGTAATGGCCTGTAGCAATTGCAATCTATCTTCCTGTTTCGCTCTCCATTTACGACAAAGCAAAACAATTACAAAAACAAGTATCACACGGACCCGAAGCGATAATCAGCAAGGGAGACAAAGCCCGAATCATCCAGAGCGGCGTAGCCGCCACTTTGGTCAGTGGGCCATCTGTCAGTGGTTGAAATGGGGGGGCGGCCGGGTGCACCCAGCACTGACAGAAATTCAGATCGCTTACAAAGCAAATTTCAAGGAAAACAGAAATAGAACATTTTATAAAAAATTATTATTTTGTGGTCTTATGTGTTCTTTTAATTTAAAAATATAAAAATGAAGGCAAATGGCTGACGAAGGGTTTTTTGATCAGTGTAGCCACTGTTTAGTGCGCTCCGGCACGTTGATAAAACATTTCGCTTCGTTACGTTATACTTTATTTTATTTACAATACGCACGCAGTTTACCTCTCCTCCATTTCACCCCCTACCTCCGCGGGCAGCATTACGTATACGCCGCTTTGGCCATCAGCGAGGGCATCATTTCGGTCATTATTTGGTTACGTGCGCTAAATGAGACGCAACCGAGACACGCCCATCCGCCACATTTGAATTACGTGCGTGAAGATTACGTTATTTATAACTGGCCACCATGGACCCGCTGCACTCATTTCACTTCTTCTCACCTTTCAGACGCCTCTTTATACGTATGATTCCATCTTTCGCAGCAAAGCCTTTTAGCGAAAATTAAATGTTACGTTTAAAAGTTAACAACTAGAGGCGGCTAATGATGCTGGCTGGCGAAGTGCATTTTCCGCCGATTCGCTTGCAACTCGCTTACCCCCGAACTTAATCTACCCTTCTTGGGCTACTTTAAGTGCCAGCCGCGTGGCCTTAATTAAAAGGAACTCCGTGAGGCAGCTCGACGAGAAAAAAAAAGTGAACTTGGCAAACGTTTAATTTATTTAATGTTATTTTTACTGATTTCACGAATTAGTGAGTTTATCAAATACACACAGTGCTAACCCTTATGATTTAAACAATAATTTTATTAGGTATTCTCAATAAGCTTCGCACATTTCGTTCAGTGTATGAATGTGTGTATAAAAATCAACTTTAACTGCAAGTCAAACTTGAATGCAACACAAACCGAAAAACTTTTTTGGATCCCTTCCTCCTGAACATGTTGCACGTTGGCAACTTTTTTAGGCACCTGGACGCGTGTCTGCCGAGCGTGGCAGCTTCTAATTAATGTTCTCTATCCCCCAACTTTTCACAGTTGCAGCACAACAGCATAAGCTGCAGTCTGTTCCCCAGCTGCACCTCAAATTTAAAAAAAATGTTCAAAGTACTAGGCCCTGGGTGCCGACGGGCAATACTCTACGATCTCGACAGTTTCAGAAATGTCTTGAGTGGCTAATCAAGTTATGAACTTGATTAAGGAAACCATATTACTCCAGACATGTAAGGCCCGTGATCAGAAATCATTCAAATATAACATAGTTTCTAGCCAAGCCAGAGTATGAAAAAAGGACGCTGAGCAAAGTGCACTTCACTTAGCTTCAACTCATTCACCGAATCGTTTTCTATATTGAGTTAAAAATTTTCATTTGCTGCATGTGCTTTAATTGCCCATCTCCCCTCCGCCGCACACTCCCTTTATCCCGCAGCTGTTTCAGTCAGCCAAGTGTAGCAAACTTTTAGCATTAGCATTTCTTTAGATTCCTTTTTCTACAGATTTTCAACAATTATTTAGGCAGCTTTCCGGTGAACATTATAATGGGGAATTTATTAATATTGAATTGTTAGACGTAAAACTTCTCGGGCGCTTTTCCCTCGGCATAAACTGCTTACGCTAACAATACTTTCTTCCATTTTTAGCCAATTTATTTGCATGGCAAATTTTGCGAAGAAGTTCTGAAAAGACCAAGTACAAAGATTTGTATGTGTATCTAGCAAGCGGCATCATATTTTCTAGGGTGGCCAGGGTATTTGGTTGCCTTTTGTTGGCATAACTGAATATTTTATATCATTTGCTTGGCATGTGGCGGTTGCCAATTGCCAGTATTGTCAGTGTCACTCAAAAGCGTAAAAAATACGCGAAAAACGCAGGAGAAAATATTGTTTGAAATAAATAAGTAAAGGAGTTGCGCGTAGGACAATGACAACTCTTTGCCAGCCTTTATGCCAGGCTGAAATTCAGGCACATGCGATATGACAGGACGCTGCGATGGGGTTGTCAATTGTGGAACGTTGGGGTGCAAGAAGCCCAGGGGTTGCTACGTGGAATTAACGCACGCCAACATCAACAATGAGTGTAATTCAATATGCAAATGGGCTGCAACAATTTCCTACTTTTTCCACTTTTTCCGTGCACATTTAGAGTACGTTCTGGGCTGCAATATTCGTAGCCCCAGCGGACTACTGATTATGATGGGTGTATTGTACCTATTCTGTGAAATTCAATCGCAAATATTCTGCCGCTAGCCAAAATAGAAATTCAATCGGTTAAGTTCTCTCCTCTCTGTCTTTGCCGGATTTCCACTTAGAACAAATAACCTAACTCAGTTTTTTATAATGAGACTATCTTTTAATAGGTTTCATTCACCTATTCGTTTACTTTGTACTACTATAATTTATTTTACCAAAGTTAAACATTTAATAAAATGCAAATTTAAGGTTCACTGAGTCAGAGTTTTATTTTGCTGTGTGCTTAATGCCTGACAAGCGTCAAACAAACGCTGGACATGGCCAAATCATGTTGCCGTGCTGCAAGCAGCCATTGAAATCGAAGGTTAGGCAAGATGACAGCCACGGATTCCACTCTGACCCAATCGGGTTTGGCACAAATGCAGCTGGTTTTGGCATCGTGTAGTAATTAATTAGACTCGCAGGCATTTTATACGAACAAAGTGCAATACCGTTTCACTAATTGAACATGAACATGGCCGTCTCCATGAGGATGATGCGCCACTTGCGGTGCAGTCACCCACCTGCCATCCAGCCAGCCTTTTATTGACCCCACTCCCGGCACACACTGACTCAATTCATCAGTCGTCAATGATGCCGTCCAAGTGTAGGCCCACAGTACTCGAAATCTCCACAGCGCATTCAGTGGGTGGGTGGTGCAAAGTGGCCAGGGGTTTTGCCTTTGGCCAGGCCATCTTATCGCAATCGCATGGGCGGATATGTGGGGCCTGTGGTTTCATCCCGGAGCTTCCTTTGCCAAATGCGACGTGCACGAATATTTCCCCAAATTAAATAAGCACAAATCAAATATTTTACAATTTCTGTCACTGCATGGGGAACGGCATCGGATTTGAGTCGGAGTGGAAATGCCAGCACTGAGAAATGCATTTTGTAGCTTCAAGATCGATTCTCTACAGATAGTAACAATGACCTTTTGATGCGTCACTCAAAGTGTTCTAGTTTAAAGTTAGTACCAACGTTGCCTAATACGTATTAAGTAAACAACATGTGTAAAGGGTATTGTTCGAGGTAATTGTTTGGTAGTCTTTTTTCTGTCAGTGTGTGGCAGACATTTTGGCCAAACTGTTGGCCATGTTTTAGAGGGCGGGCCTGAGCTGGAGCCTTTCTTCAGGCATTGATTTATGTGGTTTCGTTGTTCGGTTTCCTCTGCCACTGATGATGTGAATGTGGAAGTTCCACTTCCGCTTTTCGCAGTCGTCTCTGTTGCTGTCGAGTAGAGTTCATTGGGTGTTGTGTTGTATTTGGTGGTCTGGCTTATTGGCTACAAAAATTAAGTTGATAGTGGCATGTGTGGGCAGGTCTATGATGAGTTTAAAGAGATTGTGGTCGGTGAACGAAAGAAAGATGATTAAACATTAATGTTGATTGCTGACGCCGCGACTTTCAGTTTATTTATTTCACATATCGATTGCAAGAGAAAACAAACAATGAAATGGGTAAACAAATGCATATTGTCCGCGAACTCTTTGTTTTCGTTAAGCTAGCAGGCTTTGCAAAATTTGTTATTATTATTGAAAAGAATTAAGCTCGGGCTGTACTGTCAGCAGCTCAGTTGCATAAGTGATTCAATCTGAAGCTGATCGCAGGAAATATGGACAAATCGACATCTGGTGAGTTAGTATGATAATAATTATGTGTTGAAGAACAGAACACTACTTCAATGTAACACATGCATATGTACTTTAGAAATGCCAAGTACACATGTAATCGACATGTGGAATAATGTATTAAGCAAAGTTCCTGAATTATATTATAAAACCTATAATATTCACCCAAAGTTCGAATACATTTTGTTTATCAATGATTATCCATTTCAAAATTTCACTTTGCTCTACCCCATGAGATTATTATAATCGGGTCTAGCTAATTAGCCAAAAGCGTGGTTGGTCTATGGCCAAATTATGACAAATTAAAAAGCGGCACCACGGTGCTATGGGTGCGAAACAAAGTCGGGCAGGGTGGAGTTCGTTATCCTGCCACACAATCCCCATTCTCCCAAGCACTTCGTAATTACCGCGAACACTGCAATAACAAAAGGCTGCCAAATGGCGCTGGGAGAGACAGAAGACCCAGACCCACGACCGGGCCAAAAGGGTGACGAGACAAAAGCCGCTACTGCCGCCTCATCTCCATCTCCATCCCTCACCCGTACCCGTACCCGTAGCCGTTCCCATTCCCATGGTCATCATCATCAGCAGGAGCAGACGCAGTCACGGTCGTTTGTGGCTCATTGGTTTGCGTCCAGCTTGGGTTATTTTTCATGCCCCACCCAAGCGCCCCACATAAATTAACCGAAACGTATTAATTCTTTTTTACTTCCTTCTTGCCCGCGTCCTTTTTTATATGCGTGCAAAAATTTATGCTTGAATTAAATATGATGACCAAAAAAGCAGTCGCACAAGGACGCGAGTACACGAGGACACCCTGCAATCGGCAGCAACATTGTGCTTATTTACACATGTACGACACGGCGTATACGCATTGTAATGTACGACAGCCGGCCACAATTAATCTTGCCACGTGTTTTATGTGCCGGCGCCTTGAGTGCGGAGTCCTGGAGGAGAGAAAGGCGACTGGGGCCCGAAGTGGACCAACATCATGCGGCCGGGCTATAATTGAATTTTCATAACCATTAACCGACGCCGACTTGGTCATTATTTAAATGTAACGACGCTTCATTATTGCCACAGTAATCGAAAGCAAATGATTGCGACTTTATAAATATAAATCAAATTAGAAGAATATCTCCCTGGACGCCACCACATGTTGCACGGCCATTTGTCCAACTTGCGGCCAAAAGCTAGGACAGCTCGACCACATTTATAGCTAAACAAGAGTCAACTAAAAGGACATTTTGGCGAGCAGAGGCCATTTAAGGACAGAGACAGGAGACAGATTTATTTGGGCCTCTGGTGGTTTATGTGCTTCTTACTTATAGCTATAAAAACTTGAACTTTTATTCAAATGAAGTGAGCAGAAGGCAACTCACCAATTAAGATCCGAAAGATGTTTTAGCAGCTAAAAGAAAGGTAGATAATTTTGTCGTTAGATTGGATTGCAATTAGTAAGAATATTAAAGAATAACATTTATATTATGAATCGCAATACCACGATTAACTTCAGATAATTTTAAGCTTGATTTGGAAAATGTTCTAATAAAAGTAATATGAAATAACTTATTTCAAGACACAATTTTCCCCTCCGATATAACCTTAATCACATACCACGCATGCCGAAATTAAAAAAATATGCAGATTAAGCAAATTAACATCTAAGTACTTCTATCTCTTGCAGACTGCTTCAGCGTGCGCGATTTTGTATTTGCCCAGGCTACAGGCTATGTGCCTTGGCCGGCAATTCTCAATAAGAAACTCTTTCGAGCTGGAGTGGTCTTGTTTATGCTCACAAACGAGATCAAGGTCATCCCATACGAAAAAATATGGCCTTATGACGATCGCAGCAAAGCGCAGTTTATCACAAGCCAGAATATGGAGTACGAGGAATTTCGCGAGGCGATTTGCATTGCCGAGAAACTTCGGTCTGGCGACGTGGATCTTAATACTGAGGGCGCTGGATGGCAGCTGGTATCTCCAGAAGAGCCGCCACCTGGAATACCACTTGCAATGGAGCCGAGTCGGGCGGACTGGGAACTCAACTATGTGCGAGAGGTGCGTTTGGAGCGCGAATCCTTGAGCGTAGAGGTGAAATTTATCCACGTGCTAAACGTCCTACGCAGCAGCTTGACGCTGAAAAAACAGGATTACCCATCGGCTCTGTGGGCCTTCCAGGAGCTGCAAGGACTGGCCCTCAGCGAACTTCTGTTGGTGCGCAACTTCGAAGCCGTGGAAGCGATGCATCATTTATGCCGCTTCGCTTCCACACAACAGCAAGATCGACTGAGAGCGGATCAGGTGAAAAATCTTGCCATCCAACAAATGGAACGCTTTGCGTCGCATTTTAAGCAGCCATTTGGTACACAAGATTTCTGGTCCGAGTATTGTTTGCGATCCAGAATATACCGAAGTCACACCGTGGACATCAAGCCCAATTGATTTCGAAATTTCAATCAAAATTAACAAATAAACCAACGTTTTAAATTTTTTCTCAGACTTCTTAAATCAGTTTTAGGGGTTCCATACTGAAAACCATTGTAAGTTCGGGAAAATCAAACATGAAATGGGTTCAAAAATGTACTGTCGCTTTAAGGAAATATTTGAATGCAAGTTATTAGAGAATTTTGCTACAAACTCATAGAGGTATGCCACTTCAAAATCGGTTTACAATTACAAAAGCTGTGGTATCTGGAAACTCAGTTTTAGGGGTTCCATACTGAAAACCATTGTAAGTTCGGGAAAATCAAACATGAAATGGGTTAAAAAATGTACTGTCGCTTTAAGAAAATATTTGAATGCAAGTTATTAGAGAATTTTACCACAAACTCATAGAGGTATGCCACTTCAAAATCGGTTTACAATTACAAAAGCTGTGGTATCTGGAAACTCAGTTTTAGGGGTTCCATACTGAAAACCATTGTAAGTTCGGGAAAATCAAACATGAAATGGGTTAAAAAATGTACTGTCGCTTTAAGGAAATATTTGAATGCAAGGTATTAGAGAATTTTGCTACAAACTCATAGAGGTATGCCACTTCAAAATCGGTTTACAATTACAATAGCTGTGGTATCTAGAAATTCAGTTTTAGGGGTTCCATACTGCAAACCATTGTAAGTTCGGGAAAATCAAACATGAAAATGGGTTAAAAAATGTACTGTCGCTTTAAGGAAATATTTGAATGCAAGTTATTAGAGAATTTTGCTACAAACTCATAGAGGTATGCCACTTCAAAATCGGTTTACAATTACAAAAGCTGTGGTATCTGGAAACTCAGTTTTAGGGGTTCCATACTGAAAACCATTGTAAGTTCGGGAAAATCAAACATGAAATGGGTTCAAAAATGTACTGTCGCTTTAAGGAAATATTTGAATGCAAGTTATTAGAGAATTTTGCTACAAACTCATAGAGGTATGCCACTTCAAAATCGGTTTACAATTACAAAAGCTGTGGTATCTGGAAACTCAGTTTTAGGGGTTCCATAGTGAAAACCATTGTAAGTTCGGGAAAATCAAACATGAAAATGGGTTAAAAAATGTACTGTCGCTTTAAGGAAATATTTGAATGCAAGTTATTAGAGAATTTTGCTACAAACCCATAGAGGTATGCCACTTCAAAATCGGTTTACAATTACAAAAGCTGTGGTATCTGGAAACTCAGTTTTAGGGGTTCCATACTGAAAACCATTGTAAGTTCGGGAAAATCAAACATGAAATGGGTTCAAAAATGTACTGTCGCTTTAAGGAAATATTTGAATGCAAGTTATTAGAGAATTTTGCTACAAACTCATAGAGGTATGCCACTTCAAAATCGGTTTACAATTACAAAAGCTGTGGTATCTGGAAACTCAGTTTTAGGGGTTCCATAGTGAAAACCATTGTAAGTTCGGGAAAATCAAACATGAAAATGGGTTAAAAAATGTACTGTCGCTTTAAGGAAATATTTGAATGCAAGTTATTAGAGAATTTTGCTACAAACTCATAGAGGTATGCCACTTCAAAATCGGTTTACAATTACAAAAGCTGTGGTATCTGGAAACTCAGTTTTAGGGGTTCCATACTGAAAACCATTGTAAGTTCGGGAAAATCAAACATGAAAATGAGTTAAAAAATGTACTGTCGCTTTAAGAAAATATTTGAATGCAAGTTATTAGAGAATTTTACCACAAACTCATAGAGGTATGCCACTTCAAAATCGGTTTACAATTACAAAAGCTGTGGTATCTGGAAACTCAGTTTTAGGGGTTCCATACTGAAAACCATTGTAAGTTCGGGAAAATCAAACATGAAAATGGGTTCAAAAATGTACTGTCGCTTTAAAGAAATATTTGAATGCAAGTTATTAGAGAATTTTGCTACAAACTCATAGAGGTATGCCACTTCAAAATCGGTTTACAATTACAAAAGCTGTGGTATCTGGAAACTCAGTTTTAGGGGTTCCATACTGAAAACCATTGTAAGTTCGGGAAAATCAAACATGAAATGGGTTCAAAAATGTACTGTCGCTTTAAGGAAATATTTGAATGCAAGGTATTAGAGAATTTTGCTACAAACTCATAGAGGTATGCCACTTCAAAATCGGTTTACAATTACAAAAGCTGTGGTATCTGGAAACTCAGTTTTAGGGGTTCCATACTGAAAACCATTGTAAGTTCGGGAAAATCAAACATGAAATGGGTTAAAAAATGTACTGTCGCTTTAAGGAAATATTTGAATGCAAGTTATTAGAGAATTTTGCTACAAACTCATAGAGGTATGCCACTTCAAAATCGGTTTACAATTACAAAAGCTGTGGTATCTGGAAACTCAGTTTTAGGGGTTCCATAGTGAAAACCATTGTAAGTTCGGGAAAATCAAACATGAAAATGGGTTAAAAAATGTACTGTCGCTTTAAGGAAATATTTGAATGCAAGTTATTAGAGAATTTTGCTACAAACTCATAGAGGTATGCCACTTCAAAATCGGTTTACAATTACAAAAGCTGTGGTATCTGGAAACTCAGTTTTAGGGGTTCCATACTGAAAACCATTGTAAGTTCGGGAAAATCAAACATGAAATGGGTTCAAAAATGTACTGTCGCTTTAAGGAAATATTTGAATGCAAGGTATTAGAGAATTTTGCTACAAACTCATAGAGGTATGCCACTTCAAAATCGGTTTACAATTACAAAAGCTGTGGTATCTGGAAACTCAGTTTTAGGGGTTCCATAGTGAAAACCATTGTAAGTTCGGGAAAATCAAACATGAAAATGGGTTAAAAAATGTACTGTCGCTTTAAGGAAATATTTGAATGCAAGTTATTAGAGAATTTTGCTACAAACTCATAGAGGTATGCCACTTCAAAATCGGTTTACAATTACAAAAGCTGTGGTATCTGGAAACTCAGTTTTAGGGGTTCCATACTGAAAACCATTGTAAGTTCGGGAAAATCAAACATGAAATGGGTTCAAAAATGTACTGTCGCTTTAAGGAAATATTTGAATGCAAGGTATTAGAGAATTTTGCTACAAACTCATAGAGGTATGCCACTTCAAAATCGGTTTACAATTACAAAAGCTGTGGTATCTGGAAACTCAGTTTTAGGGGTTCCATAGTGAAAACCATTGTAAGTTCGGGAAAATCAAACATGAAAATGGGTTAAAAAATGTACTGTCGCTTTAAGGAAATATTTGAATGCAAGTTATTAGAGAATTTTGCTACAAACCCATAGAGGTATGCCACTTCAAAATCGGTTTACAATTACAAAAGCTGTGGTATCTGGAAACTCAGTTTTAGGGGTTCCATACTGAAAACCATTGTAAGTTCGGGAAAATCAAACATGAAATGGGTTCAAAAATGTACTGTCGCTTTAAGGAAATATTTGAATGCAAGTTATTAGAGAATTTTGCTACAAACTCATAGAGGTATGCCACTTCAAAATCGGTTTACAATTACAAAAGCTGTGGTATCTGGAAACTCAGTTTTAGGGGTTCCATAGTGAAAACCATTGTAAGTTCGGGAAAATCAAACATGAAAATGGGTTAAAAAATGTACTGTCGCTTTAAGGAAATATTTGAATGCAAGTTATTAGAGAATTTTGCTACAAACTCATAGAGGTATGCCACTTCAAAATCGGTTTACAATTACAAAAGCTGTGTTATCTGGAAACTCAGTTTTAGGGGTTCCATACTGAAAACCATTGTAAGTTCGGGAAAATCAAACATGAAAATGAGTTAAAAAATTTACTGTCGCTTTAAGAAAATATTTGAATGCAAGTTATTAGAGAATTTTACCACAAACTCATAGAGGTATGCCACTTCAAAATCGGTTTACAATTACAAAAGCTGTGGTATCTGGAAACTCAGTTTTAGGGGTTCCATACTGAAAACCATTGTAAGTTCGGGAAAATCAAACATGAAAATGGGTTAAAAAATGTACTGTCGCTTTAAAGAAATATTTGAATGCAAGTTATTAGAGAATTTTGCTACAAACTCATAGAGGTATGCCACTTCAAAATCGGTTTACAATTACAAAAGCTGTGGTATCTGGAAACTCAGTTTTAGGGGTTCCATACTGAAAACCATTGTAAGTTCGGGAAAATCAAACATGAAAATGAGTTAAAAAATTTACTGTCGCTTTAAGAAAATATTTGAATGCAAGTTATTAGAGAATTTTACCACAAACTCATAGAGGTATGCCACTTCAAAATCGGTTTACAATTACAAAAGCTGTGGTATCTGGAAACTCAGTTTTAGGGGTTCCATACTGAAAACCATTGTAAGTTCGGGAAAATCAAACATGAAATGGGTTCAAAAATGTACTGTCGCTTTAAGGAAATATTTGAATGCAAGGTATTAGAGAATTTTGCTACAAACTCATAGAGGTATGCCACTTCAAAATCGGTTTACAATTACAAAAGCTGTGGTATCTGGAAACTCAGTTTTAGGGGTTCCATACTGAAAACCATTGTAAGTTCGGGAAAATCAAACATGAAATGGGTTAAAAAATGTACTGTCGCTTTAAGGAAATATTTGAATGCAAGTTATTAGAGAATTTTGCTACAAACTCATAGAGGTATGCCACTTCAAAATCGGTTTACAATTACAAAAGCTGTGGTATCTGGAAACTCAGTTTTAGGGGTTCCATACTGAAAACCATTGTAAGTTCGGGAAAATCAAACATGAAATGGGTTAAAAAATGTACTGTCGCTTTAAGAAAATATTTGAATGCAAGTTATTAGAGAATTTTACCACAAACTCATAGAGGTATGCCACTTCAAAATCGGTTTACAATTACAAAAGCTGTGGTATCTGGAAACTCAGTTTTAGGGGTTCCATACTGAAAACCATTGTAAGTTCGGGAAAATCAAACATGAAAATGGGTTAAAAAATGTACTGTCGCTTTAAGGAAATATTTGAATGCAAGGTACTAGAGAATTTTGCTACAAACTCATAGAGGTATGCCACTTCAAAATCGGTTTACAATTACAATAGCTGTGGTATCTAGAAATTCAGTTTTAGGGGTTCCATACTGCAAACCATTTTAAGTTCGGGAAAATCAAACATGAAATGGGTTCAAAAATGTACTGTCGCTTTAAGGAAATATTTGAATGCAAGTTATTAGAGAATTTTGCTACAAACTCATAGAGGTATGCCACTTCAAAATCGGTTTACAATTACAAAAGCTGTGGTATCTGGAAACTCAGTTTTAGGGCTTCCATACTGCAAACCATTGTAAGTTCGTGAAAATCAACATGAAAATGGGTTAGAAAATGTACTGTCGCTTAAAAGAAATATTTGAATGCAAGTTATTGAAGAATTTGACTACAAACTCATTTAGGTATGCCACTCTAAAATCGGTTTACAATTACAAAAGCTAGGGTATCTAGAAATTTAGTTTTAGGGGTTCCATACTGCAAACCATTGTAAGTTCGAAAAAATCGAATAAAATGAAGTAAAAATGCGCTTCGTAAGAAGCCCAAGAATATGTGTTGGTAATCCCAACTTTCTAGCTTTTATAGTTTCCGAGATCTCAGCGTTCTTTTGGACGGACAGACGGACAGGCGGACATGGCTAGATCGACTCGGCTAGTGATCCTAATCAAGAATATATATACATTATAGGGTTGGAAACGCTTCCTTCTCCCTGTTACATACTTTTGCACGAATGCAATATACCCTTTTACTCTACGAGTAACAGGTATAATTATATTCATACTTATTTCTTTTAGCTTTTCCCCAACAAATAAATCACATACTTTATTGAGTAAGGGTATCGAAAAGGCAACAAACAAAGAAAGCGCAATAAAAGTATGACAAATATGTGTGCGGTCAGCCAGCTGCCCACCGCGGGGGCGGCAAGGCCGGGACATGACAGGGGGAGAGCTAAACAATCGATCAAAAAAGTGAGACAAATCGTCGTGTCTTTTCGGTGAGCAGCAAACAAAAGCCAAATGTGTTCACACCTTGACAGCCCGACACACCCTCATCTACACACACTCGACCCTCCCGAAGTCCCTCAGCTTTCGAGGCGGTCAAGCAAACAACATTTCACTTTTTGTGGCGCAGCCAAAAAGGCAGCAGCAAAAGGCAAATTCAATTTGAGCTGTCAAAAATCTGACCAATATTGCCTTTGAGTGTCCGTGTCCCCCTGTCTGTGAATGTGTGCATGAAGGTAAGGGTTTGTGGGGGATTGTGGGCGAGGGGAAGGGGCGTGGTCTGTGGTCGGGCTCACAATAAATCGATTGAAAACGTAAATGAAATTGACAGTCAGCATTCCAGGTTGGCGAAGACCCGGCCACGTATCCGTCTCCAAACTCCGTGTTAAATGCCTTGACACTGCGCGCCGTTTGAAGTTTCCACACTGAGGTAAAGTACTCAGATGTAGGCGATAATTTACGGATAAATTAAATGTTGGCCCGCCAATTTTCCATTTGAGCAACTCTACAAAATTCTAAAATTTTACTTTGATTTAAATTTAATTCATAACATGCCTGCTTTTTAAAAAACATTGTCTAATATACCCTTTTACTTTTCGAGTATACAAATTAACCGGACAAACAGACAACACACACATTTAGGTCACAATTTAAAAATTAATAAAAGTCTTTTACAAATTTTAACTTTTAAATGGATAGTCCGATGTAACAGACTTTTAATTCTGCACCTATATATAGTACGATTCGTCACTAAGTAAACTGCCTTTCACAGTGATAAATATATTCTTAATTTCATAGATTTTATTTACGGTGCACGGTACTCGAATGCATTCTCCTGTTAGGAAGGGAGCCTAAGTAAAGCATCAAATTAATTTGACATTTGCTTTGTCACTGTCAGCTCAACGCCTGGATTTGCAGACGCCGGGTTAAGAGCACATTCCGGGGTTAAGGGTTCCCCAAGTCAATGGCCCTGACCCAACTACAATTGATGATGATACATGGGCCGACTTTGATTGGAAATGTTGGCACACGCACACCCTAATGCAGATCAAACAGCCCAAAGTGTTTGGCTTATTGACACTCGACAGGAGGTCTTGACTTGTTAGCCCTCTCCTCTAATAAGCCCCTTAAGTGGTCTTTGCTTTCAAGAAAATTAGCGAATCTAAATTATTTTTCATTAAAAAACACCGTTAAATTGCTTTTCCTGTTGTGGCGAGGCGAGATTGACATAAAAAAACAAATAAAGGAAGCTACCCTCGAAAAGTTGGCCATCACAATAATAATAATGTTATTTTTTAATTTACCTAAAATGTCTCGCGCACACATACATTCAAAGCAGAATGTACATTAATATGGCTAAAAGGAAAACAAAAACATCACCGTAGAAGGAAGAAGAACCAAAGACGAAGTTGGCACAGGTGAGGTGAATGGGAAACAGGAATGGTTGTCAAAACAGTGGTTCGAGACTTTAGAGCAGGGGAATGGTTTTATAATAATTAGAGGAAAAAAACTTAGTAACAATTATTTCTGCCTAGTTGGTATTAAATTAAATGACATACAAATGCAAAAAAATAGTGCTTGTGTACAATTAATAATGAGTGATGAGATATGAGCAATACGCTTAAAGTTAATATCAATGTAATCTAAATAAATTTATCTTTGTCCCTTCAATATATGTATGTTAATTTCTGTTTGTTTTTTCACAAATGCAAAGAATTTTTTTCCGACATTAATGGTGTACATTTAATTTTTTTGTTGTCCACCAATCAATAGCTTTATTTATTTATCATTAAAATTTGTAATTCGCACCACTGTTTGACAAAAGCTATTATGTCATAAGTATCGCTACTTAGTGGCGGATTTTGTTTTCATAGAGCCCACTGGTAAATTGCGCCCTCTGACATAATTTTTTTCGTGAGCTGTTTGAAGTTCTTTGAGTTGGCGTGTCCTGGTAATTTTCTACTTAGCGATGGCTTGTCAACACCGTCGTGGGTCGCTAATTTCATTGAATCGCGCTCCATTTAATGAATTGATATCCGCATAAAGGCCGGCCAGCTTCAAACAGATGCAGATTGCTGAAGCTCCTTTGTGATGTAATTTATGTGCCGGCGCCAGATGCTTATCGCAGTATCGGCATAAAGCCAGGTCAGCACCTGACCAAGCTTATCACGATGCTGTTCATGTTTAACCCCGCACACAAAGTGAAACCTCTCTGATAAGGCAAACAACCTCAGCCCGACGGCGTTGATTTATTTCACTTTCTTCCTTCGTTTTTAAAGACCTCTTTAAAACGCTGTGGGTCGCACAAATATCGCTGACCTTTATGGCCGGCTGTAAAAGTGTTGCTAGTAAAGGCCTTAAAACACCGGACAGACGAGCTGGCAAAATATTTGCACATCGTTTTATTTTTTTAATACTAATTAAAATTTTTATATTTTGCAAAGTTAGAGAACGGGACCGCAAAGCAATTTTCAGAAAAACCGAAAATCTAAAAAACACATGTGGCAAGCCAACGCACGCACACATATTTCATTTGAGGGGCACAAAGATTTTTGTTGACAGAAATTTACAATAAAACGAAAGTTTAATGCACAAGTTCTGCTTCGCTCTTCCACATGCCCCAAAACCATTTGGTGGGTGGGGTGGGGCACCGCTTGCTGCATCACCCTGCACCACCCTGAGCCACAAAGAACCACATGAAGCCAGGCCGAGGTGAGCCGGCGGTCTGTTTGCGCAACTTACAGCCAAAGTAAACTCATTACCAATGCAAACAAACAGAGGAGAGCGCCCCGAAACTTAACAAAAAAAAATGTGTAAAAATATATATTCATACATATTCAGCTCCCACCGAAACTATTTGCTGCGAAACGAAACGAAACGAAAGAAAAATCGTTAAAAAGTGTGTTAAAAAATAATTAAGTGCTTGCCATTCGTATGCAGGCATGTGCACTGCACATTAAGCATACGCCACGTGTCCCTCTCTGCATTCAAATGCATTCTAGGCCATCGGCGAAAAAATGTTTGTGTTGCATAATTTTGAGCGCCGCATAGACAGCATATTCGAGATGCCTTCTATTCCAGGCCTATTGATTCCAAATTCCATGTCGAAACCAGGAGAGAGCCTGCATCCTAACCGCAGGATACAAATATGTGCTCATTGTTTGGCGTGCGGCTGCCGCGGTGTCTTTATTGATCAAATTGCTTTATTGGTGTATTAATTTTAATTGGTCGGCATGTCGTGTTGCCCAGTCACTATTAATTAACATGCAGTTCACACACACACTACTCATTTCCTCTCCACGTTCGCCCTTCTGTCGGTGTGTTCAACATCGAGTTACATTAATTATTTAATTTATTGTAATTTTTGCTTATTTGCTTAACTACAGTTGAACCGAAAGTTTGTTGTAGCCCCAGAGTGCCAGTAAAAGTAAAAAGCATATTTAAATAATATTATACCCTTGGGAAATTTCAAATACTTTTGGTATAGTCGAATGTAGGAGGAGTTGAAATAATAAATGTTGAACAAAGTCAATAATAATCGGCAAATGAAGAATGGCTTACAAGGACTTAAATTTAAATTAAATATACTTATTTTTAAAAATAACCCAACATTTCTGAAGTTTATCTGTTTATTCAAAACAAATTTTATAAAAGAAATGTGAGCATTTTTAAAAATTTGGAAGAGTATACGTTACTCGTTTTATTTCTCCTATTTTCACAGGGTTTTGTTTCCGGTATTTATTTTTTGTTCATTACTGTTGATGTTATCACATTTGTAAAACCGCAGAGAACAAAATGTTAGTCCGTACAACTTTTTGGGTCTCGGTGTGCACACATTAATGTGTAATTAAAATGTGGCAGGCAACATTATGGCAGTCCTGCCGCATATCCGCTGCTGCAGATTCACTTCCACACCCGCACACATATTGACCGCACACAAATAATTAATTGAGATACTACAAGCCAGGCAAGATGGAGCTAGATGAAGCTGCTCCGCAGTGTTGGGCATGTTTCACGAAGAGCAGGCTATGTCTGTGTCTGTTAATTTATTAATACAATTGATTTATGCACCGATGAGGGCCAAGGAGTCCCTTTCCCCCATTTCGACTAGTTGCAGACAGACCTCAAAACCGAAGCTCTGACTCATCCTAATCTCATTAACTTTCCCACATTAAAGGAAGAACCCAGCTGACTGGGCACCGAAGAGCGGTTTCGGGGCATTGTAAAGTGCTAAACTGAAACTAAAGTTTAATGACCACAAAATCCCATCAAAGCCCCTCAACGATTCTAGTTGGCCTAGCTCTTTCTGACCAATTACAAACGCATTTCAACCCAAACGCTAATCGGCTTCCTTGCCACTCGCCACTTGCCACTCTCCTCTGCATTTCAGGTTGAGTGCATCTCATTTAAATGAATTACAAGCGAAATATGAGCGTTTCCACTCTCTCCCACTTAACCGCTCATCTTGACTGTTGCCGCTCATTAAGCAGCCGTCGCCTGAACGCCAAATGTTAATCAGTTTTTTCTATTTCAATTACATCTGAGCGGACCGATGCTAGGAGTAAAACGGGGACCCCGAAGCGAAAATCCCAAAGCACAACAAAGCACAAAAATTGGTAATTAATGCTTCGCTACACTGGGAAAGAGTTCTCTGCCTTTTATGTTAAGAATAGGTATTGAGAACATAGTCCTTCTAGAACTGCAATATAAATTAGGATAATGGAATTATACAATTTCGAATTTAAAAATTAATTTAAATGTATTTTTAATATTTTTTTTGTCTTTTTGGGTTTTTTTCCGTATACACAGGAAACGAGGAGAAGTGGGATGCAGAACGATAGAAAGGCAGACCAGCCAGCGTATTCCTTTAGCCGCCGCCCCCTGTTAATTTGAATGAATTTAATTAATTAGCATTAAAACAAAGCTGACGTCAATTGCGCCAAAAACGAGGAGCAGCTCCCCAGCACTTGCCAGGCCTTCGAGTCGCCAGCTGGGGTGATGATGGTGATGGCGATGGCGTTGTGCTGACGACCGACTGACGTCCTTGCCGCAATGAACGGACAAGACCAGCTGGCGGAGCGGTGTTCTGGCCAATTTGCGGAGACCCTGCATAAGCAGCTCGATATTCGAACTCATTACGATGAATATTATTGACGGTGATGATTGTGTTTGCGGGAGGCAGATGCTTATGACATTCGCCAGCAAATCTTCTAAGCGGATATGGGCCACAACTAATACGCTCACAGGTCCACACACACGGCCTCACAAATCGCAATTAGGAGAGGAAGATTTCATGGCTGTTTAGTTTTTAATTAAAAATTGATTGAAGCATTTGCATTATATTACAAATTCTATTCAACTCAGAGTAAGTCCATCGGCTTAACATGACCTGTCTCCACCAGCTTAATTGCGATTAATTTAACAATTTAAGAGAAGCCAAGGAAACCCTGAGCGATTAGTAAGCTTATTATAAGGGGAGCACACTCGATTTGCGAGGAACAAAATGAGATAACGAGGGAAATTGTTGAATTTAATCTTGAATTGTTTGCGAAATTTAATTCATTTAAGTAATGATATTAAACATCAAATATAAAACTGATTCGCCACAAATTAAAAGACCGAAAGCCAGGCTTTAAAATCCATTATTGCAATCAATAAATTGTAATAACATCTGATCATTTGTTGCAGCGAATAACTGTCATAAAAACAATTATTAAATATTATTATTCATATCTTTATTGGCCCGACTACCAGCCATCACTTTCTCTCGCCAAGACAAAAGGATTACTTACTTTACGTCAAGCTATGACATTTTAATTATTTTACAAAATGTGAATGTCTCTTGAAATCCCGTTTTTTGCAGTTCCTGTCCCCGACAATTTCGGGCAATTGGCTTATTGAATTCCCCTCAAGGCAACTCGATTTCAATAGCAATTAAATACAATCCCAATATATTGACACATCTGAACGAGCAAACGTAGGGAATGGTGTGGGAAATAAAAACAATAGAGCAATAAAACAATAAAATCGCACGGGTTACACGCAGCTCCACACGAAATATCCAGAATCCGATACTGATGCTGATGTCGATACAAATGCAAACAGAAAACGCTGCCTGCATAGTAAGTGAAGTTTTTGCAACATTTTCTAGTTGTTGTCTCTATTGTTGCTGGTGCCTGACAAGTGAAACAATAAAGCCAAAAATCGATGGCAAATATTATGCATTGGCGAAGCGATTCAAGAGTGGGTAAAAATAAATACGTTTAGATACTGTGCGAGTCGCTAGTGTAAACGTTGTGAGTTGTGTCCAAATTGTTTTCAATAATTTCGAGGCCTGTATCAGGGACATTTTTTATCAGAGATCAAATTAAATTTTTTAATGTTAACCTAAGGTAAATATATTTTGTCTTATTGGTGTTCGAAGCACCGAAACGTACTGTACCCATTTATAAATGCATACAATGCGATTCGCGAGGAGAAATAACACAACAACAACTGTAGCACCCTTTTTGGGGTCTCTCTCCCACACAAATAAATCTGGGCACCAGTGCTGCCATCACTTAGCTTGAAAAACAGGACAGATGAGCCAAAAAAACCAGGAAAAAAAGGACAAAAAAAATTAAAAAGGGACAAAAAAAAAAGGACAAAAGTAAATACTACACATTTTTCACAGTTTTCATCAAAGTGTTATATTTTTACTTAATTTAAATGGATTTAATATTAAATTTAATTATGTAATGATCTACTGCGCCCGACTCACAACCTTCTTCGCTTGATCATTTTACCAATGTATATTTAAATTGTACGTATACGTAATAATCTATAATTATTAAAATAATAAAAGCATTTCAAGAAATTACTTTGGTAATACAAAAATGTTCAAAGACTGTGTCAAGCCCGAATCAGAGTCGTAAAAATCTGAACATTTTTCTGAAAAAAAAAACAGAGAATAAAAATTGCGATAATTTTAAAATGTTTTCCTCTTGCTTTTGCTATAGAAAAAAATCTTACAATAAAGAAAATCCATCGATTGCTTCACGTCTCTTTGATAATTAATTAATTAAAAAAAATAATTAGTTTTTAAGTGCCTAACTCTAAGAATGATGTTTAAAAAGCCGTTTAGGCATATAAAAACATATTTATACAAATACGACCAGCAAAAATAACACTCAAAACCTTATTTTTAAAAAAAGGACAAATTTCCGGACAGGGGATGTTTGAAATTTTTTCAGGCTGAAGCCGTTAAAAAAAGGACAGATCTGTCCTTAAAAAGGACAAAATGGCAGCACTGCTGGGCACATAGATATACGAACGTGACGCAAACAGCAGCCACCCGGTGAACCTCAACTAGCGGTTTAGCTATATAAATGTCTGTGTGTGTGATAAAGCTGTCAAAGCCTAGCCATCCCAAAAGCAAATATGTTTAAAAAATGGATGAGCGATGGTAATGGTAAATGTTATTTTGGTAAAGTTTTGTAATTAACACTGTGGCCAAAGCAGTCTTACTATAGGCTATATATCATTCAATTAGCAATCAATGCCAAAAAAATAGGGGGGCCATTTAAGGCATAGAAAGCATATTTTCTTTATATATAGCTTTTATTTTTTCAGATTCCATTTGAACTTCTTAGGGATATACACTTAAAGTTTTAGAAAATTCCCGACTGATTTATACAAACTATAATACACTCAGCACGTAAAGCCAGACGTACACATATATTCTCAGTGCAGATGATTGACTAACCGAGCATATAATTGATTCAGGCCATGGCACAGTCACAGTCGCAGATCCCCAAGAAGGAGGAGCAGCATCGCACGGTCTCGATATCTTAGTATCGTCAGCCAGTTGACAGGCAGGCGCAAAATTGATTTTCCAGTAAGACAGCAAGCATCGCCGCACGTTAGATTGTGTTAATTTTACGCTAAATCTGGTTTAGCTCAGCCAGTCGCAGCCGCTTTGATAAACTTTGACATTGATGAGTTAATGATGATGAGACGACGCCGTGAGTCGCGTAGGGCAAACAAAAAAAGCAACAAATGCAAGCAGATTGTCACCAGCAACGTGAGCCACAAGCAGACAATTGCCTAACGAAGGCCTAGCCCAAAACGTCTGTTTTATGGCCAAAGTTTTTGGAGACGACTTTGTCATTTGTCATGAGGGCACACACCACACGCACTCCACCCTACGGCTAAGGGGCAAAAATTAAGTCAAGTACAGCAAAGTTTTTCAATAACTTTTCTTTTTGGCATATTAAGAGAATGAGAAATGAGCCCACTAATCCTGCACTCATTAACTTGGCTATGATATGAGTCGTTAATACTCAATCACTACAGTTGATGGGTCGCAGTGAAAGGGTGACGGGTGGCTAATAATCAGGACAAATATAAAGTCTCATCTCTTTTTCGTAACCTGGTTATCTTTTTAATACAATTTTAAAAGTATTGACGTGAGCAGATACATTTTAAGTACTTTTCACGCCTCAATGACTTTGTCGAAAGACAAATTCAGTTCGTGGGAATTACACCTGCAATTAAATGAAAATAATTGCCCATATCTTGGGCTCACCCTTGACTAACTTTCAATTGTTTTCATAAGTTTTGCCAACACTCACTTTCATTTCAGTCATTCACGGCATCCCCTATTCATCCGGCCAGTTCAATTCTTACTGGTCTATCAGTTTTCTGCCCGACAAACTCACAAAAAAGTAATCTGGCCGGGGGCTAACTCTCTAAACAAAACTTGAATCAAGCGAAACAGACCAAATAACAAAAGCTCCGCCACCGCCTGCTAACCGAAAATACAATTTCCGTTCGCAAAACTCATTTCGCATTTTGGTTGTTTTAAATCAACAGCGTCGAAGGGGCGAGGCAGAGGCCGCTCGGGCCAACTGCCAAACAATTGCGTAAAAACAATAAACAATGAAACAGGAGCCCCGAGAGCAACCAATGCTGGATGAAGCCATAGCTACAGCTCCACTGCTCATGTGCATGCCCACAATTAATTCACAATAAAACAATCAATTGATTACCATTACATCCGGCCGCGTAGCGGAAATTGTTTGCAATATCCTATTGTTAAGCGAAATGACCCGACGGACATCAGAGCGAATTTCGGCAACGGGGACGAGTTGTGGTGTCAGAAGAACAGGCACATTCAATATGTTATCTGTATTTACACTATTAACTGGTATTCTATCATACTCTTACACTTAGTCACGGAGTAGGGGAACTTTTTAAACCACCAACGGGGCAGAGCAAAACTTCAAACCGAAATTGACAAGCCGGCGGTTAGACTGTTTTGACAGGCTTCAGGCTCTGGTCAGGAAAACTCGTCCCCCTTTCCGCCGCCTTTTGCTTTTGCTTTTGCTATCGCCCTATGACCGCCACACGCACTGCAACTGATTAGCGTGGAAAAGCGTTCGCGTGCCTTGGCTTTGCCTTCGCCTCGAGGCCTGATGAATTCATTACACTCAAGGGAGGAACAACACGACCACAACAATTGCGACAACTATTCGACCGCAACCGGAATTACCTATGCTGGAAAATGGAAAGCGGTTTGGTGATCTGTCACAAGCAAGCGTGCAATAAACGCACATGACACAGTAGTCGATTAGGCGGGTTTGATATTTCTAGGATGTAAAACCAAAGCCTATAAATAAACCAACTTCATTATCATCGTCATGGCTACACTTTGTATATTTTTTTTTTTTGGCGCACCCTAGCGTGTAGAACTTTACAAATTTTATTTTATTTAAAGAGTTTCAAAACTATTTTATGCCTCGCCACTATTTTAAAATAATGATATATTACCAGATTTAAGTTAATTTTGGCTACTTTATCTTGTTGCGTGTAGGGAACTCGTTTTCTGTCTGACTTTCGTTGTCAAAAACTTACCTCAACGCAAATTGTTATGCAAAACATAAGTTAAACTTTCGACAATGATGACAGCAGCAGCAAAAACTGCAGGAAAGGAAAGGAAAGGAAAGGAAACGAGAGGAGCGTGGCGTAGGCGTTTAAAAAGTTAACACTAGTAAAAAGTTAACCGAATTTGTTGCATACTTTGCAGCTACGGTTCACAAAACACACTGAGCTGGGAACTGGGAACCGAGCCGAGGGAGCTGGTGGCGTTCATCTGGGATCTGAGCCAGAAGTGAGACCGGACGAAGCGGGGCTGCAAGCATGCCGCCGTATAATGAGCTGCGAAGGCTGCTGCCACTGCTGGTGCCTGATACGAAGTCCCAGAACTGGGACGCGGCTGAATGGGATGGATGCTGGGCAACAAAAAAACACTTGCGCCAAAATGCTAAAACGCAGCGGGCGCTCATCATTGCCAGCTGAGTGGGGAGCGCATTATGACCCGCCGCCGAGACGGGGAAGTTGCGAAAACGGTGCAAAAGATGCAGACACAATGGTCGGCCAACAAAAAGAATGGCATAAAAATGCAAATTCTGCTTATTTTCAAGCAGTTTATTTATGCAGTGCATAAAAACCAGTATATTTGGGCCTTGAGTAATCGATGAATTTTAATTTAGATTATTTGTTTTATTTTATTTTATTTGTTATTGCAAAATTGTTCGTTTAATCTCAACAAAGTGCATTGTTTCCATTACAATGACAGAATTTTAACAAAAATATAAAAACAACTTTAGCTTAAATACCAATTGGTGATATTTACTTTATCTCATTGTTAATATTGTTTATAATTAAATATGCTGCTTTTGTTTTCCATCTTACGTATATTTAATCAATTATTTTGTGCTCTTTTATTAATGGCTGTAATCGTTGCAGTTACTGATCAATTTTTTCTACAAACAAAGGGCACTCAGTTTTTTTGCCCTGAAAAGATTTATCTGGACCCATTGTCACTCTTTTTTGTTGGCCGCCATCGCCATCGGCCCCCCATTGGTGGATAAACTGCACATGGTTGCGAGTGTGTACTATTTATCAACACTTTCGCCCACTTTCAATGCTAGTTAATTAACAGCCTGCGATGACGTCAGCCCCGTGGTTCCAGCTCCGTCGTATTTCCAATTGATGTTTTCAGGGGGCAAATCGCTGGCACGGCTACGGCTGTCAGGCGATTTTGAGCGGCAATCTAGCGTCAACCCAAGGGCCGCAGGCCTCCGAAAAATATGAAAAAATAATATGACCCACTTACGAGTCACAACTACTAGTACAAGACCCGGGCCATTTGCCAGCCCCATTGCATGTGGCCTGGCACTTAACTCAATTTGCAATGAAGCCGCCGTAGTTGGCGTTGTCGTCGTACTTGCAGTCCGGGAAAATTGCTGCCATATTACCAACGACACCAGCATATTGTTATTACTCGTCTTGCGGTTGTTGGTGTTGTTCCTGGTTCCTGGTTCCTGCCTTCTGGTGTATGGTGTCTGGTGGTGTTGGCGGCAGGAACTATCAGTGGTGACAGCGTCTTGACTGTGTGTGCCAACAGAAATCGAATTGAGCTGGTGGAACCGCAATTGAAATGTCGCTTCAGACACAGCGAAAACTTTTTCGGTCTGCGGCAGAAGGTGACCCACATAAAATTCAATTGGAATCGAACTGAAAGTGGGATTTTGGGTGGTGAGTAGGTGCCACAGATGGGACGATGGCTGCTGCCAAGCCACAACAATGAGTCGCTTGTTGCGCGCCATTTTGTGTGGGCCAATGCAATGTATGCCCACAAAGCAGGAAGCGGGGGGTGGTGAAGACAAAGGAAAATCCCGTGCTTCGCGCAACAGGAGGTGACACATACCATAACACAAAGGACTATACAGATAGCAGGCGCCCGACTATATTTGTAAACTTTTCGTAGGCGTTGCCAAAGGATCTACGCTGCAAACAATCTCCTATAAATATTTGGTTACATTAACATCCTAGTTCAACTCCTCACGGAGTGGATCCCTCTTTTGTTTTTATAACCTATGTATATTAAACGATTTAAAATGTGAAGTACGTAAAAATAATTAGATTTATTTTTTATCAGTGCAGCGAAATGCACAAACAAGTTCATATCAGGGCGGGCACTATTGCATTCATCTGGGCTTTTATTCGCCCCTGTTCGGGGCCTGTCGCCATGTCAATTGTGGGACTAGAACCCCAAGCGGAGGGCATAAATTTAAGTCGCTCAGATGACGATGATGGCATAGAAATGTATGCATAAAACTGTCATTGGGATTGTTGTCAAATGAGCGCTGGGCGAAAAAAGGAAGGAATTACTTGGAAATGCAGGGCGAAGCAGAGCATGCAATTGGATTCTAGTCACGTGCCCCGAATGACACACTAATCACGTTCTTCAAGTGCAAAGAGATCAGAAGGGTAGGGGAGGGGGGGAGCTGGTTGATGACACTGGCGGGTCAGCAGCTGCATGTCACATTATCAAATTGCACGGACACAAAATGCTTAGACAAGAAATCAAAATTCAATTACCCATGCACTGCTCGGTCCGAGCTCCAGCTGTTAGCCGTGGTGAGTTTCCCGCACACTCACATGGCCGACATTCTGGTGAGCAAGAGCGAGTTTCCATCAAAACAAAGAAAGTCATGAGTTGGAAAAACTCGTTGAAACTGGATGCAAAAAAACAGCAAAAAATAAGAAAAAAACGACATGCCACTCAACAAAAAACCCAGTCAATTTGGTTTAGTGGAACCTTTTGCTAATGCGTCTGGGTTGTATTTGCTTGTTCGTTCTTTATTAACCGCACAAAAAAGATTTTAAGAAACAAAAAACAATGTTTTTTTGGCCAAAACAATATTAAAGTTTACGTATATAATTAACATTTATGTATTTAATTAATATATATTTTTTGGTAATTTTACCAGATCCATTTATTGAAGTTCGACTGTGGCGAAAAAACGCATGCCCTGAATGACTAAGGCAAAGTTCGCGAAGATTCAACAAATGACAAAAGCCACGACAAGCAACAGAACTTGGAAAACGGGGGTGGCCCTGTGGGCGGAGAGAGTAGAACTGGGGCGCGGACAAAGTGGGGCGCGGCAGGGCTAGGAAATGCTGCACGACAGCATCAACGCGGGGAAGGATGGCAAAGGGGCCCTCAAGTCAGGCAAGCGAGCAAGAAGCGTAAGCGTTTTGTGTCTCTGCGGTTGACGCGCATGTGTGTGTTTGCCGAGAAGTCTGGACGTGTGTGCGTGTGGGTGTGCGGGTGTGTTTGGGTGGGGGCGAAAATTACAGACTAACAAGTGGTCGTTGAATGGCAAACCAGCCAGGCAGACAGCCCCAGCCACGACAGTTGATTTGATTTGACAGCAAGACATGACATCTCGGGTTGCAAAGAGCGGAGCCCAAGGAGACGCAACTCGAGTGAGCTGATGCCGAAGAAATGCCACGAGAGCTGGCTGCCAGGATCTGCTGCCGATGAAGCTGATGTTGACGCTGGAGCAGCTGGCACAGTCTGCTTCTGCCGATGGCAGGACCAGACAACCGCAAGGATTTACACAGAAAGAATTAAAAGGTCCTACATTTGACAACATGTTATCTAGAAATTATGTTGCTACCGTTTCGGGCAAGAGGATCGGTTGTTTTAAAATGTGTTAGCGTTAAAGTAACATAAATCGATTAATTTTTAAGACTAAAAAAAAAACCCAAACAATTGCATAAAGCCCTTTTAGTTTAGATTTCTATCTGTGTGACAGAACTCATATAATGAAGATGGATCTGAGCTGGGACGACCGAGGCTAGCATAACAATGGGAAGCGGACGCAGCACTCGGAAACGGAAATGAATAGCAGGACAACCACAGCCAAAAGCCGCAGTCATCCCACACGGACCGTTTTTGTGCCGAGGAGGTGGCGAGCCATCCCAGTCCCCAAGCGCAGTTCCATTGGCTCTTGGCCATAAAATATGCCAGTGTACATATGACGTCGCCATATATTTGGTATTTGAAAGCGTGCAATTGCATTTTGTCTAGGGGCCTGTGGGTGGCCACAGTGAATTTTGAATGTCTATGTCCGGTTCAAGAAAAATACAAAAAAAAAGTTGAATGAAAGATGTGCGAATTTGAAGCTTTCTGCATTCGACGCTTTCATAAAGGTTAAGATCGTATGATAAACAGAGAAATGAATATTCGAAGATTAACATATAGGGTTAGTTAATGCCATCTGTTAACTTTTCGCACTCACTGTGATGCTGCACGGCCTCGTGTCATATCAATATGCTGGCTTGTCTCCACTCACCTCTTTGTTTGCCTCGCTAGGTGCGCATTCCTCAGCCACTGTGGTTGTTGGAGGTCCGGAGGTGGTGCTATTGTAGTCCTGGACCCGCACGTGAGCAGGTGCCAGTTAGCGGTTAGGCCAGGTGGGTCGGAGGGTGGTGGGCGGTGGTTCGGTGGGCCTTGGGCGTTTGGTGACGCTCTCCGCTTCGCTTTGGTTCGGCTAGGCGGGGGATGTGGCTTGGGTGGTGAGGTGGGTGGTTCTTCAGGTGAGAGCTGGTAGCCGAGCGGTTGGCCTGCCAAAGGATAATGCCGTAGTTATAGTCTTCGGTCTGAGTAGTTAGCCAGAAAGACGTGTGCTGAAAAGTCGCTTTCGAGTGTTTTCACTTTCCATGTGGCGTTGCACGTGCGCTCTGTTTGCCAAGTGCCTCTTGTGTGGGAAGAGGGGTGCCACGGGGGAAAGGGACCGCAGATAGCTGGAGTATCGCCACGCGTTATAGCCTTGAAATGGTGTTGGCCAGAATAAACAACAGGAGGGGGGAAAGTCGGGGAGGACGTTCCATTGAGCCACTCAAATCGTTGGGTATCTTGGCTATTTTGCCCGCTTGTTTTTAATTTACGTCGTCGCCTTCACCGTTTTGGACGCATTTGCATGAAATTGAGTTGAGCAATTAAGTGCGACCGGCATATTTGCATAGCCTGCTTTTTGGGGCTTTCGCTGGCTGAATTATGCATGCACGGCACATGTGCTCGAAACCGAAACCGTTAGAGGAAAGTGGCGCCGGCGTTGACATTTCGACAGCTGCGCGGCCGCAACGGGATCCGAAACGAGTTCGAGTTCGAGAACAAGTGCGAACTTCACTGGGCGCTCAAATACGTGATTCATTTATGTTTAATTTTGTATTTATCCTGCCTTCTCCTTGTTTGCGTTGTGTTTGGCTTGGTTTGGATAATGTTATAAATTATTTAAGCTCATAGCACGTTGCAGCACCAACACCAGCGTAACTTCTCAACTCTCCACGCGCTCTCTCTCATACAAACACACGAACACAGAGACACGCACACCTAGGCGAAACGTGGCGTAGGACGCGATTTTGGCGTATGTCCTGATGCCGTAATTTTCGAAGCACAAGCACGGGCGCTCGGGAGCGATTTTTGAACATTAGGCGATTCACACGATGTGCTGTGGCTTTTAGCCCGGCAGTGAGCACAATTTCACGGTTAAAGCCTGCGATTTTGCAATTTTTTTGATTTATTTTGATATCTCGCAGCGTGCAGTGTGCAAACCGTGTTGATTTGTTCGCACCTTGGCCATTCGTTACTGAGCCAACACACAGCGAGAGAGTTCCCACATGAAGAGCGAAATACTCTGTGTGTGTGTGGTGGGAGAGAGTGGGAGAAAGCTGTGGGACTCGCTGCTTTCCTCTCAGCCATGTGGTGAGTTTTTCCTAGCGGAGAGCGTGCGCACCATTTTTGGCGCTAGGAATTCAAAAAGCGCAAAGCATCTATTAAAATGTTGAAATACAACCAAACTTACTTGATAAACAAAAGGATTTAAAACATTATGCAAAACAGCTGTTAGTTGATTTAGTTTTGGCACCCACATCAAGCACATGGGCCAACTGGCGATGACGTAGGCTTCACTCCAGCCAATTCTTGCGCAACCCCTAGTTCTCACATCTTCTCTCTCTCTTGGCTCTCTTTCGCTCAGCTGTGTCCTGTCTGTTGCCTTTCGCATGGAAATCTGTTGCATGAGCGCAATTTGTTATCCTCTTTATCTCAGCTGAGTGTCGTCCAAGTGTCAGTAGTGCTTCTCGCTACATAAATTACTCCACGGCTTCTTGAGCAATACCATAACGGTAACGGCAAGAGCAACAATAGCAACAGCACTAAAATTGAGCATATAAAAACAATAAAATGCCGTTAGGCCAAATCCCCAAAAAATGAAAGTAGGAAAGCACGAACAAAAGCAAACACAAAACAAAGCTGGCTCATAACAACAATAACAATCTAGCTGAAATAACAAACGCACATAGTGTAAGGCGAAGAAAGCTTGGGGGAACCAAGAAAGGGGGCAGGTGGGCATTATGAAGGGGAATGACGGTTCGGTGGATTTACGTGACAGGACTGTTGCTCAGCCACCGCAGTTGTTGCTCGAATTACACTGAACATTACAAGGACATTTTACATTTTTCACAGTCAGCATAAAAATTTATAATTTTTACATTTTTAACTTGTTTTAAATAAAAGTATTGAATGTTTCAATGCAAGTCATTTGCTTAAACTCAATATTTAAGAATGTTTAGAGAATTAACCTATGAATCTTTATTGACCTAACATTTTTATAATCAGCTATAGGGCCACAACAGAGTCATTAGGTCATCATAAACCCTAATAAGATAAGATAAGTCTACAAATAATAATGTGACTTAAGTTCTCTGCTTTAGAGTCTTAGGAACTAAGCAATCATCAGAAGTTTTCAACAGAAAGGCTATGCGGCAGTAAAACTTCTGGGGCGCAAACCATGACCATTAATGTGCATACCTAATTGAATTTATCACGCTGCTTTATTGACTTGCCATATGAAATTGATTGAATTGAAACCAATTTGGACATATGCTACGAATGTTTGCTGCAACTTCCCCACCTGATGAGCAGCAGCATCACCATCGACGTCATCAAACCGATCCAACCACATTCACCCCAGGAAACCTCAGGGTAGACAGTCTGAAGGTCCGAAGGTCCTGCTTCGTTATATGTTTTCTGGATCCTGCTGATATCAAAGTATTTTCTAGTTAAACTATTGCATATTGCAAAATAGATTGGCCATGAATAAATTAAAAATATGTAGATTTTAATGAATCCAATGCTGGCACTAGTTATTAAACAATTTAAAATAACAAGAAATAAAATATACTACAAACTCAATAAACTGCAGTTCCCGCAGCCTTTTGACTCTTCAAAAAAGGGGAAACTTCAAACGCAATCGAATTCCAAAATTTTACGAACTAAAATTACCCTAAAACTAAAACCGAGCACACACAAAAAATAGTTCCCAATTAGGGGCCCGTGAGTGAAAGGTGAAAGCAATTTGTGGCCTCAAAGGTGAAGTGTTTGGCAAAGTCGAAGGGGAAGAGTAAGAGGAAAATGCAACAATCGAATTAATTGGCAGCCCGTATCGAACAATCGATGGCAAATGTAATTTCCAATATCATTAAGCCAGGTAAGCCAATTTAAGGCTACGGTGAAGAGAATGTGGTCCATTTTTTCTAGCTCGCTTTGTGATATAAATGAAGGGACTTTTCCCCCGCTGCCTGCCGTAATTCACAAACTTTGTCAACGTTTTTACCCCTAGCCAAAGTAAACTCAATTAACTTTTTGCCGCCACAGTGCAACAATAAACAATTTTTTCACCTTTTGCCTGAGCCTGAGCGAGAATCGCAATTACGCAAGATAACAGTCAAGTGCAGATCTCCTCTCTTTCATTCATATATAAATGGCTTAGAAAATGTAAACTGTAAAGTAGAATGGTCGTTGTATTTGTCACGGCGGTCTGTGGTCCTAGCCTGAGTCACGGCCAGAGCTAGCCGACATTAACCAAGATTTGTTGCCGCTTATGGTGAGGCGTTTGTCAGGGCTTCTGCTGCTTCTTTTAATTAAAAAAGTTCAAGTCGGATGCAATTAGCGGGAGTAGAGGCGAAAATGCAAGGCGACTCCTAAGTTATGAGCATTGCGGGGAGTTTAAGCAAATGCTGACAAAAACTTAACGTAAACGTTAGTTTTATCACACAAAATTGTAATGCTGTGAAATACACAATAAGTAAATCCTTCGGTTTCCACATCTGAGAGTTCTGTAAATTTGCAGGACTAATTAGTCCAGCTACATTTAAGCAAGCTACAATGAAAGTGACTAATTTGAAGCATGGTGTAAATAGTTGATAGACTTGCCAGGGACAAACATATTCAAATTGCACCACTCAGAGAGTGTAGTTGACTCCGTGTTCTTTGTTCTAGTATGTAAAAAAGGGATAAATGCCGTCAAGGATGAGCTCACAAACACACGCCTGTACCCGCACTTCTAAAAAAGAAGATACTCCCAGTCGCACAGCAGTGTCCGTTAAAATATGCAAAGCAAAGGAGCACGCATAAGACAGAGAACGGCATAAGAGAGATATACTGAGACTCGAGAGCCAACACCTATGCATAAATAATGAAAACACACACGGGAAAGGGAAAAACTCGTCCACGCGCCCCCTCCCTCAGAGATCCGGATGCAATGTTTGCTGCTGACGGCTTACATGTTAAAAGCGTCAGCATAATAGCCAAAGTAATGGCAAAAGTGCAATTGTGAGTTCAAGTAAATAAAAACTATTCAAATATGCAAAACACAATGCAAAATGAAGAGCACCGAGTACAGCCGGGGGCCTTAGTGAGTGTGTGTGTATCTCAAGTGCATAAATTTGCTTGTTAAACCCTGATTGATACTTCATCCTGGGATGGTCGTCTTTGTTCCGCTGAGACTCCCTTTCAGCAGCTATAGATGGAAATAGTGGGGGCCAAACAGTTGCAGAGGGGCGAACGAATATCCAGCTATTGCCGCCATATTTTACACAAAGCGGAAGTCGAGTGTCGCTCTGCACGGAACTTGTTGTCCTTTGGGCCTGTACAGCCGGCGATTTGAGCTTTGCTCATTTCATCCGGGGAGCGACAACTATTTCAAGTTGGTTGAAAAAGTTTTTGTCGGTCTACTGTTTGTATTTATTAGATTCGTTTTGCTTTTGCATTTGAATGTTAACTTACTTGGTAGGCAGATTGAGTTCCCTAAAAACTAAAACATATTCAACCATATTGAAAGAAGACTCTAGTTTAAGCATAATTAGCAGGGACCTTAAATAAGAGTTATTTGAGGCTAACTCTTAAAAAGCCTAGTGCGATTTTTAGGTATTTACATACCAATATGGCTGATTTTTATGCACTTTCGACGACAAATAAAGGATTATTTGCTTTCCAAATTCGATGACATGTATATACTTTGTGGACAAGATTAAAATAACTGTTATTTTCGACGTTTAAAGCTAAACATCACAGTAGTATTATTTACGGTCCATGATAAATAGCATCAACATTTTATGACCAACGCAAAGGCTTCATTTTGACTATAGAACCTGCCGGCTATGGACATGAGGCTAACTCTGGAAAAAAATCTTCCAACCGCATGACAGTTGGGTTGACATATGGGAAACAAAGCAACAAAGATGGATCCAGGTGGAAATTGATTAATTTTTCTAGCGCTCGTGAAGGCTTTGACAAAGCGACGAGGAAATTGAAACAGAAACTGATGCTGCAGCTGACAACGATGTTCGTGGAGGGGATTGGGTGCAGCAATAATTCTGCTGTGTTCTTAGCCACTCGCTGCTCAAAGCAGCTTACTGGCGCGAACAGCAACGCCTACAAGCATCAAAGACAACGATGACGTAGAGCAAAAAAGTTGATGAAAAAGGTTCTCTCCGCCTCACGTAAAAGGGGTGGAAGATACGTATTTGGAAAGTGAGTGAATGGAAGGGGATAGGCCCAAAAAATTCTCTGACTCTTGGCGAGGTGGGGATAGGTGTGATGCAATGATTATAAAGCAAAAGCGCAGCGGTAAAAACCCAGGCTCATCATCCAAGGACGCATCCTTGTGTAATGTTTTTTTTGGTTTTTGCATGCTCCTGTATTGGCACTTTAGCTGAAGCCCGTGAATTGAACAGTTATTGACACACAAGAGCAGCAAATTGAAAAATTTTGCACCACCAACAATTTCATATATGCTCATGATTACGACCAGAAGGCAAGCAGTTCTTGCACCTTGTAAGCCCGTATCCCTTGTATAGCTTTTACATTTCGTACCCTTTCAGAAGATAAGATTATTATATCTTAACGTTTGTAACCCGTATACATATACATATAACATACCGCAACGTTCTAAGGTAATATGTAAAGATTCGACTAAATGCAATTATAGGGGTATGATATTTGTAAAAATTAAGGAACCCAATTTTAGTTTAGAATGACTAGGAATTTTTATGAAATACAATAAATATGCAAAAAAAAAAAAAAACTTTTATCATTATTTTAACATGTTTTTAGGGTATTCAAAAATCAGGCTTAAAAAGTGTTCACTTTTTGAAGAGCATCACACCTTTTGGGACTCATCATTGTCGCTATTGTAGTCGTTCTTCCCTTTCAGTGGCAATTTCCCCCGCGGTGGCATCCTGACGAGCAGAACCGCTCAAAGCAGCGCTTTGTGCGTGGCCGGGTGGGCGTGTATTAGGACTCGCATTCAATAGTTGGCGGGACTTCGTTTTTATGTGTTATTGCATATTTCTGCTTTATAATGCAGGCTTCCAGACCTCGTACGGTCACGCCCCATAAGCCCACCAACGCCCTCGCTTATATTGCCCGTTGAACCATAATGGGTTAATGGCAAATTGAAACGCGATTGAAAAGGGAACGGGGATGCTGTACACCTCACTCGTGAGTCGCGTAAGAAATTCGTAATTGAATTAAATTTAATGGCATATTTGAGGTGGAGGAGGGCGCAGCACTCGCCACATGTGAACGCATTATCCTGCTGGTCTTTTGTCAGTGCTGTTAATTTGCTTGAAGTGCGTGGCCGCCACGAAGTGCCGTAAAGTGCAATCAAATTCAATTTTATTTTAGACAACCAACGAGTCTTGAGGGTGTCAAGCGGCTTGAATGTATAATATTTTTCGAATTCCGCGGATTGAATAACTATATTATATAGCTGGACATTTTAACCTCAAAGTCGACTGAAAAACCATCAAGAACAGAGGAGACGCTATGTGTTCCCTCAGTGATAAACTTGTTTTCATATTGATCTTTTTAGGTTCCGAAACTTTTCGTTGCCAAGGTGCTCGTCATCCACCCCCAAACTCGAACATGAAAGTTTCTTTCCATTATTTTCTCTGTGCATAATTGGAATAATATTTGATTAAAAACATTTTATTTCAATTAGACAAATGGCAGAGCAGAGCAGAAGCAAACTAAACACGCAGTGTACACTTGCCGGAGGCTCATTGTCCAACCGGAGCAACTAGAGAAACTCAGGCAGAAACTGAGGCCAGAACCAAGACCAGAAGCAGCTGCTCTGTTCGCTGGAGCTGAAGACGGAGCTGTGCAACTGTTACCCAGAAGCTGTTTAAAACTGAATGGGAGAGAAAAAAACCTTGGAAAAACAATGCGGGAAAAACGACAATTAGCTGGGCAGTGGAATAAAGTTAAGCATTTAATGAAATCCAGACAAGCGTGAAATGATGAAATAATATCGCAAATAAGGCATGGGGCACAGACAGTTCCATGAAAATACCATTAAGAATTTTGGTTGACTTGTCGACTAAGAAGTACCCTCTTCTAAAACTCAATTCAAAGTTAGTGTTTACTCACACGTAATTATATAACCTATAGTGACATTTATTGAACGCAATACATTACATATTCTATCGTCAAGTTCAATAAAACTTTGTTTGTTTTTTAATAAGTGTATAATAAGACACCGCCAAACTATGCAGCTGTCGGGTGCACAACTGAATTAAATGAAAGGCTCATTAAGTCTACCTGCTGCTCGTGCTTTTGTTGACGTTGTTGCTTTGGCAAAACTTGGCCAAGTAAATTGCCTCAATCATTTACCACAATTTGAAAAGGAGCTGAGCGGATCTGGGCCATGATAAAAGTTTCAAGCACCCTCCAATGCCGATATAATTGTCTGTGTTAATTGAAAAAGTTGCTACTGCTGGTGCAGCTGTTGCTGCTGCTTAATTTGCATTAGTTTTCAAGTGGAACTGTGATTGGGTTCTCAAAGTGTCCTGTTTGGTAAGCACAGGCGAGTGCACACGAAGACAGCTGAATCACATTTGCCAGAATCCACTTGAATCATATCTAATCCCTGCATTGCCCTTCAAGCCGAACTCGACCGAAAGGACAGGACAGGACAGAACAGGACAGCCGTCCTTTGTATTTACCCATTGTTGTGTTGATTATTGGTTTTGCCGTATTAGTTGCCATTATGCATGTCCATAATATGCAATTAATTAATGTTCAATGCAAATTACAGTCTGCAATCTGCCGGCCAGCAACATCAATCAGTTTGAATGGAACCCATGCCACAGCCTCGGCTCGATAATCAAGAAAACAAATTCCAAATGGAAAGTCTTACGTCTTAAGCAGCTGTTCGAAACTCTGCATAAATTATAATTGAATTAGCAGACGCAATTGAATCGATTTGATGCGAAAACTCATTGATTTACAAATCCTTTTTCAGGGGGATGGGTCCCCCGCTCGAGCGAAACAAAATTAATCTCTGCACATGCAATATGCAAAAGGCTTTAAGCAGATTTCCACCCGAGTCCAAATCAATTTGATGCCTGAGTGCCCTCAATGGCCGCATCAAAATATTTCTTAAGGTCACATTATGGAATACTTAATTAATTGAAACTTTTGATTTGCTATCCCCGCAAACGATCTGCACTCGGGAGACATTGGGTGCCATGCAACTTTGTTTCTGCATTTGCACTGAATTGAATAATCGCACCACAAGTATTGTTAGGTCAGATTGTTAGTGTTAGGAAGAGAGCTTACAAACACAAATATGGTCATTAAATTTAGTTAAAATTGTCTTCGATCATGAAGCCACAGGCAGCTGTAGCTGCTTTAAGTAAAAAATATAATTTGAGGCTGCCACATGCAACACAACAAGTCCTGAGGCGGCAGATGAGCAGCACACAAGGCACAGGAGCAACATGTGGAGCAGCAATCTGCTTTTCCACGGACTAGATAAACAACCAGTTTTCTGCTTTACTCCTAAGTATTCTTGAGTTAATTTTCCTGGATTTCAGCAAAACTACACAAAAAATGTTTCAGGGGAGAAGAACAAGGGAAAAAGATGAAATCGCGACCTCCGTGCCACATCAGCCATGCAAAACTTTCGTCTGCCCTTCGCCTCCCTGCTTAAGCTTGCTTTAAGTTTTGCGTACAACTTTTTTACACCGTCCCCTGCTTCAGCACACACTGACCCCCCTTTCCCACAACCCACTCTTGTTTTGGCAAACAACAAAATTATATAAACGACGTCGACTAGAATTGAACGCCTTCGGTTATTTGCGCGAAGTTTAATGGAATTTTCAACAGTTTTTGCAACAGTGATTTGCCAGCCGCAGAGAGCACAACACAGATCTCGCAGCAGAAGCAACTTCCCGACCCCCCACCAACAATACCCCTATCCTCTGTTTATTTGCTGCAGTGTGTGGGCTCTCCTGCTTGGGCCCTCCTACCCAGATGAAGTTTTAAAACTTTGTTTGTGCGGCCGCCAGTTTTGTAATTGACATATGCAATTTGTTTGGCAGTTGACGGGGAATAGGAACTTCCCAGTCTTGGCTATCCCTTACCTGGAGATGAAGCAATTTCAAAACACACCCTTAACTTTGCATATGAAGCCAAGCTAGCCAAAGTAACGCATTACCAAGTTATGATACATTTACTCAAAACAGTTTGGTTTTTTATTATGATAATGCAAATGTCATCAATTTCAAAGAGATTAATCTTTTCCCTGATGTCTACTTATTAAGCGGAATCCCCAATCAATATACTTTTACTGGGAAATACTACTACCCTTGTGACGCTTATTATGGATCGTGGTACAACAAATTTCTGGAAAAGGCTTATCAATAAAAATCCGTTTTCGTCCAAGAATTGTAACGAAAACATGCATGGTTACCAACCTTATCACCAATTAAGTACACGATGGATCGTCTGTGGACAAACCCCCCGAAGGCAACTCGTATGACTGAGTCATACCTGTTCTGTGTAAGATTAAAAGGCTTTGCTGTGATAAAGGCACGCTTCCATCGATTCAATTGATATGCAATCGATCAAATACCCGTCGAGCGCCACCAACAGATACGAGTTCACCTATAAAAGCCATACTCCACGATAGCAGAATATTCACAATCAAATCGACAACCAGTTCACTACCAACTATTGAAATGGGTTCCACCTTCCAGCTGCTCATCGTCGTCCTTTTAGGACTTACCGTTAGTGCCACTCCGGTGGTGCAGCAGGCGGGCAGCGCCGAATTCACCTCGGCGGTTTCCCGTTTCCTGCAGGCTTTTAGGAGCATCATGCCCTGTGGCTACGGAAACATCCCCGTGCTGGCCCCCATCGTAAATCCCTTCTACGAATACGAGTACATCACTGACGACTACACCGTTGTGGGCAACGTGACGAACATCCGAGTCCAGGGTCTGGACAGCTTCCAGGTTCTGAGTGCCAGCGACTACGGAAAGACTGGAGAGGCCGCTTATGATGTTCTCTTCCCCAAGATCCAAGTGCTTGGCTTCGCGGAAGTTGATGGTTTCATCAACATCGGCGGCTTCAAGTTGCCCATCCGGCAAAACGATGTGATCAACGAAGCCCTTTTCGATCTGCGCTTCGTGGGAAGCTACAGCTTCGCCAACAGCCTGACCAACTCGTCTGGCTTGCGCATGGTGGATTTCAAGCAAACCATCTATCTGGCTGGTGTGGAATTGGACAACTGGAACACTCTGTGGAACATCTCGACCAATAACTTCTGGAACCGTTGGATGAAGACCTTGCTGCCACTCGCACTCGAAGAGATGCAACCCAACATCAGCAACCTCCTCTACCAAAACTTCCTCGTTCCCAAGGTCAACGATCTTCTGGCCAACGTGAGCATGTCCGAGTTGGTAAACTTCTTCCAGGATCAGGCTCAACTCTGGGAGAATGCCAACTGTCAGGCCTAGGCGCCAATAATTTTTTTTATAACAATTACTGTTGTATAATAAATTGCAAGCAAATCAACCCAACATCTTACTATCTTAGTATTACCTACTAATATTTTGCTTTTGGACTGAAACGAATTCTTCCCCAAAAATAAATAAGTCAAAAGGTGTCCACAATTTCGCTCAAGGATTCGTTGCTGTTTTATAGCCAGGAATGAATTTAAATTTCAAAATGTACACCATTTCTGTCAGCTCTTGAAATGCGAAGTCAAAGACTGAGCGAAAATGCATGTCCCATTTTTCTGTATTTTAATGAACTAAATTAACATAAAATGCGAATGACAGGTATTCTTCTTGCCTCCTTCTCCATGCCCCGAAAGGCCATTTAATTTGTCAAAAATAATGACAAGGTTTCAGCAGGCACTTTTGGGATTTACACAAAAAAAAAATCATCATCCAAAAAAGGTCTGCCAGAACTAGCTATTTACTTTGAACTTTCTGATGTTACTAGGCCATGCCCATTCCCGCAATATATTCGCAAGATATGGGGCATTTTTAATTTGAACTGAGTAGCCGAGGGGTGTGGGAGCGGACTGGGAGATAACTTAAAAGTCATGATGGGTATTAAACGTCCAACCCTTCCTGCACACACACGCACTATACATACAAGCCTCCAGCTAAATATGTTCGCATTCGGTTGGGTCTACAAACCCTTATCAAAATATTTATATGACTTCACATATGCTAAACGCAGGAACTGTTTGAAAAGAGCGCCCGAACCCCCGAACCAACCAACCACCGCTCTCGCATATATGAAAAAATGCTTAATGGCCTGTAATCTGCTTAAAACTTGGACACGAGTTCAATTTGCCAAATGGCAGCCACGAACCGAACAGAAATAACCAAGGGGCAGGGGGGTTTTAAGCTGCCCATCATATGATTCGGTTACATTGTGTGGAATGCCGACTTTTTCAGTGCTTTTTTAATTTATGATCTCCGCTCGATGAAAAAGGCCGGAGCTCTTATATAATTTTACTTTTAATTAATGCCCACACACACATCCATCTCAGTGGTTTTCGGCCCTCCAAGAAATGGTTCTCTTTGCACTTTAAATATTAAAAAAAAGCCATCCGAGAAAAAATAAGCAAAAAGGGTTCACATCCTGACTCGGACCCAAAATTCAATTTTGCGTTCTTTGTGCTTTGTTCCTGGGTGTGTGTCTGTGTGTCTGCTTCGTCCTTGCACTGCGTCCAAGGATAGTTTCCTTTAGAAATTGAATGTTTCATATGATAACTAAACTGGTTATGAGGTGGAAATGTTAAAAAAAACGTAGACCTGGAAATGGGGCCAAAATTAATTATATCCATTTCTATGATGAAAATTAATTAGGGAATGAGCTTGTATTTTACACTTGATAGGGTATTCAGAAGGAATGAGATGTAATTAATTTGAATAAACAAATTATTTCTGATTGTGAACAGTTTGTTTGGATAACAAGGAATTCCTGTTAAGCGCGTAACATTGTATTTATTGATTTGATGGATTTAACTAACATTTTTACTTATTTTACGAACATTCCATGAACATATTTGCATTGCTAAGACACCATTAATCCAAACCCAACGGTTAGCGGTGGAGTTAATTAGATCTTCATATTCCAAGGACAAATGAAGGATCTGACAAACATTTGAGGGGCATTACCACAATGTTCACATAATAACGTCAATGCGAGAGGAAGACAACTGTTGAGGGACACCGAAGCACATTCATTACTAAACCACAAACGCTGCCACAATCATTGCCAATATCGAGAACACGTCGACATTGACGGCACGGAATTCGGTGGGCTGAAGCATTGCGCAGAAGTTACAGTTAGAGAACTCTGGAAATTTGAGAACTAGTCTACATTCGGTTCCCCTCATTGTTTGCACAGGGACATGATATACGCAACCAAACTGTGCAACAACGGAAATCTAATATTAGTAGATAATTGGAAATGAAATACCTCAAGAATGCCTACATTTAACTCGAACTATATGCTCAAAGATAATGCAGATTGTTATAACCTTACAAAATGAATTAAAGTTTAATTAGCTACAAACCCCATAATACTATTTTATAAGGTATTAGATAAAAAATTCAATTATTTTTCAAGTTCATGTTAAGTGACATGTCAAGCCAAGTTCAGACTTTTAATTGGGCACAAGTTAACAATTCCAATCTTATTCAAGCACTGAGCCGGCGGCGAAATAAAAAGTTAACGACGCTAACTAAATTATAACATAATTTTGAAGCTTAATAAGTCGAATCGCCGCCCCGCTACTCATAATTCTTAAACTTCAATAAGCCCACCAGCAATGTGCCAGAACGACAGAAATCTGAAAAATATTAAGCAAACATTAAAACCATTTCTTCTTGTTTGCCGACATGCAAATCAACCGACACACACAAAATAACATGCGTATTCATAAAGCAAAAATTCAAAAAGAAGGGAGGCCAGAAAAATGGGTGGGGGAACAGCAAAGCAAAACCAAGGCCTGCAGAATGCTGGTAGCAATATTTCTAATCTAATTTCAGCAAAGTTAGGGGAAGAAAAAAATTAAAAGAAAATACTCGCAAACAGAGCGGGCCAGCAAAATGCAAAATGAGAAAAATAAAATGAAAAGGTGAATACCCAGGGAAGGAATGACGAAAACACAACAATGCAGCAGAGGCACGAGCCACAGACGCACAAGGAAAATGTTGGGAAAACTTTAGAGGAGTGCGGAGAACGGGAAAAGGACAGGACCCAGGAGTGCGGTGGGGGAGAATGTCGAATGTCGCTAAATGAAATTAGAAACGCATAAAAGAATAACACAAGCTGCCATGGGAGATGGGAACTGCTTACACTGAGGTTAAACTTATGGAGCACCCTGGAAAATGGGAGTAGTTAAAAGATTCGCACTGCAGATATGCAATTACATTTTAAATGAATAAACAAAATTAAGAGTTCTATCCACTTTCGGCTAAAAAGATTTAAGAGTAAGCAAATAAATTGTATGTGTATTATTGTGAATACAAATTACTTTATTTACATCTCTTACTCGAAACTTGTTATAAGCAATAGCTTACTGATATTAAATAACATTTAAACGAATAGCTTACAGTTCTAAAGTATATTCAAAATTATTTGTGACATTTTCTCTCTCTGCTGTGTTAAGCTAAGGGAGGCAAGTGTTGACAAGAGGCATTTGACTGCCCTGCAGGCTTTGATTCAAAAGAAAAAACGACCTGAAGAATCTGGCTCTGGCAAAAGGTGTAATAAGAAATTCCCGCCCTTGCAAAACAAAAAGAAATGCACAGCAACATAAAATAATAAACATAATTTCGCCTTTGTCGTCGCATTTTATTATTAACAGGCAAATGCGTTGAATTTCATTAAAAGTTATGTTTTGCCCCGGCATTGTTTGCCTTACTGCACGCACAATCAAAGTTCTTAACGTCTGCTGGAAGCCTTCGGGCGACAGCAACTGAAATTAGCAAGGGAGTCCTGGCCAAGGAGAAATCTCTATGGTCGGATGGAGCGGGGAGTGGGGAGCGGAGTTTGTAAGCCATTTAGCTGCACTGACATTTGCCGCAGGTGTGCCATGGGAACGGAACCAAATCAAACCGACCTGAACCATGCCAAGAGGCAACCGACGGCTAACAAAGCCAACTAAACTAAATGCTAATCTTGTTGTCCGCTGACCCGCCGTTCCCTCTCCCTTACCTGTTTTCCCCACCCACCAGAGCCGCCACACCTGCAGCTCCACTGAAAGCCTTTGACGCTTTCCATGGCCACAAAGCCGAGCAACATGTTTGACAAGTGACAGCCGTATAGCGCATCAGGAGACTCCTGGGCGGCGAGTGGGCGTGGCAACGCCCCAAGTTTCAGCATTGGCGTGATATTTTAACCACGCCTGTTCGATATCTCTGAAAGGTGCTACCTATGAAAGCACTATGTCTTGAGTTTGGCAGATATTACGACTGCCTCCTGTTTTTTAACCTTGTTAAAAATACTTAACTTCAGTCTGTAAAGCTGCAAGTTTAAATACCAATTTAAAACTCTTTTTCATGTGTACTTAATAAACCTACTTTTTGTGATAAATAAGAAGCCAGTTTGTTTTTTGTGCCACATTAGCTCTCGAAAAAATTGCAAATTAAAATTTAAAATTCAATAAATCCCTCGAAGTTCGAACACCCATTCGTAAATACGCACCTAGAATATTCAACGCGACTAAAGCATTAAAATGCAACAATTTGTTTTACTTGTTGGCACTGCCTGTACCCAACTCCTCCCGAATCGACTCGGACCTGAAGCACATCCAGGATGCCGTAGTGGCACGAGTGACCAGTGGCAGAGGAGCTCCGGTGGAGGGAATCAAAAAGCATTTTACGAGCGCATTTCAACTGTAACAAATGTCCCAGGGCCATTGACAGAGGGCGGAGAATGCATTGGCCACTCTGGCAGGGTAGAAGGATTGGGCGGGGGCAAACGCAGAAGCTGACCTCATGCACAAAATCCAAAGCCAACGACAATCGAAGGCAAAAACCACGAGAGGGGATGTATTGGTGGAATTGCGAGGGAAAAAGCTAGCGTCTGGCTGATACTCCACAACGAAAAAACTTGTACCCGATTTTAAATTTTACAGTTTCTACCAAGATTGGTAACATTTGTTATTTCCTTAAAAACAGTAGTCAAAAATGTATGTTTACGGTTGAACATATATTGTATTACGGTCTGTAAAACATACCAATTTTACATTTTTGCCAGAACAAAAATAGTATATGTGTATTAAAGAAACACAGATTAAACCTCTTATTTTATATATGATGGACGTTGATGCACTACGAGAAGTACAAACAAGTGGCCCAACGACACCAAGCACGTGCTTGTTACGCGCGGGGCCCTTTTGTAAATTTGGGCAAGAATGCGAGTTCGCGAGGAAGAATACATAAAAACCAATAAAGACGGGACAAATAATGAAAAAAACATGCAGTTAGGAGTGAAGCAAATGAGTTAAAATGTTAGTTTTTAATACTGGGATAGAAGTTGATGTGCAAATTAAATGATAAAGAACGTTATAGTTATTACATAGAACGCGAAAGGGCTCGTGCAGACCAAAATTTGATGTACATCGAGGTAAATTAAGAGGATGATAATTACGTGTTAGTCTAACGGGAACATTAAAAGTTAGGCGGCTAACAAGTTCTACAGAATCAATATCACCTCTTATAAGATTATGCATAAAAATAGTACCAAGCATTTTTCTACGATTTGCAAGTGTCGGTAAATTAAGCAATAATAATCTACTCTGGTAGGAAGGTAGCCTTACGTTTTGATCCCAGTTCAAACTACGAAGGGCAAAAAGGAGAAATTTTTTTTGTACCGACTCTATACGGTCAATGTGGACTTGGTATTGTGGGCTCCAAACCGAAGAACAATATTCCAATATAGGACGGACAAGGGAGGTAAATAATAATTTGGTTATATAAGGGTCATCAAATTCTTTTGACCAACGCTTTATAAACCCAAGAACACTCATTGCTTTATTGACTGTCGACATTATGTGGCAGTCAAATTTAAGCTTCGGGTCCAGAAGAACGCCTAAATCATTTACTGAATATATACGGTCAAGTGGCAAATTCTGAAGCGAATAACTTATAAAGGTAGGGGTAACCCTATAAAAGGTCATTACGTTGCATTTTAGGCAGTTCAAATTTAAGAGGTTATACTCACACCATACTTGAAAATGATCAATGTCTGATTGTAAGCCAAAACCAGACTCTATATTATTATATGTCAAACAAAGCTTAACATCATCAGCATACATTAGTACACGAGAATGTGTTACAATAGAGGGAAGATCGTTAATAAACAAAGTGAACAGCAAAGGGCCCAAATGACTACCCTGAGGTACTCCAGATGTCACATGGATCGTTTTTGAAACAGCGTTCTTAAATATAACCCTCTGAGTCCTCCCATTCAAATAGCTTGAAATCCAAGTTAATAGATTACATGGAAACCCAAGCAAATCTAATTTGAATAAAAGAAGAGAGTGGTTAACAGAGTCAAAGGCTTTACTGAAATCTGTATATACAACGTCAGTCTGCATTTTATTGTTAAATCCATTTATTACAATTGATGACAATTCAAGTAGGTTGGTGATAGTCGATCTTCGCTTAACAAAACCGTGCTGACACGGTGATATTAGCGAGGAACATAAATGTTGCAAGTGAGAAGTGATAATACGTTCGAAGGCTTTTGGAATAGCCGACAACTTAGAAATACCTCTATAATTCTGGGCATCCGCCTTCGCACCCTTTTTGTGAAGTGGAATAATAAAAGAATCCTTCCAGATAGTTGGAAAAACTGATGATGAAATAGACAATTGAAAGAGTTTAAGAATAGGTTTGCAGATGGTTGATGCACAAAACTTAAGCACACACCCTGGAAGTCCATCAGGACCGGGAGAATAAGTTGGCGTTGTTGATGTTAAATCTCTTAAGAGAGAACTTTCGGTAATTATAGGGGAAAAAATACAATTTGCCCTATTTAAGGGATTACGGTAATTTGATTCTGACCATGAAGAAGAGCTATAAGTAGTTTGGAAAAAGTCAGAGAATAAATCAGCAATTTCAGAGTCAGTCGATGCCTCCATTGAATTAAATCGAACCGATGAAGGCAAAGCTGATGACTTACGCTTTGCGTTGACAAAGTTATAAAACTGCTTCGGGTCATTTGAAAATTCAAATTTACAGCGATCTAAATACATAGAATAGCAATGACTGTTAAGAACGTTAAAATCAGATCGAGCCACCACATATTTCGAAAAATCGGATGGCCTACCCGATTTTTTATACTTTTTATAAGTGTTTGATTTAAGATTTTTAAGTCGTTGAAGCGCATTTGTAAACCAAGGGGGCCTGTTTGGCTTTGGAGGAAGCCTATCAGGAACGCATTCATTAAAAAAAGTGTTTAGAACGCTATAGAACAGTTCAGTGGCACTTTCAATGTCCATACAGTTATAAAATTCTGTCCAATTATATTGAGAAATCATTAAATTAAGTTTACTAAAGTCACATTTACGAAAGCTTCTCATTTTAGTTGGAGAGACTAAAGGAGAGAGGGTATCAACGTAGGGGAGGCAAATTGTCAATTCCATAGTTGGATGGTATCGGTCTTCTGGTACCACAAGAGCGTCAATTCTAGATACCGTGACTTCAGACGGCTCTGAAGAAAACACAAGATCTAGTTGTCTATGTAATGAATTTCGTATAAAGCTAACTTGCTGTAACGATAATTCTAAAAGGCCATCCACAAAGTCATGGGCGGATAAAGGTAGAGCGACAAGTGAGTCAGTAGGAGGGGACCAAGAAATATCCGGGAGATTAAAATCACCCAAAACAATCAAAAGGTCTCTATTAGAAAGAAAGGATAGAATAGATTTAATAGCTGCTAGATGTTGCTCATAAATTATAAGGTCAGAGCCAGGTGGAATATAGGAACATGTAATAAAGATAGACAAGGGTTGGAGGGTAACTTTCACACCAACAAATTCAATGTCACCAGGGACATGAGAGTGAATTCTCTCAGAATTTAGGGTAGAAGTAACAGCAATTAGAACGCCGCCCCCCCTACGGGAAAGGCGATCAGTTCTGTAGGTATTAAAATTATTTGCAAGAACTTCAGAGTCTGTTATCTCTGGTTTCAGCCAAGTTTCTGTAAAAGCTAAGATATCGTCCGTAAATGCCGAGGAGTCAGCATAAAGCTTGGGTAGCTTCATGTTAAGTCCTCTAACATTTTGGTAAGCCAATAATAAACTATTCAGTTTTTTGGCACCGTGGAAGGCCTATTATTTGTTCTCGGTTTATTAGGAACAAATTCTTTTATAACCAGATCATCATTAAGCCAGAAGCTTTCAGAAAGCAGTTCTTTAAACACATCAGGCGGAGCAAAAATTTTGAAAGACGATATCCTACGGGCGTATGAAAATCGAAATTGTTCAACCGCAATATCCTCGGATGGGAATTTTTCACGAATGAATTCCAAAACATCCTCAGATGTGGTATCAGGCGTAAATCTTGAAACAAATAGTTGCTTCCTATGTGGAACAACTGAGAGTTTCTTACGCCCCCCAGCAGCAGTCTGAACCTCACTCAGCTGAGAGCCAGAAGCGGCACCTACTGTACGTCTGGGTACAACTGAGAGATTTTTACGCCCCCCAGCAGCAGCCTGAACCTCATTCGGCTGAGCGACAGAAACGGCGCCCACTGTACCTATGGGTATGGTCGGCAGCGGATTGGTTGATTCCGCCGGATCTGGAGCCTGACTTTCAGATACAGGGGCTACAGGGACAGGGACTACACCTGAACTAGCAGTATCCATTGGCACAGATGGTTCACTTACCTCTGTGTCACCAGAAACTGCAGCAGCTACCAAGTTTGGATTTAAAGTGGATTCAACACTCGCCTTTACTGTCGTTGAGCTAGCTTTTTTGCGTTTGGGCGACTCGGTTAATATTTTTTTATTATTAAATTTTATTTTCAAGTGCACACAAGGAGATTGAATGGACGGGGCATGAAGTACAGGCTGTCCCTTGTTGCTGAATGTTGCTGAATATTTGGGTGCACAGGGGGTATCCTGCCATCACACCCACATCGACACACTGGACGAGCAGGCGACATGGACGAGAGCTACCTGTGAGCGTGTCTGTATATTTAGTATGGCTCTGGGTGCAATTACCAATGAACGTAACAGGTGATCAATTGTTATAAAACTCCCAGGGTGCTTTTGCTTTTCATTATTTTCATTTCACCGTTGGTGCCGCTCTGCATGTGTGTGAGAATGGGTGTGGGTGTGGGTGGGACGGCGTTGCTGTGTATGCGCGGTTACCTCAGGCCTTTGAGTCCCCGTGGAGGTTTGCTCCCTGTGTGCAGGTCCCTGCAATTTTAGTGTCGCCGCCAAGGCATGGAATTATGTACATGACGCGTATACTTGATTTCGCTTTTTTTCGCTTTTGCCTCTGCCGGGCAAGTCGAGCAGGCGATTAAGCGTGACCAATGGCTCTGCTACTTAGTTACCCCAGATGTTTATGTCCTGCACTCCTCACGGCAAAAAGAAAGCGTCGACATTTAATCACGACCAGCGTTAAACAAAGCAGGGGACCAAATAAAAAGAGGAACGCAAGTCCCGGCTTGGCTTTTGTTTGCCAATGCTGACAGCTGCATAAATTGCAGGCCATTGGCAGGACATCGTGTTGCTGCTCCTGGAACTGTGTACAGGTCCCTTAACTGGAAAGTAGCGAACTACCTAATCGCGGCTGTTAGTTACGGTGGATTGATTCCTGAAAGGGGCCCTAGTGGCTGGCTTTCAGTCCGATTTATGACCGGGCAATCACTTGATCCTCAATCCTATATATACTGACGATTTGTTAAACCTTTCGTTCAGCTTAATGCACACACTGACGAATCTGTATGATTCCGTTGAGACTCGATTTGCAGATAAAATTGTCAGTAAAACCCTTCCGTAATTAATTTTGTCAGTGCAGGAATTACTAAACATTGCCTCGTCAAGTGGTATTTTAAAGAGAGTACACACAAATTCCGGATAAGCCTGGTGCTCAGCAAACCGAACTTCATGGCTCTCAACTAAACGCATTATACCATCGGCCACCACGCATACACGCACTGCCAGAGAGCGACACAAGTGGAAGCTAGACAAACCGCTAATTAAATTAAAGCCACTTCAGACTTGCAAACAGGGAAAGAGTTTGTTTCGAACGATTTTCTGCCCTGCCCAGCCCAGCCACTTAACAGGCAGCACAATAATTACGCTTTAAAATGCTAATACATCAGCGCGAGCGTAATTACTTCAAACACCTTGCCACAGGTAAGCAGGCAGATGTTTTTGGGAGTGGTTGGCGCCAGCAGCTGCAGCTCCTGGCCGCTGACAAATCCCCGCAGCTATGGCAGGACCCCAACTCATTAGCAGTTCGAGTTGGCCAAAAAACAACGCGCACGCAAAAATCAGGCAGAAGGGCAAAGTCAGGCCAGATGCCAGAAGCCAGGCTAGCTCAGCTCCCCAAGTATGAGTGCCAGTGCCTGTGTGTGTGGCTGCACTAATGTGTCATGTTAAATTAACACTTTAATTTATTCCGCGTTTGCCAAGCTGCAAAGTGCATATTTAATCAGTTTGTATTTGCGTTTCCTTCGTCCCACGTTTTTTGGGCTGCGGCTGCCGGCGAGTGGAGTGGCGCCTGTCGGTGGCGCGGGGGGCGCTCGGTGGTGACTGTCTGCCTAACGCTTTGTATTTGTATATACAACAGACCCCTGAACACCACCACGCCGTCGCTACTGAGAGCTTTTTTGTAAGCCAGTTTAATTCAGGCTTGTATTTTTAATTGCTGCGTTTAACACATAAAGGGAATTTTAAAATATGCAAACACATATCCAAATAATAGAAAATAATAACCGAACATCCAAACGCAACGCTAATTGTTCGAGTGTTAGTGTTCCTCCCAAAAAGAACGAGCCATTATTGCAATTGAACGCGTTTAAGCAACACAAGGTGCATTGCAAAAATGTATTTTGTATTTAAACAGATGGAGCAACCATACCGGAATTCATTGAAAAAAATGAAGAAAGATTTACCCTAGTTTTACGTTTTATGTTTTATTAGGACTCGTGTAAGCAGCACAGTTAATATAGACAGTGAAGAAGAAAAAGATATAATCGTTAGCCCTTCGACCAATTTCTTTCCATCCTTTGAACATTTTTGTTAATTAAAGTGCAACCACAGCAGTCAAGAGCTCAATTGTTGTTATAATACTCTAGCCGTGTTGTCCGTGTTTGACCGGCTTTTATATTCAACAATCATTTTTTCCTCTGACCCTTTTGTGTGTAAGTGCAACATGTGGGTCCACAGTTCATTCAAGTGGACAATGCAGTCGATTCAAAGACCGCGCTGGCCAAAAGGCCAACCATGTGCGGGGTCAACAAGAACAGAATGTCACAGCTATTATGATCAAGGGCCAAAAGTGCAGTCGTTGCGGACCAGCAGCCGTCCAAAAAAACCAACTAATGTGCTGTATTGGGATTCCAAATATATTATGCCTATTACAAATGTTGATATTAAATTTTCAAAAATCAAAACGCCTACTTTCTACAAAGCTACATTGTGTTTTTTTTAATATTTTTTTAGATTATTCCTATAGAAAGAAGACTTTTGGGAAAGTTTCATCGCGATAGCTTTAAAACTGAGAGACTAGTTCGCATAGAAACGGACAGACGGATAGAATGACATGGCTAGATGGACTCGGCTGTTGGTGCTGATCAAGAGTATATATACTTTATGTGGTCGGAAACGTCTCCTCCACTTTACCCCTGCAGGTATATACACAAGATAGAAGAGGGCAAACTCAATAAAATGTTATGGAAGCGTAGGTTTGTGGGACAAATTAGAATACAAAATGTAATGCATTGTTTTAATTTGTGAAAAGAGTTTTGGTATTTAGAAAGATCCACTTTGCGATTCACGTTTCAAAAAATGTAAAAAATTTCGAACTTTCAAAGCTCGTTTTTTATCGTCCGTATTCAAGTAATTTATCAGGCATTTAGGAACTCGCATTCGTTTCGTTTTCCTCTCTTTATGACGAGGATACAGTTAATTCTGCCAATTCCTGTTACCTTTGTTTTGGTGGAGCCACGCACCGCTCGCTCTGTCTTTTTTCGTTTCTAAGCAAAACACCCACGGCTCGGCGGCAGCAATTCGGTTGAAAAAACACAGCTGCACCAGCTGAGGCCTAACAGGAAAAGGAGAGGAAAACTCAGTTTCGGGTCGGGACTTTTCACTTTTCTTGCGCCACCCCCACCATCAGCTCCACCGCAAATCAACCTCCGAGCACTTTTGGCTATCAGACTGGACCGAACTGTTTCCACATCCTGAAAAGGATGGCGACTACGGGTCGAGCCTACGCCACCAACTTTCAATTAAGTCGCACACACATCCACAGGGAGGACGCTGGCAATGGCAATCACCTGAGGTGGCTACCAAGTAATTTACGCAGTTGAATTAATTTTCCCGTCGAAAAGAGTTGCGGTGGGGTTCGGCCCGAAAAACGGAATTACCCTGTTACCACCTTTACATATCAATCACAAATATCGTCGAGAAACCTCTCCACAACCTTAATTAGAAAGTAAATCGTGGCCATTAATTAAATGCTCGAATACAAGTTTACCTTTTCGCATTTTAAGGTTGTTAATCAAAGCTGCTTGCAGCTGAGATTATTTTTAGGCGGAGACAAGTATATTTAGCTCCTTGAGCAATAGGATAACTCGAAGCAAGGGTGAGTTTTTCTGAGCATCATTTACACGCCATCAGCACGCCTCAGCGCCTGTCAACTTGAAACACAGTCATAACTCAATTTGGCATGCAATTTCATGCACCTGTGACAACACGTAGTATCAGCTCCGGCACACACTTAACGTTATTGTACCGCGTTCTGCATAGTCAAGTTGTCCTCGATGGCCGCAATTTTCTAATCACTGAACTGTCTATTTTACAAAGTAGGAACACAACGGTCGAGTGCTTCAGCTATGTGATACAGGTGAGAAAATACCTTCAAAGAAAATTTCTTAAAATGCTTGGGAAGGTTTTTGCACCTTCTGATCTACTGTCGGTTAAAGAAAAAACTTAAATGTAGATTATTTAAGAATTTTACCACTCCCACAGAGAGGTGCGACAATTATTGATCGGGATTAAAAATGCACTGTAGCTTCAAAGAAATTTTTGAATGCAAGTTATTAGAGAATTATACTACATGAAGTAGAAATGGAGTAGTAAATTTCAGAAATGGAGTAGGGGTTCCATACTGCGAACCATTGTAAGTTCGGGAAAATCGAACATGAAAATGGGTGCAAAAATGTACTGTCGCTTTAAAGAAATATTTGAATGAAAGTTATTAGAGAATTTAGCTACAAACTCATAGAGGTATGCCACTTCAAAATCGGTTTACAATTACAAAAGCTGTGGTATCTAGAATTTCAGTTTCAGGGGTTCCATACTGCCAACCATTGTAAGTTCGGGAAAATCGAACATGAAAATGGGTTTAAAAATACACTGTTGCTTTAAAGAAATATTTGAATGTAAGTTATTAGAGAATTTTGCTACAAACTCATAGAGGTATGCCACTTCAAAATCGGTTTACAATTACAAAAGCTATGGTATCTAGAAATTCAGTTTCAGGGGTTCCATACTGCAAACCATTGTAAGTTCAGGAAAATCGAACATGAAAATGGGTTCAAAAATGTACTGTCGCTTTAAAGAAATATTTGAATGTAAGTTATTAGAGAATTTAGCTACAAACTCATAGAGGTATGCCACTTCAAAATCGGTTTACAATTACAAAAGCTATGGTATCTAGAAATTCAGTTTCAGGGGTTCCATACTGCCAACCATTGCAAGTCCGGGAAAATCGAACATGGAAATGGGTTTAAAAATACACTGTTGCTTTAAAGAAATATTTGAATGAAAGTTATTAGAGAATTTAGCTACAAACTCATAGAGGTATGCCACTTCAAAATCGGTTTACAATTACAAAAGCTGTGGTATCTAGAATTTCAGTTTCAGGGGTTCCATACTGCAAACCATTGTAAGTTCGGGAAAATCGAACATGAAAATGGGTTCAAAAATGTACTGTCGCTTTAAAGAAATATTTGAATGAAAGTTATTAGAGAATTTAGCTACAAACTCATAGAGGTATGCCACTTCAAAATCGGTTTACAATTACAAAAGCTGTGGTATCTAGAATTTCAGTTTCAGGGGTTCCATACTGCAAACCATTGTAAGTTCGGGAAAATCGAACATGAAAATGGGTTTAAGAATACACTGTTGCTTTAAAGAAATATTTGAATGCAAGTTATTAGAGAATTTAGCTACAAACTCATAGAGGTATGCCACTTCAAAATCGGTTTACAATTACAAAAGCTGTGGTATCTAGAATTTCAGTTTCAGGGGTTCCATACTGCCAACCATTGTAACTTCGGGAAAATCGAACATGAAAATGGGTTCAAAAATGTACTGTCGCTTTAAAGAAATATTTGAAAGTAAGTTATTAGAGAATTTAGCTACAAACTCATAGAGGTATGCCACTTCAAAATCGGTTTACAATTACAAACGCTGTGGTATCTAGAATTTCAGTTTTAGGGGTTCCATACTGCGAAGTTCGGGAAAATCGAACATGAAAATGGGTTCAAAAATGTACTGTCGCTATAAAGAAATATTTGATTTCAAGTTATTAGAGAATTTTGCTACAAACTCATAAAGGTATGCCACTTCAAAATCGGTTTACAATTACAAAAGCTGTGGTATCTAGAATTTCAGTTTTACGGGTCCCATACTGCAAACCATTGTAAGTTCGGGAAAATCGAACATGAAAATGGGTTCAAATATGTACTGTCGCTTTAAAGAAATATTTGAATGCAAGTTATTAGAGAATTTAGCTACAAACTCATAGAGGTATGCCACTTCAAAATCGGTTTACAATTACAAAAGCTGTGGTATCTAGAATTTCAGTTTCAGGGGTTCCATAATGCCAACCATTGTAAGTTCGGGAAAATCGAACATGAAAATGGGTTATTTAAATGCAAGTTATTAGAGAATTTAGCTACAACTCATGGAGGTATGCCACTTCAAAATCGGTTTACAATTACAAAAGCTGTGGTATCTAGAATTTCAGTTTTAGGGGTTCCATACTGCGAAGTTCGGGAAAATCGAAAATGAAAATGGGTTAAAAAATGTACTGTCGCTTTAAAGAAATATTTGAATGCAAGTTATTAGAGAATTTTGCTACAAACTCATAGAGGTATGCCATGTCAAAATCGGTTTGCAATTGCAAAAGCTGTGGTATCTAGAATTTCAGTTTTAGGGGTTCCATACTGCGAACCATTGTAAGTTCGGGAAAATCGAACATGAAAATGGGTTCAAAAATGTACTGTCGCTTTAAAGGAATATATTCCTTTCAAATATATTTGAATGTAAGTTATTAGAGAATTTAGCTAAAAAACTCATACAGGTATGCCACTTCAAATCGGTTTACAATTACAAAAGCTGTGGTATCTAGAATTTCAGTTTTAGGGGTTCCATACTGAAAATCATTGTAAGTTCGGGAAAATCGAACATAAAAGTGGGTTCAAAAATGCACTGTCGCTTTAAGGAAATATTTGAATGCAAGTTATTAGAGAATTTTGCTACAAACTCATAGAGGTATGCCACTTCAAAATCGGTTTACAATTACAAAAGCTGTGGTATCTGGAAACTCAATTTTAGGGGTTCCATACTGAAAACCATTGTAAGTTCGGAAAAATCAAACATGAAATGGGTTCAAAAATGTACTGTCGCTTTAAGGAAATATTTGAATGCAAGGTATTAGAGAATTTTGCTACAAACTCATAGAGGTATGCCACTTCAAAATCGGTTTACAATTACTAAAGCTGTGGTATCTAGAATTTCAGTTTTAGGGGTTCCATACTGCCAACCATTGTAAGTTCGGAAAAATCGAACATGAAAATGGGTTCAAATATGTACTGTCGCTTTAAAGAAATATTTGAATGTAAGTTATTAGAGAATTTAGCTACAAACTCATAGAGGTATGCCACTTCAAAATCGGTTTACAATCACTAAAGCTGTGGTATCTAGAATTTCAGTTTTAGGGGTTCCATACTGCCAACCATTGTAAGTTCGGAAAAATCGAACATGAAAATGGGTTCAAATATGTACTGTCGCTTTAAAGAAATATTTGAATGCAAGTTATTAGAGAATTTTGCTACAAACTCATAGAGGTATGCAACTTCAAAATCGGTTTACAATTACAAAAGCTAGGGTATCTAGAATTTCAGTTTTAAGGGTTCCATACTGCGAACCATTGTAAGTTCGGGAAAATCGAACATGAAAATGGGTTCAAAAATGTACTGTCGCTTTAAAGAAATATTTGAATGTAAGTTATTAGAGAATTTAGCTACAAACTCATAGAGGTATGCCACTTCAAAATCGGTTTACAATTATAAAAGCTGTGGTATCTAGAATTTCAGTTTTAGGGGTTCCATACTGCCAACCATTGTAAGTTCGGAAAAATCGAACATGAAAATGGGTTCCAATATGTACTGTCGCTTTAAAGAAATATTTGAATGCAAGTTATTTGAGAATTTTGCTACAAACTCATAGAGGTATGCCACTTCAAAATCGGTTTACAATTACAAAAGCTGTGGTATCTAGAATTTCAGTTTTAGGGGTTCCATACTGCCAACCATTGTAAGTTCGGAAAAATCGAACATGAAAATGGGTTCAAAAATGTACTGTCGCTTTAAAGAAATATTTGAATGCAAGTTATTAGAGAATTTTGCTACAAACTCATAGAGGTATGCCACTTCAAAATCGGTTTACAATTACAAAAGCTAGGGTATCTAGAATTTCAGTTTTAAGGGTTCCATACTGCAAACCATTGTAAGTTCGGGAAAATCGAACATGAAAATGGGTTTAAAAATATACTGTTGCTTTAAAGAAATATTTAAATGCAAGTTATTAGAGAATTTAGCTACAAACTCATGGAGGTATGCCACTTCAAAATCGGTTTACAATTACAAAAGCTGTGGTATCTAGAATTTCAGTTTTAGGGGTTCCATACTGCGAAGTTCGGGAAAATCGAACATAAATGGGTTCAAAAATGTACTGTCGCTTTAAAGAAATATTTGAATGCAAGTTATTAGAGAATTTTGCTACAAACTCATAGAGGTATGCCATTTCAAAATCGGTTTACAATTACAAAAGCTGTGGTATCTGGAAACTCAGTTTTAGGGGTTCCATACTGAAAACCATTGTAAGTTCGGGAAAATCGAACATGAAAGTGGGTTCAAAAATGCACTGTCGCTTTAAGGAAATATTTGAATGCAAGTTATTAGAGAATTTTGCTACAAACTCATAGAGGTATGCCACTTCAAAATCGGTTTACAATTACAAAAGCTGTGGTATCTGGAAACTCAGTTTTAGGGGTTCCATACTGAAAATCATTGTAAGTTCGGGAAAATCGAACATGAAAGTGGGTTCAAAAATGCACTGTCGCTTTAAGGAAATATTTGAATGCAAGTTATTAGAGAATTTTGCTACAAACTCATAGAGGTATGCCACTTCAAAATCGGTTTACAATTACAAAAGCTAGGGTATCTAGAATTTCAGTTTTAAGGGTTCCATACTGCAAACCATTGTAAGTTCGGGAAAATCGAACATGAAAATGGGTTTAAAAATATACTGTTGCTTTAAAGAAATATTTAAATGCAAGTTATTAGAGAATTTAGCTACAAACTCATGGAGGTATGCCACTTCAAAATCGGTTTACAATTACAAAAGCTGTGGTATCTGGAAACTCAATTTTAGGGGTTCCATACTGGAAACCATTGTAAGTTCGGGAAAATCAAACATGAAATGGGTTCAAAAATGTACTGTCGCTTTAAGGAAATATTTGAATGCAAGGTATTAGAGAATTTGGCTACAAACTCATAGAGGTATGCCTCTTCAAAATCGGTTTACAATTACAAAAGCTGTGGTATCTGGAAATTCAATTTTAGGGGTTCCATACTGAAAACCATTGTTAGTTGGGGAAAATCGAACATGAAAGTGGGCTCAAAAATGAACTGTCGCTTTAAGGAAATATTTTAATGCTAGGTATTAGAGAATTTTGCTACAAACTCATAGAGGTATGCCACTTCAAAATCGGTTCACAATTACAAAAGCTGTGGTATCTGGAAACTCAATTTTAGGGGTTCCATACTGAAAACCATTGTAAGTTCGGGAAAATCAAACATGAAATGGGTTCAAAAATGTACTGTCGCTTTAAGGAAATATTTGAATGCAAGGTATTAGAGAATTTTGCTACAAACTCATAGAGGTATGCCTCTTCAAAATCGGTTTACAATTACAAAAGCTGTGGTATCTGGAAACTCAATTTTAGGGGTTCCATACTGAAAACCATTGTTAGTTGGGGAAAATCGAACATGAAAGTGGGTTCAAAAATGAACTGTCGCTTTAAGGAAATATTTGAATGCAAGTAATTAGAGAATTTTGCTACAAACTCATAGAGGTATGCCACTTCAAAATCGGTTTACAATTACAAAAGCTGTGGTATCTGGAAACTCAGTTTTAGGGGTTCCATACTGAAAATCATTGTAAGTTCGGGAAAATCGAACATGAAAGTGGGTTCAAAAATGCACTGTCGCTTTAAGGAAATATTTGAATGCAAGTTATTAGAGAATTTTGCTACAAACTCATAGAGGTATGCCACTTCAAAATCGGTTTACAATTACAAAAGCTGTGGTATCTGGAAACTCAATTTTAGGGGTTCCATACTGAAAACCATTGTAAGTTCGGAAAAATCAAACATGAAATGGGTTCAAAAATGTACTGTCGCTTTAAGGAAATATTTGAATGCAAGGTATTAGAGAATTTTGCTACAAACTCATAGAGGTATGCCACTTCAAAATCGGTTTACAATTACAAAAGCTGTGGTATCTGGAAACTCAATTTTAGGGGTTCCATACTGAAAACCATTGTAAGTTCGGGAAAATCAAACATGAAATGGGTTCAAAAATGCACTGTCGCTTTAAGGAAATATTTGAATGCAAGTTATTAGAGAATTTTGCTACAAACTCATAGAGGTATGCCACTTCAAAATCGGTTTACAATTACAAAAGCTGTGGTATCTGGAAACTCAATTTTAGGGGTTCCATACTGAAAACCATTGTAAGTTCGGGAAAATCAAACATGAAATGGGTTCAAAAATGTACTGTCGCTTTAAGGAAATATTTGAATGCAAGGTATTAGAGAATTTTGCTACAAACTCATAGAGGTATGCCTCTTCAAAATCGGTTTACAATTACAAAAGCTGTGGTATCTGGAAACTCAATTTTAGGGGTTCCATACTGAAAACCATTGTTAGTTGGGGAAAATCGAACATGAAAGTGGGTTCAAAAATGAACTGTCGCTTTAAGGAAATATTTGAATGCAAGTAATTAGAGAATTTTACTACAAACTCATAGAGGTATGCCACTTCAAAATCGGTTTACAATTACAAAAGCTGTGGTATCTGGAAACTCAGTTTTAGGGGTTCCATACTGAAAACCATTGTAAGTTCGGGAAAATCGAACATGAAAGTGGGTTCAAAAATGCACTGTCGCTTTAAGGAAATATTTGAATGCAAGTTATTAGAGAATTTTGCTACAAACTCATAGAGGTATGCCACTTCAAAATCGGTTTACAATTACAAAAGCTGTGGTATCTGGAAACTCAGTTTTAGGGGTTCCATACTGAAAACCATTGTAAGTTCGGGAAAATCGAACATGAAAGTGGGTTCAAAAATGCACTGTCGCTTTAAGGAAATATTTGAATGCAAGTTATTAGAGAATTTTGCTACAAACTCATAGAGGTATGCCACTTCAAAATCGGTTTACAATTACAAAAGCTGTGGTATCTGGAAACTCAGTTTTAGGGGTTCCATACTGAAAATCATTGTAAGTTCGGGAAAATCGAACATGAAAGTGGGTTCAAAAATGCACTGTCGCTTTAAGGAAATATTTGAATGCAAGTTATTAGAGAATTTTGCTACAAACTCATAGAGGTATGCCACTTCAAAATCGGTTTACAATTACAAAAGCTGTGGTATCTGGAAACTCAATTTTAGGGGTTCCATACTGAAAACCATTGTAAGTTCGGAAAAATCAAACATGAAATGGGTTCAAAAATGTACTGTCGCTTTAAGGAAATATTTGAATGCAAGGTATTAGAGAATTTTGCTACAAACTCATAGAGGTATGCCACTTCAAAATCGGTTTACAATTACAAAAGCTGTGGTATCTGGAAACTCAATTTTAGGGGTTCCATACTGAAAACCATTGTAAGTTCGGGAAAATCAAACATGAAATGGGTTCAAAAATGCACTGTCGCTTTAAGGAAATATTTGAATGCAAGTTATTAGAGAATTTTGCTACAAACTCATAGAGGTATGCCACTTCAAAATCGGTTTACAATTACAAAAGCTGTGGTATCTGGAAACTCAATTTTAGGGGTTCCATACTGAAAACCATTGTTAGTTGGGGAAAATCGAACATGAAAGTGGGTTCAAAAATGCACTGTCGCTTTAAGGAAATATTTGAATGCAAGTTATTAGAGAATTTTGCTACAAACTCATAGAGGTATGCCACTTCAAAATCGGTTTACAATTACAAAAGCTGTGGTATCTGAAAACTCAGTTTTAGGGGTTCCATACTGAAAACCATATTAAGTTCGGGAAAATCGAACATGAAAATGGGTTTAAAAATATACTGTTGCTTTAAAGAAATATTTAAATGCAAGTTATTAGAGAATTTAGCTACAAACTCATGGAGGTATGCCACTTAAGAATCGGTTTACAATTACAAAAGCTGTGGTATCTAGAATTTCAGTTTTAGGGGTTCCATACTGCAAACCATTATAAGTTCGGGAAAATCGAACATGAAAATGGGTATAAAAATGTACTGTCGCTTTAAAGAAATATTTGAATGCAAGTTATTAAAGAATTTAACTACAAACTCATAGAGGTATGCTATGGTATCTAGAAATTCAGTTTTAGGGGTTCCATACTGCAAATTATTGCAAATTCGAAAACATTTAACATGAAAATGGCTTTAAAAATGCACTTTCGTTTAAGAGTAATTTTAATTAATATAAATAATAATATTATATATAATGGATAAATGACTGTGTAAAAGTAAAATGTTTACGTCTTTAGCCTCTTTTTAGGGATATTACATTTTTCTTGCGTTATTTCTATGGCCTTTACCACCCACATGAACCTGGACCACATTCTTTCGCTCCCAAACCAATTGCATAAACAACATAAAACGGAAATTATTAATTCTTACGCACGATTTCGCTCGATTTGATTTTGATTTTTATATGCTTACATACATTGCATTCGGTATTAAATTGGTTGGGTCATTTTTTCTTATTTCCTGTGTGGCAGATAATTGAAATGGATGTATTCGATTTCTATCTTAGTGGGGGCTTCAGTCGAGCGTACATCTTTTGTGGGTTATGAATTTTTATGATGGAACAACAACATGTTGTAATGGAATATATGATACGTACCGGAAAAAGAGATGAAACTGTGCACAGTAAAACCAAACACTCGCTAAGCAATAATGCGATTAATATTTAATATATTTTTGTTTGTAATGTGCACATAATTAAGCCCCTAAACAATGTTATTAAAACTATGCATGAGACCAGTGAAAACTATTTTTGGATGAGGCGGGGTGCTTTTGCCTTATGCCTAAACCAAAATTCGCATATTTAATTGGGGCCCGCCAAATTTATAATTAAATCATGCGCAGTGCTCTGGAGAATTTTGGTTGTGCCTGCACCATGTGTTAATGGGTTGCAAACTCAATATCTGCACGGAATTATGCACATGCATTCTGGGATTTGATATCACATTCCCGCATATGAAAACAAATTAGCCTCGTTTTGGTTGAGTATTCGTCTCTCTAACTGTTCGGCCCGTACTAATCTGACACAGGCCATTTACACAGAAAGATTGCGTGGTAAAGTAGTAATATTTATTATTTTTTTATAAACCAAAAGTCTTATGTCGGGTCTGGATTCCGTCGCTTTGATGGCCTATAGATTGGAATTAGCTTTTTTTTAGGTCTTCCAAACTGTACAGTTTAATACCAAGCAATTATTAAAATTTGCTTTAACTGTATTGTATTTCGATCAGGAATATATTTACTTTATAGAGAGCCGTTTACTCCCAAGTAACAAGTAAATTCAAATTAGGTTCAGAGCTACAGTTCAAGTTAAAGTCTCTCAGTGTAAAGTAAGGTAGCCCACAGGTAGAGTCTAAAATAAACTCCGACTGTACACGGAACCTCAGACATGTTCGTTAGCACATCAGGTATAATGTAGAGTATTACTCCACTGATTGGTCTTTATTGTGCCTTATTAAGGATGAAAATTATTAAACTGCACAAGAGTCCAGCAGCAGCTCTCACGTACGGTAATTAACATAATTGGGGCAATTAAGACTTGCACGCATTTGTTGGCAATTTATCGGCTCTCTCTCACTTACACAATTGGTGTTAAAAATAATGCATTTAACTCGTTGCCGTCGAAACGACACGGCGCCAGGATGTGTGTAGCTCAAAAAATGAGGATGTGAAAAATGGCGATGCTTAAATGCTAACAGGACTGCCGGACCATGGCCATTGACCATCGGCAATGACGGCCATTGTGGGCGCACAAATGGCGCGCAATTGTACTTGGCCATGTGCCAGGACCTAACCAAATAGCCGGCATTAAAATTTAGAAAATCCTTGCCTTGCATTCCCCCCATGTAAATGACCAGCGCACGTAGCCCAGCGTAACAGGTTAAACACTGCGCCACGTTAATTGCGTCGCTTAATTGCACTACAGTTGCAACTGTTGCATGTGTGTGGGGCAATTTTTATGCAATAACAATAAGGCTGCATAACAATGAAGGCAACGTTTTTTGTCATTCCTCCCTGGGCTCTTCTTTTTTTGAAAAATTACTCCACACAGCGAGAACAGCAAAGGGCCATTTGCACTGGCTGCCACAAAATGCGGCCAAATGAACAGCACACAGTCACGGGATTGCTCTCTAATAGTTTGCCGGCCATATGCCTTTGGTAACTTTATTTTCCCATGCACCGGAAGAAAGGGACTTTTTTTGGAGAAATGCTAGCAGAAAAAAGATTAAAAACTTTAAAATGATGGGATATTGCTTAAACTTAACGAATTTTCTGCGATTAACCTATTTGCGTTATATAGTTGCCGCTACCTCAATTTATTGATGGATAACTCACTATATATTTTCTGACCGTGCACCATTCCGGCATATTCACAATAGCTACTCTAATTGCCATACATTTTCGGTTTTTCAATGGTTTAGGCCTGGCACAAAAAGTCCCGAACCGGCAGACCAACGCACCGCCCCACCCCGATCACGGCCATATCGTGCCTTGTTTGTGGCCAATGGTCAGTGGCGTCAGAGCAGAGCAGAGTAGCAGAGGAGCTGCCATGACATTCTCAATGCCCACTTCCCGAGATTGGTCATGGGTCTCTTCGGGCATATGACTTGTGTGCCCAATTGCGCATGCACAAAACGAACATTTAAGTTAATTTTTGGTTACGCAAATTGCACAACTTTGTCAAATGATTAATTCCGGGACGATTTCTATGGGTGTGGTTACGACATGGCAGTTCGGAGGCAACTGGCCTTGTATTTATCTTTGGAGTTTTAATGGTTGGTTTTGTGGTTGCCCTACGGGTGGGCTAAATAAAATTGACTCGGAGTAAAAGAAAAATAACATGTTCGGTGTATCGATTACCATTTGTGAATGTTTATAAATACCTTTGGATTCTAAAAATTCATCCTAGGATCTTTTGGAGATGAACTTTTTGTATTTTATGCTTCTTGTCATATGTTTTATTTTAATATTTTTAATATGATTGATCGTCTGATCGAGATAGTTAATATTTCTATACTTTAAAATAAAGCCATAAACAACCTTACAATATGAGATGTGTCCGAAGAAAAAGAGACACCACAATCAGAGCTAATTCCATTTTCCTCAGTTATGGAACGGGCCACCAACTTGGCAAACCAAAGGCCAAAATGCATTCGGTGCATTCACTGTCCCACCGCTCTTGCCCATTCTGATGGCTGCCGTGCAGGGGACTCGGCATTTTGTCTAATTTAAATTAATATTATGCCAAGCTGCAGCAGTGCCTGCCTCAGGCATTTCGGCTTTGTCCTCTGGTCCTTTTTGGACCCAGACAGCCCATTGGCCATTGTTCGCCGGCCACGCAAATTGAAATTGAAACTGCAACCGGATGTAATTGGGCTTGCGTATGTACGTTCGGTTCGGTACGGTTCGCTTAGGTCTGTCTGTTGATAATATCATTGATAGCTTTTGCCACAATTTGTAACCACAATAAGTTGTTGCTGGTCACAGTTGGAGCGGCAAAAAAGGGCCATGCGTGCGCTTGTGTGTGGCGAATGGCAACTGGAAATTGGAAATTTTAAGCTGCCTTTATCTGCTGAATGGCTTGTTGATTATTACCGAAGCTGGCAAATGGATTTGCAGTTGCTTCATTTGTGGAAATTAATGAACCAATACACCTGGCTGGCATTGTCTGGCTGCGTTGTTGAATTTTGAGCTGCAATTGGCTCCCAAAGACAATACCAACAGTGAGGATAAGAAACAAATTTGTCGAGAAACTTTGAACTCTAAGTAAAATTTGGAGGTGCTAGAAATATAAAAAATAAAAAACTAGGAATTCGTTAATCAAATACCTAATCATATTATAGCCCTTTACTTTTACTCATGGCCAAAAACTTGAACTACTTGACCCAAACGTCTATTTGTTTAAACGTTTAAATAAAATATCCAAGCCCGGTACACCAAACTAAAGCGATGAAAACAAAAACTCGCCAGGACCAACCAGCGAGTTGAAAAACTAAAAAGTGTCGCAATTGTTGTGACTTAAAACTGGTTACAATTGTTTAACTTTGGTCAATAATATCACCTGTGCCTGCTGGCCCAGAACTACATAAAAGTGCATTTAAGAAAAAAAAATACAACTAAAAAACACAGGAGTCAGAAGGAGTCGAGCAAAGTGGCAACTGGTACGGTAATGCAACAAGTACAAAACTGCACGTACTTACCATTTACTAAGTATTTTCTATGACTTTGTGCCATTGTTTTTCTCTTTCTAGGGTTTTTATTCTTTTAGAGGTTTACTCGAGCATTAAACAAGTTGAAGTAGCGAAAGGGGGAAGGAGTCCGACCCAAGCTTGCCCAGCTGTCTAGGAACAATTGTCAACGGAGCGCATTGTTTTGTTTACAACGTGAAACTTTTGTACTTAGCTCAGGCTTTGCCAAGGAGCATTACAATGAATTTCCTAAACAGCTGAGCAATGCGGCTACTTTGCGCAACAATCACTATTTGTTTTATGTCAACACCTCAAGGAAAGTATAAACGTAAAGTCATTAAAATATAAAAAGCTGAATATTGAAAAATGACACCAACAAAGAAAAAGTTTTAAACAAGAAATACGATTGGGTCTCATTCTGTCACCTATTGGAGAAATATTACTACCTATCATACAAATTGTTAAAAATCAACAAAATTATGGTTCATAAAAAAATCGAATGCAAAATGTAAAAGAATATGGATTGAAAGTAATAGTCCGACTGAACAAACCGACTTTCTTAGTATTATATTTTTCTTTCGTCTCACTTGAAAAACTTTAATATGGCCGTCATGGGCATAAGTAAGCAAACACACATAAGCTTTAATTAAGTCAAACGCGTTAAAATTGTCTGCTAAACCTTGCGTTGCCCCCCGAAAAAAACTTTTCGCGTCTGCTCTGCGGATGGCAATATTTTGAAAACGATAACTGACAGTTGAGCGGAGCCTAATGGATGCAAGGGGGTAGAGATTGTCATTAAAACGTTTCCGTTTCCACCCAACAACATCAGAAGCGCCCATTGTCAGTCGCCGCTGCTAATCAGAGATGATGCCAAAAGGTATTCATATGCAAAACAGAAAGACACGACGCCCACATTATTCATTGAAAATGGCAAACGGAAGGGATAGCGTTCCTGTTTTGGGAATGGGTCCAAACTTTAGCGGCGGTTAAGGTAAAATATAATCAAAAGCCGTGAAAACATTTTTACACGTCATTAAACTCAAATTCAACAAACCGTGGCAGCGTATGTTACAGCATCCCACGGATCGCACACACACATTCATATAGAATCAAATGCCTGGCGGCGGATCACACATACACACATACCTATACACACTCCCACAAGAAGACTTTCCGTTCAACCTTGCAGAAGATTGATGTGCCTCAATTACATAAATAAATTAAAGCTTCAGCCAAATTCACGGGAAATACTTTCGGGCTTATCGACACTGGTCCTGCAGCCAGTTTCGGAGGAAACCCTGTAATTAACGTGTAATGATTGCAGTAAACACACACGTACCACCCCCACCGGGCGACACTTATGAATAATGACTTTGCGACAAGTTTCATGAAAGTTTCCAATGACGTTAGTGTGTGTCTACGTATAAATGGAATTTAATTGCACAGAATAAAATAATTATTTTACAGTCGAGTATTTGAGGAAATCAATCAAATTTGATTTTCCTTTTAAAGAACAATACCCTGGGGCAAGGTCCAGTCGGCTCTTGATCCATAAGCCTTTGAATTATTAATTTTTAAGCTTTTGCGCAGCACAAAAAGATTGACCCAAGGGTCTTTGATTTGGCCTGTGGGTCAGTGAAGCTCGAGTAATAGGGTGGTGCGAGGGTGGTGCTCCAGTCCTATCCCTCATATGTGCTTCCACGCTTGAGTGCGCTTTAACAGACCCAAGTAGCTGAAGGGCAACATTATTAAAAAGTCCGAGAGAGAAACCTCAGCAAAAAGATAACAACATATTGATTGAAAACCACATGCATAATGCATTAATTTTACAAACCATTTCGCTGCTTTCGTGGGAGACTCTGCATTCGACGATTCTGACTCCAAATTTCAAAAATAAAACAAAACTGATTATTCATACTACCCAGACAGGCAATTTGTCCACCTGCCAGAAGCAGAATGATTTAAAAAATAAAACATAAAAAATGAAAATAAAACCTAAAAAAAATTCAAAATCAGACCAAAACGTTAGCTCCAGGCCTCCTGACAAACGAAATAAAGAGAAAGGTTACTAGCTGACAGATTTCCTCCCTCGTTGCATTATTTTCTTTACAATTTTTTGCCGGCTGTCAAATAAAATGATTTGTTCTGCCCTTATCAATTGGTATAAAGATATTTAAAAGCAATTTAAAGCTACTTTTTAGCTTTTTTTATTAAAGTTTTATTAATTACACTTCGCTTAATGTGTATTGCCATACTAATGGCGTTATAAAAATTTATTTTATAAAATATATAGGCTTTCGCCTGGCATTACTCGAGAAACGGAAACTTTAAAACTGAATTTTGTAACTCTAAATAATCCAAATTTGAATGCATTTAAAGGGTATTTTAGAATACGGTCCAGATAGTTTTGAGGTTTTACCGTTTGATTGACATTAAATTACAATATCAGTCAATTTGAAATTGGGTCAATCGGAATCAACTCAGTCCACTTTCCACTTTTAACATAATTGACTATAATGTTTTGACAAATTAATTAGGGGCAGCTAAATTAATTGACATGCAAAAATGTTCAATGCAGACCACCGCCATACATTAGCTAATTACCAATTGACTTTATCAGTTTGGTTGCCCGTAGTATTGTGTACTGTTTGCTCACAGGCCTTGTCCTCGGTTGTTCCCTGCGGTAAAATATTTCGTTAAAAACCTTTTCTCTTTGTACTTTATTTTTTACACAATGTTCCGAAGGAGCTCAGACTTAAAACCATATTTTGGTATCAAAATGAAATGATTACACGCTGATAGGTATGTTTAGCGAATGAGAGCATGTTAAACGTTATTTACAATCTATGTAATGCGATGATTTCTCTATTTCACTTTGTTTGCTGTTTAGAAATACCTGGTCTAATCAAAAAAGGAACGAAGTTTTAAATAAAAAGAAAGAAAGAAAGACAACGTCTCCTTCTCTGCCTTGCAAGCTTCTGACTAAAATTATAATACCCTCTGAAAAAGAAAAAAAGAGCTTAATTTTAGCTCGTATATATTTAATTACGAACAGGGAATTAAATCAAGCCTAATTATACCCGTTACTCGTAGAGTAAAAGGGTATATTGTATTCGTGCAAAAGTATGTAACAGCTAGAAGGAAGCGTTTCCGACCCCATAAAGTATATATATTCTTGATCAGGGTCACTAGCCGAGTCGATCTAGCCATGTCTGTCTGTCCGTCTGTCCGTCTGTCTGTCCGTCTGTATGAACGCTGAGATCTCGGAAACTATAAAAGCTAGAGGTATGGTATTTGGTATGAAGATTCTTGGAGTTCCTACGCAGCGCAAGTTTGTTTCCAGAAGGTGCCACGCCCCCTCTAACGCCCACAATAGCTTATAACCGATTTTAAAAATTTAAATATTTCGGAAAAGTAAAAATGCAGTTTTGTTGTGCTTATCAATATCTATCGAAATGTAGAAGAAATTTTTTAAATCGGACCATTCGTTAAAAAGTTATAGCTGATCAAAGTTTATATCTCCATCTCCCTCGCACACCCTTTAGCCGAGTGACGGGTATTAGATAGTCGGGACACCAACCCGACTATAGCGTTCTCTCTTGTTTTATATCGTAAATATTAAATTAGGAACAGGGAATTAAAGAAATCGGTGCCAAGTCGCTTAGAGCTGCCGACTTTTCTGCCATCAAAGTTGACCATTTGTTTAGTGTACCGAGAATCTTTTTCTAATTCGTATAAAACAATAAATAAGGGCACTGCCACTGACTGCCCTAATTAGCCAGAAAATATATTATTATAATTTCATGATTCGGGGCAAAACAAAAAGATCTCTGGTAGTCGGGTAAAGATAAGAGAAAAGTGCTGCATGCGCATTTGTTCAATTTTGCATTTGTGATGCATCATTTAATTAATATACATTACGCTGGCATATGCAAATATTTTTTGGGAACTGCTACAGCTGGCCAACGGTATTGTTTGAGAATCTCTGTTTATCGCTGCCATAATATTGGTTTATTTTTTTGTAGTTTTCAGTTACCCAAATTAGCAAGCCAAATTTTGTGCTAATGACGGGTCAGCAAGTTTTTCTTCTAATAATGGAGTTGCTGCCAATTAACACGCCATGCACACACAGAAGCCCATTTGAACCCGCACATGCAGAAGACCGAAACAGATTTCCGTTTCCGTTTTGAATTATTCGCTTCATGGAAGGAGTCGTGATGACGTCGTCGCCACACATAAATTATTGCAAATTGTTTGCATTTAATTGCATGGCTTAGTTGGTGTGTCCTTGCTCATTGTTATGCATAATTCATGGGGGAGAGTGGGGTGGTCTTCTCGACAGTTTGATGCATTCGCTCTAATTAACTGCAACTCATCAGCTCGTTTATCGGATAGCCTAGCAGTCACCCTGTTGATATAAGGTGTGAGAAATGGCTTACTCAGTGGTGATGCCTCTGTCCCAGAGATGACAAATGGGTTGTCGGAAGGATATACAGAAAGAATCCAGGCCTAAATTATATCTGGGGCTTTTCTACGATGTTTTTTTAAATATGTATGACTCTTTCTTCGCTGTCAAAACAAATAAATAATTAAATATTTTATAAAAATTCGACAAAAATGTCGAATTGATTCCTTAGGAACTCACGCGACCATAGATGACCATCATAACAAAATTACGACTCAAGAAGTTTTATTGCACTCGCAAATTTTTCTTGTCAATTTTAAAACAAATTCATTTTTAGTTTCCACAAAGCTTTCAAATGTCAGCATGTCAAACAGTAAAAAATATTTACTTAATAACAATCCCGGACTCATATATACATAAAACTTCAATCAAACAGCAGGCCAGTTTACGGACATTTCTATTTATATTCTACTTTGACTGGCTCGGAAAAATTAACTGCTTTATCTGAATCTATAATGAGTGAACCAAACTCGGGTTGCGATCAGAGCAGCGAAACGGAGCTTGTCTACGGTTGGATCACCGATTTGTGCAACAAGGAAACTCGCTTTTTGGCCATGTTGGAGCTATGGGAAAGACGCAGCCACATTGACAGCCTGGGTCCTTTGCTCTGGCATTCCTTTGGAGCCGTGAGTGGTTTGCTGCAAGAGGTTGTTTCAATATACCCGACCATCTACGAGGACAACGAACTGAACGGTCAGCAATCGCACCGCATTTGCGCCGCCATTGGGCTGATCCAGACCATGGCCTCACATCCCTTCGTCGGTATTCAGCTGATGCGCTGCCAATTCATGAGCTACTTAATGCCGTTCCTTCAGATGACCTCACAAACTCGGGCCGTTGAGCATGTTCGCCTCTCCGTTCTGGGCGTCATCTGCGGTCTACTGAAATCGGACCATCCAGAGATCGTTGGCTACTTCCTGGGCACTGAATTGATTCCACTTATTTTGCGTCAGCTGGAGCTGGGTGCCAGTATGAGTAAGGTTCTCTGCGGATTTGTCTTGTACCGCATATTGGAACACGACGTAGGCCTGAAGTTTGCCAGTCGACGGTTGGCTCGTAGACTTCATCTGATTCACACCTTGGCCAGGGTTGTCCACCAACTGACACTGGAACCGGAGCCCAGGGTTCTCAAGCATGTGGTGAGGATATATTCCCGCCTGGCTGACCATCCCCAGAGTCTGGAGCTGATCCTCAAGCTCTTGCCGGCGCAGATCCGAAACGGCTATTTCTGCCAGGAGAGTCTGCCGGGCTATGAGACCGCTTCACAGGAGCTGGCTGATCTTAACCTTAAGCTGAATGACAAGAACGTGAAAAAAGACCTATGTAAGGGCCTCAAAAGTACTGGAAAGGTCGTTACTCACTTCTCTCTTTCTTTCAGCTCATGAGGAATAATTCACTGCCGGGATACAATTACGCTAAAATTCACACCTCGACTATTTTACTCCCCCTAATTGGCCCTACCAATATACACACATGGCCAGCCATCCAAATACTTTATGTGATGCCACGCGTTCAAACTGTATATTCCATTACATTTGCTTCCGGCAACTTTGGTTCGAGGATTTGAATTGGGTTTCTGGGAGCATCAAGACTGCGTAATGCAATAAACAGCTCGTAAATATTTTGATACCAATTTTCCACCGTAATCGACTCGACGGTACTTTGAATGTCAAACAATAAATTCAATTACCAATCCATGCCCCAAAAATAAAAGCCTTCCCCGTTTTTCCAACCCTCTGCAGCACACTCACTTGGCAATCGCCCTCAACCCTTTCATCCACGTGCAATGGATCGGCCTTTGACATGGATGCTCCAACCGATATTCGAATGAACAAAAGGTTGGAGCAAAGGATTGAGCTGGGATACTGCTGGTGTTGTTAGCCAAAGCAAGCGGAAAATCAACGCATAAGGCGATAGGAAGAGCGTACGAAAAAAAGTAAAGAGCAAGCATTAGCCCATGAAAAAAAGGTTTAGCCATTTCATATAACATTTCATTCCTGGACGAAAACATAGAACAATACTTTATAATTGTTCCCATTAGGATAAAATAGAAGATTTAATTAAATGATTTATTTATCTTGTATAAGTATTTTGACTATACATATAAATCTTTTTCAATTGTCCAAAGCCTCGTGTCAAACTAAACGGGAATGTAAATAGCGTAAAGGCAAACACCCCAAAGACATTTGGTGGTTCGTTTACAGGTCACAAATTGAAATCTATAATAATTTCAGCTTGACGGCTGGCGAAAGCTCAGTGTTTATCGAGGGCAGAAAGAAAGTACGGAAAATGGGTGAAACAGGGAAACAACAGCCAGTTCTGGGGGCAACAACAATGACAGTCAAACAATGCAAATCAATTTAAATTTCCATCTCACACACGACGCAGCGGACGAGGAGTTACGAGGGAAAAAAGGGGAGAAAAGCGCACACAGAATGGGTGAGAAAATCAGTAAAGCAACCGCAATCTCTTACCAAATTGTTTCGAGGGCTGCCACTGCCGTTTTCCCTCTGCATTGGCTTTACCACGCAACTCAATCATAAGTAAATATCTGCCTCGCACACACGCACGTTGAAATAAATAAAAATATAAATAGGCGGAGGGAAAGGCGAAGCTTATTATGCCCCCGGGTGAAATATAAACGGAGTGTGGAGGAGCGGAGACAAGTAGCGGGTTGGCAGGCGAGACACGTTCTAATAGATTTTTCCAGCCTCTCGCCTTTTGACGCTTGGCAGGCCGTACAAGTTACACATGTTGCTTTTGTTTGGCTTCCTGTCACACACAAAGATGAAAAAGGAATCTCGCGCATACATACGTACGTGCACCAGAAAAAATTCAATTTTAACTTCGTTGTTGATTCTCTGAAATGCTTTAGAGCCAAGTTTTAAATTGATGTTTTCGGTAGGTCGTCTACAATATAAACAAAAGTGGTTCAGTTTCCCTTTTTCCAGTGTGCTGAACTCACCAAGCACACCATTTGACAAGGCTTGAGTTTTGCCTCAATTTGGTGCCGTAAATCCTTCATTCAATTTTTGTGCCGCGATAACCGTGTCACAGTTTCAAATGCGAAAAAAGGATTTTAGGCCACAAATCGGTATTGATTAGGCAGCCGGATAAGGCAGCCCATAAGCCTGGCATATGTACATACATATATGCGCATCAATATATGCAAATTGCTTGCAATTGACTGGCAAGCAAATCCGAAAATTATGCCATCGGCGCTCCACGGACAACAATGAGCGATGAACCACGAACGGAGCCTCGCCAACTGGCAATCGCAATAGCAATCGAAGCTGCTGCAATTGACAGGGGTGGCGCCTGACAAAGATGGCCAGCGGGTGGCGAAAGGTACGAGGAGCAGGAAGGGCGCCAGAGCCGGAAGCTGGCACACAACTAATTGGACATCCGTTGGCCCCGGCGATTATCGACTTTGAACCGAGGCAAGGGCAAGGCAAAGGTAACTCAAGTATTCTTTTCTGCCGCCACGTTCTCTCCCACAGTTCCGCAGTAAGTTGTGCGCTGCGTTATTAACACCAGATTGAGTTAAAGGAAGGGAGCTGCGGAAAGACTCTGGCTAAAGGTCGCCATGGCTGTCGGTTAACGGTGAGTCGCTCTATTTCGACGCTAGCTCCATGTCCTCTGGGACACAAAAGCACCTGAATCGCTTGAATTGCCGGTGTCGTTTGGCTTGATTTAATTGAAGCCGATTACCCAGCTGGAGACTTCAGAGCAGGCCGCCAGCTGGGCAGCCTCATTAGATCGATCCATGTCCGCCCATCGCAGCAGGGTTGGTGTTCAGCTTTTCAGCACTAGCTTTTTTCTGAGTGTGGTCCCACTGTTAATAGGACTTCTATCAGCGCTTAAGTAGCATGTGCCAAACTTTGGGAGTCCGGATTTAGCGGACTCCACAACAAAGCTACTACGAGATCAATGGGCTTTCGCGTCAAAAGTTTTGCGACGGAAACCACTTCAAAAGCCGCCTTTCAAGTGGTGCAGCAATGCTTCCTTGACACCTGGTTGTGGCTCGCAGCCCCAGCCCCTTAGGTGATTCATTAGCCACCCGCATCTGCTCGTTGGCCCGCTTTATGTTGAGCACTCTTAGGCTAAATTAAGTTTTGATAATTCCTAATAATCTATTCAAGCAAGTTTTCACAAATGTTTGTTCACTTGCCTGTCGCTCTGAGTGGTTTCAATGGGTGCGTTTCGGTTGGCTTGGGGCGGGGAAAAGGCTCTCCAAAGAATATGAGGTAAGCTTTTGTTGTCCTCCCTGTCCTCCCTTCAGTGCGAATTGAATTTTGAAATTTTCTTAGATTTGAATTGTTAGATAGCTGGCGACTTATTAGATTGGAATACACAAAACCACACACAAAAGTCTTGCGGTACCTCTGTTAGAAAGCACTGTCCAAAAATATTTAACAAAATAATACCTTTTCTTAAAGACTATTGGGTTTTAAATTATAATTGTTGTGTGCATATGACCATTTAGAAAACAAAAATGTGTTAAATTTCTTGATATGTGCCTACTTCTTTGTTAACTATCCTTTTACCTTGAAGGATCCAATCCGATTTCAAAAAGAACTGCAAGGACTTCATCTCGCAGTGTAATGGCTTTGAAAAACTTTTCTACCAACAACTATTGTTGAAAAGTTTTCAATTGAGAATATTAATTTAGCCAATACACGTGGGCGAAGGGGCTGTGGGGAAAGCAAAACAAACGGTAAAAGTTTTGTGGTTGCACAGCCTGAAACCAAGCCGAAAAGAGAAGAGCACCAGTGGGGGCGACCAGGTAAGGTATGCTTTATAGGATGTTCATCCTCAACTTGAGGGCGACAAGGTGCCGGCATAATGTGGTTTTTGTGGCGCACTTTCTATTAGGCAAGCGGAAGTATAATCAAGAACACTCGCCTCCCCCTCCCCCTCACCCCGAGCATTCCACCACCGGGACAACCACTCAGCGAGGCACACGCACTTTGGGCCAATTAGCTGTATGTCCAACCAAGTTGGCTGTGGGCCTGGTTTTGTTGTGGCGAAACGAAGTAGAGCCCTGTAATCAGTGGTTACGAGTATTCTGAATAAGGTTGATAGTGCGGTCGGATGTCACTTTAATCTGTCCAAATCACAAAAAGAATTTGTACAAGGATAACCAGTGATCTACACTCAAAAAATAATACATGTAAACATCATTATCTACGCAATTTATATCCATATAAATAATAAAAATAAACTCATCTAATTAGTTCCTTTTAGTCTAATTTGTTGGTTTCGTGAGGGATAGATACTACTCGTAGTTTCCATTCTGTAACATCTTAATTAAAATGTGATTTGGTAAAATAGCCAAATTGACCAAAATCCCTGTTGTTTTCTTTATGTGTGTGTATAAGAGAAATGGAGAACGGATCTTGTTAAGCCGCTGGGCACACGGCACAGTCTCCAGCCCGTGTTCACCTGCAGGGAATTAACATGCAAAGCCGAACCCCCCGAAAACACACATCCTCAGATGGAGAGGGGGCGGGTCAGGTTATGAACATTGCGCTCATCATCGACTGGCCGCCGGCTAAACTGGCGAATGGCAGACGGCAGCTGTTCGAGTGCCCATCTCTCCTCAACCCACGCCTCTGGAGTTGTGTCCGAAAAATGTTTTTTCCCGGCATTTGCATGGTAAAACGGCAACACGGTGTGGTGGTCATTGTGAGCTCAGAGTGTTGTACTACACTCAAAGTCCATTCAATCACGATTGCACTGACAAAAAAAGCATTAACAAAACTTATAAAATGAAGAACTAAAATCGACGCTTCGGTTATTTAATCAATCTTTGCAATGTTATTAAAACGTGATAGCCAAACCTCACCAAAAGCCAAAGGTATTTGCCTACCTACATTTCGAACATATTTTTTAGTGTAAACTCACATCCTATTCAATCATAGACGAGGGAGAGTCAAAAGGAGTTCGAAGCTGGAACCAGAGCCAGAAACAGAAAATGAACCAACGCAGAACCTGCCCCTGGAATCGAGACTGGGCAAAGACGCCCAGCGGTAACAACTGTCCAATGCAGAAGCTGCTCGGTTCACATTTGCTTTGTTTCAGGCTAGGTACACATGTTTGTTACCTGCGTGGGAACGGAAGCTGGTGGAAGAGGTTGGAAGTGGGCAGCAGTGGACCGAGCGCAGTTTGTTTCCGGTCCGCCAGGCCATGCAATACGAGAAAAGAAAGCAAACTGGCGCCTGTAGTACTGTAGTACTTTTGCATTTCAAGTGAAATGCTCGAACACAGCTTCAATGGAGCTGAGATCTTCCACACTTCATTTCTGCACCCAGACAACATAGAAATGTCGAAACAAAGGTATTTAGGGGTTATACAACACTAGTTTACAGCCAAAATGCTCCCCAGCAATTGATGGCAAATTCTGTTAGTGTTTGACCCCTAGATCGCGAAAATAGCATTAATTTTTTTTTCGATGGCACAGTTTTTTTTTAAAGATTTTTTAAAGTTCGAAATGTTAAATTTCGGACTTTTTTCGAACTTCTTCTTATATCTCGGCAGATATCCACCCGATTGGGCCAGTTTTAGTTTTATTTTAAAGTCAATAGATCAAAGCTCAACTTTGCCATACAGATCAATATGATTGGATAAGTAATGGCAGCGTAGAAACTTGACAAAGATGAAAAATGTGTTTTTGGTCGACTGTAAGTCGGCTGTATATATCGTAAAAACTCGAAATAAATCCGTTGAAAAATCATAATGGGTACAAACTTAAAGTTTACATCCTACCGAATAAAACATGCCGGATATGGCCCAAATCCAAGGAAAACTGGATTTATGGTGGATTTTTAAAGTTCGGATTTTTCCACTTTTTTCGATTGACAAAGTCCAAATTTAAGATTTATCATAGGCGGCGACATGTAAACAAAAATGAGTGGTGATGGCAGCCGGGTCAAAAAATAGCTAAATCAGATATTTAAAAGCTAGAAATTTATAAAAATGAATTTAATTTTTAAAAATTCTTTAAAAAATATTAAAATTCTTGCGTTATGACTGAGAGTATTTTTAATAAGTAATATCCATCTGGACAATTCATTCTTAAAAAGTAGCTAACCTTAACTTTACAAAAGCATGCTCTTTTTAATAAGTACTGCCTTATCAAGAATCACAAATTCTCCTCGGTGTCCAAGCCTCTTCAAGATTTGGTTTAATGCGAAAGTAGAGGAAATATCGATTTATCACCTCACTATCAAAGGGTCGAAATTTATTATTCATAATAAATTTACCACACACATTGCAAAAAGTGTTTGGACCATTTAAACAAGTGTATTCTTTTATCTTGTTCATTATTTTCTTATTTTTTTCTCTAATACGTACTCTTTTTTTCGTTTTTGATAAGGCAGTACTTATTAAAAAGAGCATGCTTTTGTAAAGTTAAGGTTAGCTACTTTTTAAGAATGAATTGTCCAGATGGATATTACTTATTAAAAATACTCTCAGTCATAACGCAAGAATTTTAATATTTTTTAAAGAATTTTTAAAAATTAAATTCATTTTTATAAATTTCTAGCTTTTAAATATCTGATTTAGCTATTTTTTGACCCGGCTGCCATCACCACTCATTTTTGTTTACATGTCGCCGCCTATGATAAATCTTAAATTTGGACTTTGTCAATCGAAAAAAGTGGAAAAATCCGAACTTTAAAAATCCACCATAAATCCAGTTTTCCTTGGATTTGGGCCATATCCGGCATGTTTTATTCGGTAGGATGTAAACTTTAAGTTTGTACCCATTATGATTTTTCAACGGATTTATTTCGAGTTTTTACGATATATACAGCCGACTTACAGTCGACCAAAAAACACATTTTTCATCTTTGTCAAGTTTCTACGCTGCCATTACTTATCCAATCATATTGATCTGTATGGCAAAGTTGAGCTTTGATCTATTGACTTTAAAATAAAACTAAAACTGGCCCAATCGGGTGGATATCTGCCGAGATATAAGAAGAAGTTCGAAAAAAGTCCGAAATTTAACATTTCGAACTTTAAAAAATCTTTAAAAAAAAACTGTGCCATCGAAAAAAAAATTAATGCTATTTTCGCGATCTAGGGGTCCAACACTAACAGAATTTGCCATCAATTGCTGGGGAGCACACCAAGAATATTATTTTGTAAACTAGTGCAATCAACGAAAAAGTAAAGAAAAGGTCTACAATGTTTTAGACCGAAAATTATTCGTATTTCTAATATATGTACTGGTCGTCTCTCATCTTACATTTTTTAGGAAAATTTGCATACAACTAGATTTTTAAAGTATTTTTAGGAAAATATTCCTAAACTAGGGCAGGGCAACTAATTTACGTAATAATTCATAAATTTTAAGTAATGCCACTTTTTGCGTGTTTATTAGTCCAACTGACTCGTTAGTTGTTGATTTCATATTTTAATCGCACCGCAAGCTAAAGTCAAATTAATAAAATATTCGTTCCGGGAATTAGATGGATCCCAAAATTCACCTAGCAGGGAGGGAAACCCCTATCTACTATCATCTGACTCACTGGGTAACAACATATGATCAACGTGCGAAAGTTTCGTTACCGCAATGTGCAATCGATCAAAGGCGTGCAAACGGCCATTGAGCACCCACGAAAAGATAAGAACTCACCTATAGAAGCCAAATAAAAAGCTTCCATGTTCTGAGTGCCAGTGACTACGGAAAGACTGGAACACTCTGTGGAACATCTCGACCAATAACTTCTGGAACAGTTGGATGAAGACCTTGGTGCCACTCGCACTCGTAGAGATGCAACCCAGCATCACCAACCTCCTCTACCAAAACTTCCTTGTTCCCAAGGTCAACGATCTTCTTGCCAACGTGACCATGACCGAGTCGGTAAACTTCTTCCAGAGTCAGGCTCAACTTTGGGAAAGAGCTGGCTGCAATGTTTAAAGGTATTCGACTGTTAATCAATAAATTAATAAATAAAAGGAAATCAGGCATATGAATTTGGCAGTTTATATAATACATACGTTACACATACGTAAGGAGCTCTGCCGGAAAGCGAAATTCAATTCCTACATTAATTAAGCTAATGAGGCGCTGCACGGTTCATATGACGATATTGCTGCGGGGTTGTGGGCGCAGTGTCCATAAATCTCAATTTAAATTCAACACACTTTGTTGGACAAGGAAGGGGCAAAGGACACGAATCGGTCTTTGACTTCTTCGGTAGCAACTCCTTCTCTTCTCCAGCTTCCTCTCACTGGGCTTGGCCCTGTAGTTGCTTCTGTTCTTGTAATCCGCTTAAGTAACTCAACAGGAACGGAAGCCGGAAATGAAAACCATACAGTATATGATGCAGGAGTGGGAGAAAGGTGAAGCCGTCGCAAAAGACAGAAGTCGACTCTGGAACGGAGATGAACTGAATTGCTTTGTATTGGTTGGGGTCAGGCGAGTAGCCGTTGCTTGTGCCCTAGTTGATGATTTCTCACTTAAGGAAAAACGCTTTATTCACTCTATCCCAGCAGAAATACAAGCCTGAAAATATAATACGTGGTTTTTAAAGTTTAGACAAAGTACGAAAATAAATAAACTATAAAAAACGTTTAGAATGTAAGGTTTTGGCCAATTAAAAGGTTAAATTATATTTTAAATTAAATTATATAAATAATAATCATTTTATTATGAAGACAAAATTAAACCAAATGTAGTTGCTTAAATATATTTTAAAAAACATAAAAAAACAAAGCTTATTTTTTCGAGTGCTGTGACTCGAAATAAGTCGAGAAGGAATCACGGCTCTTAAGCCGCACCGGAAATGAATAGCCGCCGCGAAGTTCAGCGACAGGTTCCTCACAGGCTAACCGCAACAAATTCCCTAAAAATAAAAAATAACTGTGTTCGCTTTTGGCCGGTTTTAAGTGTACAAATTATTGGCTGTAAGTGAGGATGGGAAAGAGAAAATGAAATCATTCAACAAATGGCTTTTTACATTGCGGTTTTTCGGTCGGCGCTTATCTCGTCCCGACTTCCGTTCCAGGATGCTGCGGTAATCAAAAGTTCGTCGTGCACTAATCAATTATTTAGATGTGCATATCTTATGACGCCCAAAAGTTCCCGGTACACCGTTTTTTTGGTCTAAATGTGGGCTGTTAAGTAGCATCCTCATTATAAGCCAGACGTTTAATTGTATACCTCTCTAGTGTTATTTGACCATATAAAACATTACTTTACCGATTTTTTGTCGTTTTTTATTATTGCATAATTATTCAGTAGTTTAAACTGTTTTTGCAAATACAGAGACAATGTTATTTAGTCGCAATTTTTTCATTAAACTTGCAGTTATTTCTCATTCCCATGCCTGGACATCAAAAATATTTAATAATTCATTAATTAATTATTTTCTAAATGGTGCAACAATATTGACAATAAAATAAAAAAGTATTGGTATATATTAATATATTTGCAATTGCGTTGCGAATACATTATTAATTACTGGTTTTGTTTGCATAATGCTCATATACAAATGTAGAATATTAATTATTCGATGGACACGTTGGAGACAAAGTGGGAATTATAATGGCATGGGAATTGCTATCGATACAACAAACTAAAATAAATATTACAATATTTTGGTAATGAGGCTTTCGCCTCCCAAGTGTCATTGTGGTATTTACAATGCATGTATTAGATTAAAGCTTTTCAAACATAGTCTTTCGCAGACATCCGCACTTACATTCCCTCTGTCACACACACACCTCCAACGTGCCAGTCAACAATTTCATTATTTCCTACTAATTGTTTTTGACTTTATCTGTATTTTATAACATTAAACAAACAACATTCAATCTTTCACGTTTCTTTTTTTTTCTTTGATAAGTCATAGGTAGGTATAAAGACTTCATATTCCGTTTAGTTCACTCGCTCAGCATGTGGGCTACGGTGGCTAATTTTGTATTGCCTAGTTGTATACATACATTAGAATTATATATTTATCAAATTGAATGCATCTCGGTACCGGTCAAAACGTACTTAAAAAAATAAAAGTGAATTCTTCTCAACATTTTATCGTGCTTGCTACAAAAGGTTCTTCCACTCAACTCGCTATATAATTATACAAATATATATGCTATTTTTAAAAAGGTATTATAAAAAACATTACAAATTATGGTTAACGGTAGCTTAGTAAAAAATTGTACACGCAGCATAAAAAGTCCGGTTGCTCAAATTGCAGTTGGACCCCTTGAACACGATAATTACACTATACAAATACTTAGTCGATGTGATTACAGGTGTACCGAATGTACTTCTTTTTGGTTCCTTCCTTTGCTGCTGAAAGAAATATTTTCATATTTTATAGGCTTTTCTTATTTTAGAAATATTACTTTTTTTAAATTGAATATTACAAAATGATACCAATAATATCCAGCTGCAACAAGCAAAATAAAAAAAGCATTCAAATATTCCCACCTTCATTTTAGGAACATTTACACAACAAAATGAAAATAGAAAGTTAACTTTTCCTTAAATGTTTATGACAATTATTAAATGTATGGTGTAATTTTTATGTTCAGTTGGCTCAACTGCAGAGAAGATCACGAAATATGTATAATGCAAATTTCAAGAATCAGTTATATTGCTGTTATTTTAAGGGACATGCATAGAATATTTACGTTTTAAATGCTTCACACTTGTCAGTTGTACACATCTTTTCATATAATTATCATATACATAAATTTAATCTAAATTATGCAACTTGCTGTTCGCATTTGAATATACATTTATAAATATTAATTGCTCTAATATATTTGAATTCTTTTTAGCATATTGTATCCATTTAACCAGTATGTAATGCACGTTCATATGAATTAACTCCTTTTAGCATATTGTATCTTTTTAACCAGTATCTAATGCACGTTCATATGATTTACCTCCTTTATTTAAATTTCTTGCTTCTCTCTTGATAAAAACATTCTAACAAATCTATACGTCGATGTTGGGGTACAAATACATACGCCTTACAAAAATGCATTTTAAAATATGTAAATTTCCGACAATTTCAACATTTTTTCAATGTCTTCATACTTATGTTTGCTGTTGCTTGGGGCGGTTTGGGGCACTAAAACGGACTGCCATCCTATATTCATGCTTAAAAGACTTAATGTTTTTTAATGTTTGTCCATTAATTTATGAATGGAAAAAAATTTTGACATCAGTTGGTTTGGTTTTTAGATTCCAAATTTGTATCTCTAAAGTAATTCCACATACCTCCGTAATCTTGTTCGATTTTTCGTTGACAAATTTCGATTCAGACATTGCCAATTACATAAGTTTGTGTGTGACAGATAGTTGAATATCTTTAACTTAAGTGGCAAATCCCTTTTTTTTGTTTTGGTTTATTGGCTATATTAGGCTGTAGAAAATACAGCCAAAATTAATATTAGCTAAGAGCGGCTTCGTTGGAGAGCTGCATCCTTCATTTTTAATTCAAGTATTACTTTTATAGTCTACAAATAAAAGGCGCCAATTTCTTTCAATAAACAAAGGTAGGCATTTTTGAGGCTCTGTTAACAGAAATCGCTTCTCAGTAAATTACAATTGTATTGCTTGGTTGGATTTTAGTTAGTCGCCATTAAAAATTGTAATTTAATAATTGTGTAAAATAAATTTTTAAAAAAAAGTGGTTGATTCATAAAGTGTGTCTGTGACACCAATATTTCACTTTCAAATTTAATTCTGTATTGTAGTTACATTTACAAATATATGCAAACCTTTTTTTATATTATACGGGACTGCTTGCAGATTTTAATACAATAGTTTGCTCCATACACTTTGGCGTGAATTTAATATAGTTTGATGGTTTAACTTTCCGTTGCAATGAACAAAACGTGTTATTTAACACAAAACAAGAAAGGAAGCTAGCTTCGGCGGGCCGAAGCTTATATACCCTTGCAGATAATTCCTATTAATCACTAATTTTCCAATCGTTCCTATGGCAGCTATAAGATATAGTAGTTCGATATTGATAAAATTAAAATCGAAATTCAAAAACCTTAAAAAAGAGTCATATCCCAGAGTAGAAGAGAATACAATAAAAACCAACGAACCAATAATTTATTTCCTATTATATTCCCATTAATTTTCCGATCGTTCCTATGGCAGCTATATGATATAGTCGTCCGATTTTGATAAAATTTTATTCGAAATTCAGAATCAGATAAGAAATGGTATTTCCAAAAGTAAAAGGTTAAAAAAACTAAAGGTATAATTTTTTAAAATTTTTTCCAGAATATTCCTATGGGAACTATGTGATATAATTGTTCGATCCGGCTCGTTCCGACTTATATACTACCTGAAATATAAAGAAGACTTTTGGGAAATTTTCGTCCCGATAGCTTAAAAACTGAGAGACTAGTTTGCGTAGAAACGGACGGACAGATGGACAGACACATGGACGGACGGACGGACGGACAGACAGACGGACGGACGGACAGACAGACGGACGGACATGGCTAGATCGACTCGTCTAGTGATGCTGATCAAGAATATATATATATGTCGGAAGCGTCTCCTTCACTGCGTTGCAAACTGCTGACTGAAATCATAATACCCTCTGCAAGGGTATAAAAATAAACAAAGATTTTAGATTTTAGTTAGTCGCATATAAAGCTTCTAATATATTGCTAGGCAGAAACTGACACAATGACGACAAGGCAAAAAACATTATCATCAGAATATCTATTTTTGCGTGCTGTTTAACATTGAAGTGAGCATTTAATTTGTAAACAATAATGAAACAAAAAGTATAAATTTCAAATAATAATAAATTTCGTTTTGTGCATTCTTTCAACTGTTGCAGGCGAGGCCGAAATACATACATGACGTGTATTGTTTTTTTGTGCATGTGAATTTTTGTGTAGTTTGGATTTGTTGATTTGTTAAACAATTTCACATTTTAAAATTCGTACACTTTCAGCTTAAACCCTATAGATACTAGAACGTATGGCCTACACATATCAAATAGCTTACATCAAACTATTTACCGTGGCTATTGGTATAAAACTTTACATTTAGCGGCTTTTTCAATTTTTTTCTAGCTTTTTATATTCATATACAAATGCCGAAAATGTTGTTAATATTTTCTTCAAATGGACAATCAATAGTTCGATCCCAAAACATTATAAGTCCTGTTTAATTTAGGCCTCCGTTTCGGCGCCTTTTAGACGCAGGCGGGCAAAGTCCTCGAAAATAATGTCATCATCCTGCGCCTCATCGTCGTCCAGCTGAATGAGATTGGTGGTGGTGGGTACGTCCTGACCCCCGGCTGCCGATCCTGTCTCTCCGCCGTCACTCAAACTTACCAGCGGCTGACCGCCGCCGGCCAAACTAGCCCGAGGTGATCGCTCGCCCAACAGCGGATGTTCCTCCTCCTCAGGCTTAGGGTGCATTAGTGTGAACGGGAGCTCGGCCACAAGATCTCCATTCAGCAGTGGCGAACTAATCAGCAGCTTCACCTTCACCTTATAGTGCACCATAATGCCGAGGCTCTCTCGCTGGGCAGGATTGGTGATGAGCGTGCTGGACGCCAAATTGGTATCCTCATGCTTGAGCTGCCCATCCAGGGCCAGGCCCCATTTGTCCTTGTTATTCGCCAGAAGGGGGCACAACTCAAACACCTTCGACAGGGTGAATCCTGGCGCAACTTGGCTCCCATCCTCCGACTCGATCTCGGCCACCACGGACTTGTATTGGGCCGTCGAAAAGAGGCAAATATCCGCAAACTGACGGACACATACCTTGATCTTCTTTACCGTCCGATTCGAATTATTGGCCACATGAACGTTAACCGATATTTTCTCGCCGTGATGGTACAGCTCCTTATCCAAGCTAGCTTCCAGATGGATTTTGTTCGGTTTCATCATGAACTCCTTGCTGACTTCGATCGACGGCTGCTCACCTACTTTGGAGGGGGCGTACATGACTTTTCGAATAGTCAGACGCACAGAGTTCCGCTTGTGGGGCTTGTCCTCTACGTTTTCACCTATCGAGGATAAACATTATGAGTAACGCTACACATCTGCTGAAGTAATCCCATGCATAATTCGACCGGGGGTGTGTCATTTGTTCGTTTGTAAGAAAAGTGCGTCATTGATGTTGAGTTTATCACGAATCACTACGAGTTCTAGGAACCTTCAAACACGACCCTAGCGACAATAGATTTTGGGCACCCAAATATAGACGACTCAGTGCCAATCTAATTTGGGTATTGTCATTAAAGCGAAACACTTTCCATTCAGTAGATCATAAATCGTGCTGCGTCAAGATGAGCTCCGTAAGCTAATTGTTTATCCCAAAAACATGGAAGCGAGGCACATTAAATACACAAATCAACAGACGCCAAGTAAATAAAAGCTGTAGCCAAATCGTCATGGGAGAAGAGGGAAGAGCTGAGAAATCGTTTCTGCGAACTACAGAAAATTCCACATTGTTTTCGAGTTCTATGAATCGTATTTCGGTTTACAGTAGGCACTGAATAATGAATACATTTAAACGTTTAGTTTTTAAAATGTATCTGGCGGATATGTATTCGAAAAATATAGAACATTTGATATAATTTTCCGTTGCTCACTATACCATAGTAAAGTACTGCAGCAATAGCAAATTCACTTAGATATAGAAAAGCCCACCCAGACGGCAATTGGGATCGCTGCTACTTTATTAATCTTTTTATGGGCGTACGCAAATTGGCTGCTAGATAAGACCGAAATTCCAACAGAAGCCATAAAACCACCAAAAATTTATGAAGAAAGCAAGGCAACAAAAATAGATAATAGTATTTACCCAACAGGATGAGCGAGGAGGGTTTATCAGGGGAAGGAATACAACCAGGTACTGTGAGATTGGGTCTGAGTGTGCGAGTAGCAAATATGCGCGGATAACTTCCAAAAAACGCAACGTACTTTGCTTTCAGCTCTTCTTTGTCTTGTTGGTTTCCCAAAATAAGTTCTGCAATGCAGGGCATAAATGGGGAAAAGGAGTTATTGGGGATGTCAGCAGAAAACGACAGTTAATACTTTAGAGAGCTCTCGAGAATGGTTTTCAGCAATCGGATATTGGCAAACAAAACGTCATTAACGGCAACTACGGCGCCTAATTAAAGCGAACAACAACAACGGCTGTGATACAACTACGGCCGAGTCAGATTCCAATTAGAAGCGTCGAATTTCAATTAGGTGGGACGCTGCGTCACCAAGCCCAATGACATTTTTGCGCAGTCCGACGTAGCTGGATTAATTAACCCCGTGTTCCCGACCGCGTGACACATGCGCTAAATTACACAAAGCCACACATACAACCAATTTACAGTCGAACTTCCATTGGACACCAAAATAGTTCAGTTTGGTACAAATGACCATTATACTGCTATAGTAAGCCCCCATCTCGAAATTTATAAACTTGAATCTACTGAAAAATTATATGAAAGTACAGAACAGCCTGAAAGGTTTTGTGCCCCTTTGGGTCGAACTAAGATATTTTTTCCTATGCTAATCCGCGCAATCAAGGCTTGACTGTACATAGATATGTGCGGAGTGGAATGTACAAGTACGTACGTATACTGAATGCCTGTATCGACTGCTGCAATCGCTCATCAATGATTTTGACTTTGCCTGACCGCCGTACATGGACACTCCCACAAGACCAGACCCGGACTCACCCACAAAGGCCTTCAGCTCGTAGTCCACTCCGCAGGACTTGCCCACGTCCCCAGGTGCTGGCTGCAAGGACACGGAGGCGGGGCAGTAGGGCGGCACCTCGAAGTAAAACGGATGGGCGTTGGGTCCCAGCTTTTTGATCAGCCTCTCCTGCAGACGGGTCATCGGACGGTCCAGCTGCATGGGCGGGTAGATCTGCTCATGCGCCAGATACAGGTCCTTGCGGAACGTCAGTCCCAGGACATCCAGGTCCTCGCGTCCGTAGCGGAAGGCGGCAAGGACCTGGCCAAACACTTTGCGGTCCTTGACGTACTCGGGGTCGATGAAGACGACGCCGTCGATGGGATCCACATGCGTGACGTGGTCCACGAAGTCCCGCTTGCCGAGGTAGACCGTGATCTTGCCGTTGGACGAGCTCTTCTTGAAGACCCGCGTCGCCTGGCGTCGGGAGCTGGCATCTCCGCCAGCCTCGTCGTTGGCCGCCCCGCCTCCAGTGCTTCCGGCAGCTGTCACACTTGTGTTGGAGCCATTGGTGCCGAGTGCTCCTCCGCCTCCTCCGCCACCGTTCATCGTGTTCATTGGCGGTGGTGTCGCTTGCTTCGCTGGGGTTCCTGCTAAATGGTTGTCCGCACACTCGCCGCTCCTCGTTTTTCGGCACTCTTAGCACCGTTTAATAAATATGTGTGCGTTGCAATTTAATTTTTTATGTGTATACTTAATGCGCCATTTGCCAACACTGCACGGAAAATATACCAAAGGTATATGGCCGATAAATTAGCATGGTATCACTAAAAGTGACGCAGGGTTAGCCGAGACACGAACCGTACCCTGCGTCATTTTTGGTGTGACCATATTCACATGGTTCACGTCTCCGCTAACCCTGCGTCGTTTTCAGTGAGACCATAAAAAATTCCCGACTGTTAACTCAAAAACATGGAGTACATGAGTACATGTGTTTCCCACCTCTAATCTAACCACTCATTCTTTTTCACTCCAATTCTTGCGCACTGTTAACTTCGCAGTTCAATTTCCACCCAAGCCCGTGCGCGCACTGATAACCTGCTGTTAACGCCAGGGCTACCTTAGCCTACTGTTAACGCCAGTGTTATTAAATTCGAATAACATCGGATCCAAACATCGGGAAACCGAAATTTCAAAAAAACATCGTACATGTGTTTTTCCCCACCTCTACCACTCTTCGTTTCCACGTGCGTTTTCTTATTCCGGCAAAAAACCACGCGCTGCCAACCAATCTGTTCCGACTCTTCCTGACTTGAGCAACTCAACTCGATAAACCGCTGAAATGGCCCAAAAGAAAACCGTAGCCGCCAAGGGCAAGAAGGCTCCGAGCCGCGTGGAGAAGGTGCAGGAGGAAGAGGAAAACGTGGTCGCCCAGACGCCCTCCAAGAAGGCCAGGAAGCAGCCCGTGAAGGAGGTTCCGCAGTCCAGCGAGGAGGAGTCCGAGGCCGAGGAGCAGAATGGCGACCAAGCTGAGGACGACAGCGACTCCGAGGTGAGTACCATGAAAACGTGGTTCGGGGACTGGGGTGGCGTCTCTGCTTAAGGGGTCCACACTCACTGCATTGTATCTCACTGCAAATAGATACATGTGTATGTATGCACAAACAAAAAAGCTGTACCTCCTTAGACCTTCCTGAAACACGTTTTTCAAGATGATTTTTTTAGTTCCCTATCGACAAACAATATTTGATAAGCATCCTTGTACCACGATTTACGAGCTAATGCCCATAAACTATGCTGTCAAATTAACTACCTTTTTTTCAAATTCCAAAATTAAGTTAATATGTTATTTATTTTATGTTGTATTTATTTATGTTTCTTATTTTAGGCCGGAGATTTACTTGACGACGAGGCTGAGGAAGATGATGAGGACGATAGTGAAGGAGAGGAAGATGATGACGATGAGGTGGAACCCGGTGAGGTTTCCAAGAGCGAAGTCGCGGATGAAGAAGACGACTCCGACGATGATGACGAGGCACCTGCAGAGGAACCAGTTGCCAAGAAGGGCAAGGTCACTAAAAAAGCAGGAATCGAGTCGGGAGAAAAGAGCGGAATTCCCAAAATACGCGTTGGCAAGATTCCCCCAGAGACACCAAAAAATCAAACCATCTTTGCCACAAACTTACCAAAAGGTACAGGGACTTATTTATTATTTTAATGTGGAAGTTATAATAACAAAACCTTGTATGTATCTTATTTTTTTTTGCACAGAATTCAAGCACAAGGATTTGGTGGCCGTGTTCGCCAAGTTTGGACCCATTGCCGCACTAAATCGTTTCACTTCTAAGAATGGCTTCAGTTCAGTCATTATCGCCTTTGAAACCGCAGCTGCAGCAGAAGCTGTTCTGCAGGCCAAGCCCAAGTCGCTGACCCTTGGGAGCAATGCTTTGATCATATCCCAGCCGAAGGACAAGGACGTCTTGAACGAACGCACTGTGGTGGTTAGCCTGTTCGGCCCCAAAGTGACCACTGAGGAATTAAAGGCCTCATTCGAGAAAGTAGCTCCCGTGGAATCTGTTTCGTTATCCTCTAACCGCTTCAACCCTAAAGCCTTTGTTCGTTTGGTGTCAGTCGATGACATCCCCAAGGTCTTAAAACTGCACAGCACCGAACTCTATTCTCGATTCATCACAGTGCGACCAGTTTCGTTAAAGAATGCTCTGAAGACCCAGGAACTTACCCTGGTTGTCGAAAATGTGAGCAAGCACGAATCTTACAGTGCCGACGCTTTGGAGAAAATTTTCAAAAAGTTTGGCGATGTGGAAGATCTTGACATTGTGTGCAGCAAGACAGTTTTAGCCTTCGTCACGTTCAAGCAGGCAGAAGCAGCCACTAAGGCTCTGGCCCAACTCCAGGGAAAAACTGTTAGCAATGTGGAGTTGAAGCTGCAGCGCTTTGAACGCTGCACGTCGGGAAAGGCCATTCTTGTAACAAACTTGTCTCCTGGTAGGTTGCCCTAATCTGTACTTTTATTTTCATCGATCAAATCTGACATTTCTATATAATGACGTCATCAACACATTCTCGGATTTAAAACCATTTTCTTTTCCTTGCAGATACCACTGAAGGCGACCTGCGGGAAGTCTTTAACAAGAGCGGCGAAATCGAAAGCGTCCAGATGCTTAAGAACAAGGCCGTTGTGAAGTTCACAAGTGAGGACGGATTCTGCAAATCTTTCTTGGCAAATGAAACGGTCATAAACAAGCTTCCCATTTTTATCGAGCCCAACTCGCTGCTGAAGCACAGATTATTAAGGAAACGTGTCGCTATTGGTCACTCCCACACCCCCGCCAAGTTCCAGAAGACCGGGAACCAGGGCAAGAAACCCTTTAACAAGCGCCCAGCACACGAAAATGGTGGCAAACCTTTTGCGAAAAGAGGAAAGTTTTAGAGCTGGGAAAACTAAAAATATTTTAGTCTTAAGTTGTGCAGTACGATGAATACGGCCACAATTCATTTTAATTCCGTGCTGCCGATGTAATGGATTTAGTCGATAAGAGATACCCTTCAAGTTTTTACTGCAAAAATACTAGCCGTATTTTAAACGGATGTTAATTTTCATAAACATTAAATCCAAAACTAAATAAAGGGTCAAAAAAGTATATCAAAATCAAAAATATTTAATGGCTGACTACTTCTTTAGTGGACGAATGGTAAATTACCGGCACGTACCGGCTTGTATAAAAATAAATGGGGTTACAAGTGCTTGTGGTGTCTCCCGCTCCCCTCGACAAATGACTCATTAGTTTTTGCACACAGGTGATTCATTCAGGAACGACGAGAACTCCACACGCAATAATTTAATTTCTCCAGTACGGCACTCCCATTGCACCTCCAGTTGTTCATGCCATCTTGTCCATAATGTAAATGAATAGAGGCGGCGGTTCGGGAGAGTGCATTACCAAAGTAAGGGCTTGGCTAGGGCCAATTGCCATAATGAGCCCAATTTTCACACCCTTAGAGGGTTGTTTTCGCTTGTGGACTAGACCCTGGCTAGTTACACTAAAGCTCACTCTATAAATAAACAGGAAAATATATGACTTATAATGGTACATCCATTAATGAAATTATTTTCCTATATATTATAAGGCGTACATTGTCTTCCTATGTCAGCTATGTAACATAGTCGTCCGTTTTTTGTTAAATTGAATTCGGAATTCTGAAATATTAAAGAAAAACGTTATGTACCTGAGTACAAGAAAATACAATAAAAATCAACGAAGCTATAATTGTTTTCCTATTTAAATGACATTAATTTTTTTTTAACTTAATTCGAAATTTATAAATATTTAAAAAATTGTATCCCCAAGAGTAGAAAGTAATATCTTTTTTTTGCATTCTTTTAATTTGCATTTAAAATATAGTTTTCCGATCGGGTTGATTCCGACTTATATAATACCTGCAAAAGAAAGAAGACTTTTGGGACAACTTCATCCCGAACAGACGGACATAGCAAGATCCAGTATACTCGTATATCTACTTACAGGGTCGGAAGTCTCCTTCTTTGCGTTGCAAACTTCTGACTGAAATCATTACACCCTCTGAAAGGGTATAAAAGCGACCCCCTCTATGTAAGCAAGCAACCTATTAAAACATCAGTATGAAATTGATTTGTATTTTTAACATTTATTAGTAATATATTTTGTGTAGTATTTTGTTATTTTTACTGTTGTTACTACACGCTCACAAATATGATCTTTGATAGATATTTCTCGTTTTATATAAGTATTAAATTTTTTAATGTATTTTTGTTGTAAATGTAATTTGGGTTAGTACTTTCACTTTCAGTAATTGTTAGTTTTTCAAGACTTTTTTATGCTCGTACGTATGCACATGTAAATATATATAAAAAGAAATGTTCCCTTGACTAAATGCAACGGAAATAATGTATAAGCCAACCGAAAGCAAGCCCCTGGTTTGTCAACAGGCCTATCGGCCGGCAGTGTCGGTTATGATTCACCTAATCAGTCTGTTTATAAAGTTGTAAGTAATGATTGGGATCGGGTTGTAATTTGCCCATTCAAGCCAAACTAATTGTGCCTGTGAAGCTTTTTACTTTCTGGCTTTGAACTCAGGAGTTGCTGATGCGTTTTCGTTGGCTATGTGCTAAGTCTCTGTATCTCATGTTGCCTTCAACTTAATTTTTCAATAGAAGTTATATAATTATTATTAAGCTTAGGTAGAAAATCACTAATAATAAGGCAAATTAAAGTGAAGGGCACTGGGGCGGGATTTCGGCAAAACCATAATGTAAATCAACTAACTCTCTAAACTAGACAACTAGATCAATAGATACCCTTTTAGCGGTCGGGAATAATTTCAGTATGTATATTTGATTTATATGAAGGCAAATTTTTAACATTAGCAACTTAGTTTTTAATAAATAACCCTTTCCGGGTTCACTTTCACAAAAGCAGGCAAAATTGGTTTCTCGTACAATAAATTCGAGTCGTTGACGCTTCCTTCCACATAAATATATATGTCGTCTCTAAATAAATACATAAAAGAAAATTAAAAGTAATAAAATAAAACAACTAAAAAGAATATTTCTGTTTTAAGTATTTTTTTGTTCATTTTGTTTAATTGGTAATATCGTTTTGAACATACAAGTATAGAGAGTGTGAATAGGGGTTACATTCAATGTTATGCTTATTGATTCTGTTTTTTCTTTTTCGTGTGGCATAATCAACAAATTATAAAATAATAATACACTTTGACCTAGGTCACAAAAAAGTAAGAGAAAAACGGATTTAAAAATGTGGTTAAATAAAAAACGTTCCGAATTGTTTCTTCATTTTAAAATATAACACTGGGTAAAATTTTGTTCTCGCTTATAACCAATAATGAGCATGTTTTAAGTCCTGCTCCTTCACCACGATATTTTCTTTTTTAATCCAATTTTAATGTTGAGTTCTTTCAAGGTTGTTCAAACAAAACGGGAGGAACGTATATAACAAGTACAAATCAATTTACTTATGTGTTCGAGTTTGAAAGACCGTGGTGCTAGGGAGTACAATGAAAACACATCTATTCTTGATTAATATTTTAGATTCTTATTATGTTTTTAAAGGTTAGCAGTCTACGGTTTCAGCTGCGCAAATTACGTTGCTTTTTGTTGGATTAGTTTTGATTCGTTTTGAGTGTTCGTTATTTACGTGTTAGGACGCCGACTAATAGCTACATTTAAACTTGGATTATCATCTTTAATCTTGTTCTTGCTACACAAGTTTTAAATTTGGTTTATTTTTTTTAGTAAATTTCTGCACCTCCTGCTTATTTGCATTTTGCGTTTTTTCTTACAAATGACAATTGTGTTCTGTTGATTTAATCGAGGCCACTTCGCTGCTTCCGAAACGTTGACACAATTTGATAAATTTTTCTTTCAGCACATGAGCAAAAAAAAAATAACAGAGCGTAAGGAACAATTAATAAATAAACATCTTACTTCTTAAACAAAACGGAGCACTTGGTGATATTTATGTTTCGTTTTTTTCACAAAATAGCACAAAAATGATTTCGCTCTGAGCCCATTTCAACAGAATATATGAGATAGAAATATTTAGCAAGAAATCAAATATGTAATCGAATATAAATAAGTTCAATGAGTAGCAATAATGAATTTGGTTATCAGAATGCTGATGCCATTCTTCGCTTTTTCGTTCATTTGATCATGACTCCATATTTTCTGTTCGCGCTGAATACTTTTGCTTAATATGTTTTATAATATTAGTAAAGTAGTTTTAGCTCTGTGATCTGGAATCTGGGATGTGTTTTAAAAATCCAAAAGGGACACTTCTGCATTTTGGGGAGCGACTACTTGATCCTGAATCGGTTGCTCTTGAGTCGGTTGAACGTCCCCCAAATCGTGAATGCCGTTTCCGTTTTGTTTGATAGCTTCCACTGCATTAATCTGACCATTGGTGGTTGATATAGTATCAGCAGGTGGTGCTACTGCTGGTGCCCGGATTGGTGTTGCTCCCTTTAGGGGTGTAGATTTTCGCGCTTTTATTCCAGCAGGCGATGGTTTGTTCGTGACGCTTTCTTTGGGTTTGGGTGTCAGCGGTTTGGGGGCAGCTTTGACTGGCGATGTCTTTGAAGGCGATGTCTTCCTCAGACTTGCCGCGGTTGATCCAGAGGAGCTACTAGGAACAGGCAGCCGTCGAGTTGTGCTTGTATTGCTAGTGGTAGTGCTTGCCAAGTGGTTGAACTTCGGAGCAGGTCGAGCTGTGAAAGTCTTAGTGATCGTTGTGGTTGTAGTAGTGGTGGTCGTGGAGCTGGTGCTCTTGCCCAATTGCCCGTTTACAGCCGGCTTGGTAGGACTGCGGGCTGAGAGAGAAGTAGCACTTGAGCTGGGCACCTTACGCACAGTGGTGGTGTTGGAAGTGGTGCTGCGCGGCGACAAAGCTTTAGGCTTGGCTGGGGCTGTCGAAGTAACCGCCAGTCGTGGCTTAGTTGCAGCACCACTGCTAGAGCCTGGTCCAGTAGCTGGATTTGTAGCTGGTCTGCGAGCAGTAGAGCCGACTCCACTTCCTGATCCTGATCCTGTTCCACTTGTGGCTGGTTTGCGAGCTGTGGTGCTGGCCAAAGGACGAGCTGTAGTCCTGGTTCCGCTTCCAGATCCAGTTCCCAATGCAGTTCCACTTGCAGTCGGCTTGCTGGCTGCGGTTTTGGCCCCCAATGCCACCTTGCTCACAGGAGCTGTGGCCGGTCGTGTGCTGCTTGACTTGAGTGCGGGTTTTGCTGCAGATGCTGCATTGCTGCTAAGTGGTTTCCGAGTGATTGCTGTAGGTGGAGCTGCAGTCGGAGGTTTGGCAGCTGTACTTGTAGTTTTCGTTGCTACGGGGGCGGTGCGTGGACGACCAGCGACCGACTTATTTGCTCCGGCAGTAGACGTGGAGCTCGTTGTTGTATTCTTTATTGTAGAAGCTGCTGGTTTAGGCTTAGCAGAGGCTCCTGTTTTGGTCGTTGAATTAGATTTGGTTGCTGCGGCAACCACAGCTGCAGAAACTAAAGCTACTTCCGCCAAGGGTGCAGCAACTTCCTCATCTTTTTTTGTTTCTGAAATATTTTCCACTAATGGCTCACTACTCGACAGCACAGCTTCTTGAATCTCCGAAATAATTGGTTCTTCTGCAGCAACAGAATGTGACTCCTCTGCAGCAGCAGTCAGTAGCTCCTTTGTAGCAGCTGAAAGCAGTTGTTCCTCGGGAGCAGCAGGCTCCTCTTTGATGGGGACAAAGTCTTCCACTATGATTTTCTCATCAGAGGCAAGATCTTCTTCTTCGGGACTGAAGTCTCCTTCACCGTGCAGTAGTTTCTCCTCTGGAGGGAAAATCTCTTCCTCCTCGGAAACAAAATTTTCAAGACCTGATTGATCATTTTTTGGCTCCTCCACATCCTCTGTACTCTTACTAGCAACCTTATCACATAAGTCGAAGTACTTCGAAGCAACATCCGGCATGCCCCTGTACTGCTCCTCCACTAGCTCCTCTTGCAGCTGAAGTTCATTAAAGTTGGCGGCCAGTGTTTCCGGTTGATCAAGAGTAAACTCCTTCTCCGTCTGCTCCAACGTAAGGTGTGCGGGCGTAAAAGGCTGGGCAAACGGATTAATACCTTGAGTTGCTGGTGATACTTCGTCAGCAATTTGAGCTTCAGAGCCAGGAGCTGCATTAAAGGCAGCGTACTCCTCCATCTATATGTGGAATATATATAAATTAATGAGCATAGCTTAGTAATGCTAAGATAAAAAATATTACAAGTATTTCCTTTTCGATTTCAAAGAAATGCGTCTAAATTGAAAGCTAGCAGCCTACACTGGATTATAAATTTACGGTCACCCCTGTGTCTGGACTTTAAGTTTTTGCTCTAAATTTCCACTCTTAAGCCCTGTCTGACATAACATTTTTTCCTATTGTTAGTTTTATTAATAAGAAGGTTCAACAATTTTAAATGCAAGCCAAGATGATTTAGAAAATATTTTCCTTTCTGGTAACTCACATTTATTACCACCAAAAATAAATGCGTATAATGCTCCCCATCAACGTATCGATGTTGTTAAATCGATAAACGCAATGGACCTCACATTAGACACATCTATTTACATCTGTCTGCGAACAAATAAAATCCAAAAAGCGGCAATCAGAATCAGTTTGTGCTATGCGTCAGAAAATATGTTACTTATGGCATTATCTCGTAAAAATATCTGGCAGATCCAGCTACGAACAATTTTCAGACTTTGAATAAAGAGGCCAACAAAATAAATCACATTCGGAGCACAGCAAATTTTTGTCGAAATAATCAAAAATGCGGAAAAAATGTGGAAACCAAAGATATACTCTTAAAAGAGAATATAAAAAAAAATATTACCTCCCATCTCTTTGTTCTGCTTTTAGTACTTCCGATTACTCTGCACATTTTTTAGGAGTTGGCCCGCACAAACTCATTCACAATGCAAACAAATTTTTATAATGACATCAGCTTGTGAAAGTGAGAAAGCGGTATGCAACAAATCTAAGTGAAGTACTTAATTTGAACTCAAATAAAAATAATACTATCTAATGACAATTCGCAATAAGGAAAACATTGTCAAAGCTTAACCTTTGCTTACCCCGTCTAAAACCTTTTTTGGTTGGTTAAAAAATAATTAAATTTTTCAATATTTTTCTTCCTGGTTCAACATAAGAAAGTTATAACGGCTTGGATTTTCAAACCAAGCGGAAAAACCTACGAACAGTAACAAAAACCAAACGAATATAAGGAAAGGAAAAAAGAAGCGGATGGAAAAGGTCTCAGTGTGTTAGTGTTGTGACATGGCGTTAGTTTTGGACTCAGCCACCAAAGGTTTCTGGGAAACGGGAGAAAGGAAGGGACGGGCGGGCCGGGAGGGCCGGGCCGGAAAGTGAGTGTAGCGTTAACATTTTTTCCGGCACTTTCCTCTATCACGCAAAGACTACCTCTCAGCACCAAAGGCAGTGCGCTCAGAAACTCTTAAATGTCATTGACCAGTAAATGCCACCAGCAGGGGCCATTTGCCATCGGTCGGTGCCCGTTCCCAGCTCCACTCTCCCAGTTTCCCTTACGAATTTCCAATTCCTTGTTGCTAGTTGCTCACTTTTAGCCCACTCGCTCTATGCCTGGCCGGCTGACTTTCTTTTACTACACTTGGAAAAAAGTGTGTTCAATTTCTAATGTAAAATTACCTTAATTCACAGCTTTTCCAATAAATATTGTTAAAAAACATGGAATATTTTCGTAAATTATAATTATTTTTAATTAATTTCGAAATTTGTAGTTTTAAAATGGATAATGGTACAATTGCTTACAGCTCTAGCTGTGATTATTTCCTCTAGTGTAGCCGCCACTCGGTACTCTCGGCTTGGACTGTTGCTCAAGCGTAATGGGGTTAAAAGTGAGCTGAAGCGAATAAGACCAAAAAGTATAAAATACAAAACTGGGCTTAGGCAGATAAGAGCTCTCTTGGCTTAGTTCAAGTTTTAGTTACTGACCATGACTCATAACCAAATTTGCAAATCACTAATTACCAGAAGTGAGGTAATATACTTTTTAAGGTATAACATAAGCGACCAACAGGCCTCCCCATAACAATTTTAGCTGCGATTATTGTTTAGAATTGTATGGTCCGTATAAATTTTAAAATATCAAATAATACATTTTAAATAACAAATATACCGATATAATTTGGGAGTCTCAAAAACCGGTAAATAACAAAGAGGTATAGTGAGTCACTCACTGATTTGTTTACTTGCTTGTAGGTGATTGCATTAGTGTTTAAGAAGGTGTGTGTGCCTGCCAAAAAGCCGCAAAAAGAACGCAACGATGACATCAACAATTTCAATTTGGCAACTAAAACCCATGCCAATTTGTACGTGTGATAAGTGTGGAAAGTATGCCGCAAATAAAGAAATGGCACGACGTAAACTTGAGAAATTGTGCAAATAGTAGGCACATAAGTAAGGTAGAGCGAAAAGAAATTTATATACACATGATCACAAATATCAAGTTCAACAGATGTTGTAAATTTGCAGAAATACGGCAGATGAGGAGCTATACATGAAATCAAAATTTGTCAAGAAAACTTAGAAAGTCCCAAATAAAGAAGCAATTACAGTATTTGGTCTAGTTCACAAACAAGCCTCTGTCAGAAATTCTGTTTGCAACGAAGAAAAAGGTTCCCTAGGTCAATTACTTAAGCTCTAAACATCGGAACGCATGGTTCGACTTCATATTATACTTCATAGGGTAACCAATTATTTCGTATTTAAAGTCTCTGTCGCCACTCATTTTTAGAATTTGATATTCGACATGGCTCGTTAAAAATCCAAAAGGGGATTGAGTAAGTCGGGATTTGGAAAGGCAGATAGCCACTGTGCCCAAAAGCGGAATGAAATTAACAGCCGCCAACTGTTTTTGGCCAAACGCACGCTCACAAATACGCACCAAACATAATAACAGTAGAAAAAACAATCAATAGGGTAAACATTACCTTAATCGCAAGTTACCAGTGATACAGTCTAGGGTAACTCAGTATGTCTAAGTATTGAATTAAATTTTAATTAAGATAGATAATATTTTTTTTTTTTTTCATATTGTGTTGTCTTATTTTTAGTATTTCGTATTATAACATTTTTTAACGTTTTTTGATTAATACCATTTCAAATATATTATAAATATTTCAAAGAAATAGAATTTTTTATTTTCCAACTGGGAACATAATTTCCGTAGGAGTAAAGTTCATTGCAGGGAAAATAATTATAAATACAAAGCCAAATAAAGCGAGAAAGAAGTCTCGAGCATGTGTGCGTATTATTACTAGTGTAGATGTGGGGAGGAGCGCTTCTTGGGGCTTTGTAATTTCTATTTTTAAACTAGCGAAAAATGTTGACAAATCGAAAAGAAAATGAAGAGGCACAAAACAGACAAATTGTGTGAGTCAGTCAGTCGTGCCCTCTTGTATTTTAAGTGATATCATTTTCAACGCATGTGAAAGAAATTAGAGGAGAGTTCGGTATGTGTAGTTAAAATGCAAGGGTAGTTAGTGACTCTACGGCTTAAACGTATCGTTAAAAGCAGCTTGAAGATTAATTTGTGTTAGGTTAGAAATATTATTTGTTTGCGTGAAAATACTATCGTATTTTTTAAGAAATATTTTTTCCAACGTTAATATCTTATTCACTTTTTTAAATTCAATGTTATTAAATCCCCTTTCTTAGATTTTGCCGGAGTACTGCCGCGGTACTTATAATGTTTGGCAAGCAGAAAGAGGTGCAAGCTATAGCACATGCAACCGCAAAGGAACACGCAACACGTTGTCGGTGTACCAAATAGGTGCATCTAACATACATATGTGTTTACCGTATAAAATCTGTCTTTTCTGTGGCTGCTGGCTTTGTTCGCTATTGTACATCATTACTCTCCCATGGCAATTTATAGAAATTCAGGGGTGATTAAGAAATAGAGACAAAGCTCAGCGCAAATATTGAGTAGAATTTATATTGTATTGTACATAGTGTATATGGAATAGCGTTAGATTTTAGATTTTTATGACACTAAACGGCTCATCAAGATAAGTCTTTTTAAATTTGGTGGAATATTTTACCTTATCTTAAGCTAATACTTTAATTTATAAACCACAACGCCAATGAGTTTGTTAAAGGATTTCAGTTGCCTATTTCTTAGACAGCTTTCAAGCTTACGATACAATCTGAAAGATTTATATTCTATAACAAGCGGCGCCTAACTATTTCCGAACTATTTTAATTTTTTTAGATTTTTGTGTCAATTTGTTCTAGGTGAATTTTGCTACTGACCCTTTTTTATAGGGAGCCTTTTATATTGGTTAATAGAAGAGGCCCCAGTCTCTCATAAATATAATTTTAACAATTAGATGTACTTGGAAAGCCAACTTAGCTCTGTCCAACTCATACTGAGGCTCAATGAATTATAGTATAGACAGTGCATGAATAAAAAAAATGTATAAACACAGAAAAAGTTAAATGCAAAACTGAAAAAGTACTAGACACAGCCGAAATTGTGTAGGAAAACCGGCAAGAGCCGCGGAAATATTTTCGCAAGCCAGACGAAAAAATTCAAGAAAGAGGCAAAGCAAAGGAGGGGCCTAGTGAATGGGGAGAGAGGGAAGACAGCAAGCAGCACTCAAAAAATGTTGCGAAACCACGTTGCACATAATAATGAGTATTCGCCCTTATGAGAGAGTAATGAAGTTGAACTGCAAGTTGTATGAAACACACTGAACGAAAACAAATGCCTCGAAGCCAAGTGTAACAGCAGAACTTTTAAATTAGTTTAACAATTTTAGTCGGTGGTGACACAGAAAACGCTTAGCGTTGAATTTGGATGGAATCCTTACACCTTCAATATAATAAATATACATTTTAGCCAAATTCAGAACTAAGCAATTGTCTAAAGCCTTGTCTAAAATTTTAATACAGTGCTTCACAATATACAGTGTCGTAGGTTCACTTAAAAGATATACAAATTAAGGTGGTAAAGCTACCGAAAACCTATTTAAAATCACTAATTCTTAAGATTTTCTACGTTTTTTGTTTTCGTAACGTTTTCTTTTGTGAAAGTATACAATGAGTGCAAAAATTAACCGAAAGATACAATTACAATAAAATGGAGGAGAAAAAGATACATAAATAAGACAACCGCACTGCAGTCGGATAAACACATTAGAACGGAGCCGCAGCCATGAAATTGACTGGCTTTCTTGGCCAACTCGGACTTGAAGTCCGACCATAAACCGAAACACTCCAAAGCAAGGCCCCTATTAACAATAAAAACGGTAAGCTGGAAGATGAATGAAAAGAGGAGAAGAGAAAATAGGAGTCAAACTAGCAAATTCATAATGGAGCAAAACATGAAACACAGAAAGAATAAAAAGCAAGCAGGCAGCTATATTTTGCACAGGCCAAAAAATTGTTAATGGCGCAAATGGTAATAAAACACCTGGCTAAGTTTGTTGGCCAGTACACGAACATTGGTTTGGCAATCGGAAAAAGAAGCGGCAAGCAGCCCGTAGCAAAACGGACAAGAGCAACGCTCTCTTACCAGTTCTTATTTTATGAGTTCTTTACCATTGGCCCGAGCTCTAGACAAAATTCAAGGCGAGGCAAAAAGCCTTGTGGCTAATGGCCACTGTTTCTTGCCTTTAAAAGACCCGTAGGTTAAAGTAAAGGGAAAATGCTATCTGGCCAAACTGGAAAAATGAAACAATATTCCCGTGTTTTTATTTGGCATCCTCACATGGACTGGACAGTTTACATCAAATAACAACTATTGCCTGATTTGTGACATCGCAAAATAGTAAAACTTTTATGTACATTTGTCGTTTTACCTCTTAACACTGCTACTAACGCCAGACTGTTATGCTTTGTTGGACATTAATTATATGCCCATCGAGAACGGATAAATTATACTTAAATTAAATCCCTGGTGTTACAACATCAATCTTGCGGATAGCTTCCAAGGAAGATAGATGGGCAAGATGTTCGTTTGGCCTCTTTTTGGCTTGTCTTTCAATTAAGAACACTCTTTTTCTCTTTTTTAGTAGGCTGTCGTTGGACACTCCCTAGGCATGAGTTCGTGCCAAAAACCCACCACTTCTACTTCCTCCAGCAACGATAAAACTCTATTTATATGCCAGGAGAAGAGACGACATATGCCATCAATTGCCGTTCCCCGCTTTACGAGCCTCCCAACTTCCAGCATCCACCTCAGAATCCATCTATCCAAGCGCTGCAGGGGCCAAACTGCAGCCACAGAACATGAAGCGACATCTTGTCTCCCGCTTTTTTTTGAATAATTATATTGTGTACGTGAATTTCTGAGTGTGGTGCACAAAAAGCTATTGAACTTGGCACTTGGCGGAGGATTTTGCATTTTATAAATACATGCTGACCAAGCGGCAAGGGGGTGAGGAATTCAACTAAGCGATGTACATATGCATCTGAGAAAGTACAGAGCGCTCATAAGTGTTTTCGTACAGCTGCAATCATTAAAATACTACCACTGCATTAAAACATATGTACTTGCAGTATCTGAAAAATAGTTTGCATGTGCTGCAACTTAAAAGTTTTTCCAGAAGCTGTGTTAGAGACTATAATACTAAATTTGATTATATTTCATAGATCTACTTGTATTAAATGCTATCCTATTTTTTTCACCGCAACTGCCTGAGGTTTAGGGCCGTTTTCTCGTCCGTTTGTTAAATTTAAAGTACGGTTAAAACCATTAAATCGTATTGGAAATCATGGTTTGAACAGTACTTTAAATTTAACAAACGGACGAGACAACGGCTCTTAAACTATGTATTTAAGAAGAAATGTAAAGATAGATATAGCGCTTACAGAAAATCCTCATGAAATATTATATCTGCAAGAAACAAGAAGAGGACATGCAACTGCCTGAGGTTTAGGGCCGTTTTCTCGTCCGTTTGTTAAATTTAAAGTACGGTTAAAACCATAAAATCGTATTGGAAATCATGGTTTGAACCGTACTTTAAATTTAACAAACGGACGAGACAACGGCTCTTAAACTATGTATTTAAGAAGAAATGTAAAGATAGATATAGCGCTTACAGAAAATCCTCATGAAATATTATATCTGCAAGAAACAAGAAGAGGACATGCTCGCGATGCTGCTGAAAGCATTTTCTTTTGAACTCGAAATATAAAACGCTACAATTAACCGACAAGTCGTCTCTGTCTGCCTGAGTTGGCCGTGTATTGTGCAGCTCCTTCTCTCTTTGGGCCTCTGCTCTGTCTGACCAGGTTGCTTTGGCAAGCGGGTTTCAAGTGCGCCAACCGGTGCCTTTTGCCAATCAACTCCACTCCAAGTCAACCCACACAAAGTTAAATAAACAGCAGCGCCACTGCAACAATCATATTGCAGCACAATTTCTTGTCTCGGCCTGCAATTGTTCGGATTTTGGGTCATCATCAACTCGTCCGAAAAACCTTAAAATTAAACAAGTTTTCTACAAATACACAAACAGATTTGCACAAATTTTTTGACGCCTACAATAACGGCCAAAAAGATACAATTTTAAACAAATCCAAGCTTTTTTATATATGTACCATGCTAATTTTTAAAATTTTAAATAGTGGATACTGATGTATTCCATCGCACTAACACAGGCGTCAATGACAAATGAGATCACGTAGGCATCAGATGGAGCCTACAAAAAATGTTACTCTTAAAGTGAACATGTATGGGTAATCCAAATTACCAACAAACACAACGTGCACAAAAAGATTCAGATATAGTAAAGAAGTGAGTAGCGATTTTAATTGAGTTAATAATCTTAATGGGTTTTTAGACTTAATTATGGCGTAAGCGGTACTCAAAATTGCAAAAACTGGAGCCACTGTTCTCTGCTCATTTTGCCGTTGCTTGATAGTCTTTTTTAGCCAGCATTTTCTTTAGTACCATTTTTCTTAGCTCGAAAATCATATACTATTATTTGTTTTATCAAAATATAAATTAATTTAAAGTGAAGACAAACAATTTTCTTTTCTAAAAGGCCTTTAAACAAAGTCTTTAAATTGAATAATAAGCATAATGCCCCTTCAGTTATGTGTTTATGTATGTGTTTATGTATTTTTACTTTCAGGAGATTATTTAGTAACACACCTAAGTTGCACTGTTTTAAATTAAAATTTAGCTCAATTGCAGGCACACAACAAAAACAAAAACATGTAGGTAGATATGTATGTATATATATACATGACCGACCAGCTTATCATTCCACCCCATCTAACACAATAATAATGCAGATCTACACATACATATGTACAGTGTATAAATTTTAATTAAGCCAAAAAGGTTTCAACAAATGTGATGCGAATTGTGTGAATTGCTGGCCTAGCGAAAGTTTGTCCAACAATACAAACCGTATTTGTAATTGTAATTTAATGCATTTTTTTCTCTCTTAGTTTTTCTTTGGGAATCGCAACACGAAGAGAAAAGCTGAGTCATTATTTTTACGCGTTAGAATAATTTTGAATTTGTCATGTTTTCCTATAGTGTTTTCAGACGCTTGATTAGAGACAAGGCGCCTTTGATAAGGTCTGATTTTAATAATAGCTTTGAGTGATCGATGTAACAGTACACGAAGTGTAGTAAGTGATTTGAGATTGAGTTACAAAGACGCTATTTGCGCTATTTTTCTAAAGATAAGTTAAGTTTGTATTTGCTTTTATTAAAAAATTCAAAATGTTATGTTTTCCTTAAGGGGAATTTACCTATAGAATGCCAATTTTGCTATTTCTAACCAATATGGGATTTGTTGTACTCCATTATAAAACAAAGTCTACAGTGTAGTTAAACATTGTATAATCTGTCTGAACTTATAAAATTGAAAATTGTTCAAAAACTCTCCAAATGACTCGTTTTCAAAGTCAAACGTTACTTTTTTATATTTTTGTCGTTGTTTAAAATAAAAAACTTGCATTTACAAATTTGAACAGGAATATATAATTCATGTATAGGGGAAGATACATATATTATTTATTCCTGTTTAAGACAGCAGAAAGAAGAAAGGAAGATATCTTCGGCCAGCCGAAGCTCATTTACCCATGCAGATAATTCCAATTAATCACTAATTTTCCAATTAGATAAAAAATGGTATTTCCAAAAGTAGGAGGTTATATGTTCAAAAACCCCTAGGATATAACTTTTTTACATTTTTTTCCCCAATTATCCTTTGGGAGCTATATGATATAGTTGTCCGATCCGGCTCGTTCCGACTTATATACTACCTGCAATAGAAAGAAGACTTTTGGGAAAGTTTCATTCCGATAGCTTAAAAACTGAGACACTAGTTTGCGTAGAAACGGACGGACAGATTGACGGACAGACGGACATGGCTAGGTCGACTCGTCTAGTTATGCTGATCAAGAATATATATACTTTATAGGGTCGGAAACGTCTCCTTCACTGCGTTGCAAATTTCTGTCTGGAATTATAATACCCTCTGCAAGGGTATAAAAACTACAAAAACATTAATGAGTTAAAGAGAGAGGAAAAGGCAATGAGCAACCAGGAAAATCATTAAAATGGCATAGACATGCAAGCGAAAATCTATGACCCAATTAAAAGAGACCAAAGTCATATCTATTACTCTTTTGCACCCCCATTTTTTCCTAACTAACTATGAATGTAAATATGTATGTACTTCTGTTCGTCGGTGCAGCTGTTATTGTTGTTCTAATTATGAAAGCATGTCTATATGTGAGCGAGTCTGTGCATTGGAGCTGGAACTTGCAACGGAGCGAAAAGATTGCCAACTCTTGCAGCAGTTGGCAACGCCATTTACTTTTGTTGTTGTTGCTGGTCATGCAGATTGCAGACGGAAAGAAGAAGAGAGAGAGAGTTGTAGAGAGAGCCAAGTTTCTTAGAATGCATTGACCGCAACTCACCAAAAGCTTGTGAACAAACGTTAAATCACAATTTCGGCTAACCTAATTTATCATACATATTTAAATCTTAATATTTCCTTAAAAGAGGACAGCATTGCAGACCTATACATTTTGTACATTACCACAGGCAACTACTCTTTGGCTTACTATAAAATCAACCATTATGTATGTGCGTTCAAAATATTAATGAACAAAATACAGGTATGGCCATAATTACAGTTGTAAAGGTATCACGCCCTTTAAGATCGACCCCTAATATTTTAAATTAAAATCGAAAACACCAAACAAACTTAAACACCACCGAAAAATCCATAGAATCCTTAATACAGCCAAGTACCAGTGTCTTGCCAATGAAAGCACTTGCGTGTCCTGTTGGGTGTAAAAATTGAGTGGCAGTTGGCTCGCAACAAAACACAACCCCACCCAAATACAATGAACAAAGGGAGAGCATAGGAGAGCAAAAATTTTGACTGCGACGCGTGAGCGAGCCAAGGAACACACCCCAGGATAAAAATCCAATATAGTGAGTACACACAGAAGAAAATCAGACCTACAAATAAACATTTTTGTAATTTAAAGTATACGGTTATGATATTTTTAGTAACAAAGTAGTAGTAACAAATTAAAAAGGAAAAATTTAATAATATGTTCAACTTTATAGAATTTTTTTCATTGTTGGCAGACAGTTAATTCATCTTCAAACACTAAACAGTAACAATTAAAAATTCCCGTAAATTTGTTTGTATTCTGTATTCCTAAATTAACATGGTGTTTTTTCTGGAAATAAACCCTCTGGAGCACTTTAAGGATTCAAAAAGAGTTAAAGACTAAATAAATAAAGCCGGGGGTAGCAGCACATGCACATGCACATGCCATGGGCAGATACAAAGGAGTATACCAACAAATTTAATGATTATTATTTTTTACGTCAGGTTCCAGGTGAGAGGCAAGGACAACGTCAAACGGAAAAATTATAAAGGAAGTGAAGGCAGCGGAAGCGAGGCCAAATAAATAAAACTGCCGCCGCACCCGAGATTGCAGAATACGAGTGCATAATGAGGACTTTTGGAACTTTTATATTACCCTGCCCTTGTATTTGAGCTTACCTGAGAAGGAGCTCCAACTGAAAAAGGCTCAAAGTGATGAGATTCCTGAACGATCTTGTTCTCCTCAACCAGCTCCTTGGTGTCCTCAACCAAATGCTTTTCCTCAGTGGAAGAAATAGGCGACGGTGTGATGTCCACTATGTCAGCCTGCTGGGATTCCAGCTCTAGTTTCGCCACAGGTGAGTTTGATTCAGGGCTGAACTGCGGGGCACTGGTGTCCAGCAGTAAACTCTGCTCGGCAAACATATCGGTGCTGTCCACAGGAAGCTCGTTCAGCTCCTGGTGCTCTTCTTTCTGCGCTTCCTTGGACGTATGCTCCAAGTAAAAGGATGCTTGCATTAGATCCTGCTTGGCGTTATTGAACAACGGCTGCTCGAGCTGGAACTCTTGCTGAATCTGGAGCTCCTCAGTAGAAGGTGACTGCGAGACATGCTCTTTCTCCTCCACATGAAGCAGTTCCTTTTCGTCACCCGTCTGAATGGGCAGGGGTTGCACGGAATTTAGGATGTCTTCAATGGAGGCATTATGGTCGGCGTAAATCGATTGCTTCATGATATCGGCACTGGCTGGCAGCTGATCTAGCGAAAAGTCCATGTCCACACTGGTCTCCGGACCGTGATCCAAGACGTCCTTTACGGCTACCGGCTCCGCGGTTCCTGCACCATTTAGCAACTGCACCTCCAGATTTCCTGCGCCAAAGAGGTCAGATTCCAGCTCCAGTTCGTGGGGTCGCTTATCTGCCTCAATGTCGAACTCCCGCTCATCGGGCACTGCAATAGCATCCATATTCTCCCTGGCGGATCCCTTGCGCGGACTCTCCGCCACCAGATCGTCCAGGGGACCACCAGACAGCAGCTGGCGGGGATTCAGTCCGAGAAGTGGCTCCTCCACAGCGGGAAGGGGAGAGGATGGCTGGGAGCCAAAGCTAGGGACAAAGGCCGCAGCATTGGGATTCAGCTGGGAGTGGTTCTCCTCCACATCCTCGACATAATCACAGTTCTCCTTATTATCGAAGACCGCTAGCAGTTCTTCGGCAACTGGCTGGGCCGCCAGCACGACCTCCTCTTTATCCAAGGATGTGGGATTATTCTCGCTGAGACTGCTGGTGCCATAGGTAGTGGCCACGGAGCTGGGCTCGTCCTCGTCCTCCTGCTGGAGATCCTGGGACTGCAACTTCTGCTGTTGGTGCTGCTCCGCCAACTGTTCTTCCTCCTGGATTTGCTGCTGATCCTGGGCCACCACTTCGTCTGTAGAAGTGGTAGTATTGGAATTCGTGGACAAGTCACCGTCGTTCTTGATCACTTCCACGTCCTCCTCCTCGTAGGCCAGACTGAGACCAGCGGCACCACCGTTTCCCACAACTAGATCCTCAGAGTGCCCGCCGGGGCCAAATCCGTTGCCAGTTTCCGCAGCCAGAGGAAGCGGCTGCTGCTGTTGAAGCTTCTCGCTTTGCTGGACCTCGTGAATGTACTTCCACTCCTCGTCCTCTTCGCCGTCGTTTTTGTCCGACTTGGAGGACGCGATGCCAGGGGCGGAGAGCTCGTCCCCGGCGGCGTCTGCCAGGTGAAGATGGTGCTCGGCATCGCCTCCGGAAATTAGCAGACTCTCGGCCAGGCGGTTCTGCAAGTAGTTGTCGAGCTGAGCGTTGTCCTCGTGGTGCTCCATCCTTTACGATATATTATTCGCCCAACAGAAGCAAGTATTGCTGCGAGTGAGATGATTCAGCTTGCTCGTGATTCACACGCCACTGCGTTTTATTTCTCGATTCCTCGCTTTTCGGCGTTGCTTTTCTTGCAGATTCTCTTCTCGCACTCGCACTCACACATACACACCCGCTCTCGCAGCGAAAGAGAGACGCAGAGCAGGAACGGCCAAGAGCACGAATTTGCTTGTCCTTCCACTTCCTTCCCCTGGCACCCGAACTCCAACTTATTGTCCAAATGCACACAGCTCGCAGTCGTTAGCCTTCTTCAACTTCTCTGGCGCGCGCTCACAACTGTGACCACTTTCCGTGTTTTTATGTTTAGATTCGGATGCAGATTGCAGTTACTTTTGAATATTTGCCGACCGCCTTCAGCACAACAACCACCCAGACGAAAAAAGAAAATTAGTATGACCGCGCCTCGGTCGCCGCAATATACCTAGGCTAGAGGTGGGAAACATCGATGGAAACATCATAATATCGATAAAGTAGTATGGTCACCCTAAAATGTACGCAGGGTTATCCGAGACACACACCATGTGCTGCGTACATTTTAGTGTGACCATACTGATTCATCGATATTTATCGAGAGGTCTATCCATTAGCGTAGCGAAGACATAATCCTAGCGGCAGCCGGCAAAATTAGAAAAAATCCCAAAAGGAAACTTGGTTTTTTTCGCGCCGGAGCCATATTACACGATCAAAATCCCACATATTCCATAAGGCCCTCTATTTTGCTCCTTTTCGCGCTTCATTCGGCTTCTAAAAGCAGCAAACTGTACCTTCTTTTTTATTTCGCGAGTTTTAATTGGAAATCGGACAGTGAACGGTTCTTTCTCGGGTTTTTACCCGCGTGGTAAACGATCTTTTCTTCGCATTATTGTTGGTGTGTGTGCGCGCGAAACATTAGGGAAAAACCAAAAGCTTAAACTAGCGGCTTTGTCGTCGGTTAACAACAGCCACAAAAGTGCATTATTTTATTAAATTACGAAGACTAAATTACAACCTCAACGAGGGCTGCGCAGTTTTTACTCGCCTGGTGAACATTTGTTTTTTTTATTTTTTTTTCTGTGTGCGTGCGCGCAAAAGCCTGGCATAAAGCTAAAAGAAAATTTTCATATTTCTGCTTCATCGTCGGCCAACCACAATCGCAAAAGCGCATATTCGCGGCAACTAACTTTAAATTGGCTTATAAATTATACCGAATCAGGTTTTGTGTGAGTATTATTAAATAAGAAAATATGTACAAATTAGGCCAAATTAAGAATACCCATTGATATATATTTAAAAATATCTTCGATTTCAAGTGTATCCACATATATATTTACTTTGTATCTATACATATTATTGGTCTTAGAGTCTAGTTCATTCTATTGAAATTTAAGTGTTTAAAAATGTTACTATTTTAAATGTCGTTATACATCCAAAAATTTGCCTGCGCATCCCACTGTACGAGTTGTTGGGAGAGGTAGATAAAAATGGCGAATCGGTAGCGAACAGAGAGAGAGAGAGCGGATCATCGACTGCGACACGCAGAGCATTTTTTATTGAGGGCGCGTGTACACTGATAAAAAAAACCTAGAAAATCCAAAGATTTAAATTGATAATTTTCATCCATTGTTGTTTTTATTAATTTTTAAAATGAAAATATTACATTTAACATTTATAGTTAATATAAATATTTTAAACTTAGATATTAATATAAAATTAATAATATGATTAACATGGAACCTAATGTTTTAGACCATAATTAAAATATTTTCACATAAAATCATGCAATCAAATATTTTCGTAATATTTAATTCATATACGTACTACGAATCTTTACATTTAATATGCAGACATGTATTTTTACTATTGAATTTTTTTTTTATCAGTGTACACATGATAAAAAGTCGTCATTCGTTCTGCTCTCAGAGCGCATAAAACGGTAAAGTTTATTTTTGTTTGTACCGTTTTCTTCGGCCGTCTTTGCTAGTTTTCAGTGGAAATCAAACAGTAAGCGCGAATAAATAGGTTGAATAAAATAAAAGACAAGGGATCGGATCTTACGGCTGTAATATAACATACGCGATAAAAAAACATTATTTTTTAGATCAAATATTTTCTTGATATTTAATTCAAACATAATATTTAATTCAAACATACAGATATGTATATATTTTTTTAATTTAATTTAGTTTTGGTTTTATTTCTTTTTAACGCTACAAGCACAAAAAATACTTATAAATTAAAGCGCTAGTCACAATTAAATCAAATGCGAAAACATTTATCATGTTGAGGAAGAACATTTAAATTAATTATACTATCGGTTGGGATAGGTGTTTTTTATATTTCCCCGTATGACAGCATAGCGAAGTTACACTCCCAAGCGGGGTTTTCCACCTGACATGGGCTAAAAGATCATCACAAAACCAATGCTTAAAATTTCGGGCTTTTTCTTCCGCCAAAAAACAGCCACACTGCCGCAAAAGCGCGCATTCTATTCGCGGAACTCGGACTCAGTTGACTATTAAATTGTAACGGGTCGCGCTTTTTGGTGAATTGACAGTTTATTTTAGTGTTTTAAAACAAGAACAAATTTTTAATATAACAAGTGCTAAATTACAACCCTAAAATCATTGATCAGTGATCATTTTCCTTTTTTTTTGCATTTTTTTTTCTGTGTGTGTGCTAAAGCCTGGCAAAACTCAAAGAACATAAACGGAAATTTGCGACTTCGTCCGTAAAAGCGCATATTCGGGAAAACTAACTTAAAATTGACCAATAAATTGAAGCGGATTGATTTTTGGGTGAGTATCATTTAATCTTTACCAAGAAATGCATAACTAGACTAAGTTAACCAAAACCCTCTCTGATACACATAAAAAAAAAAGTGTTTTATTCCACACATATAACTACATACATACATATTTCTTAATTTACCAATGAAATTGTCCATTAAATACACACACATTCCCAAATATGTATTTTCTGCTCCTTTTTGCGTTTCCTTCGCTGGCATTTCTTCCGCTCTCAGTGCGCATCAAACGGTAAAGTGTTTTTTTCCGAAAGTTTTCGTCGGAAGACTGTGGTTTTGACTGTGGACAGTGGGACAGCTATAAATAGCTTAAAAAAGGACATGGAGAATCCTTACAACTAATGAAGTAGGCGGCAAAATTTAAAATATAGTAATTAATAGTAGTGCGTTCTTTTAGAATTTAAGGGTTTGAAATTTTTTTTTTTTTAATTTTTTTAACATACAAAACTTAGCCTACGGGTCCCACTGTACGAATGGCCGGGGGAGGTAGAGATTTAGAAAATTGGCAGAGCATATCATAACCTACGACGCACTGCAATTATTTTTGTGGGCGCGTGTACACATGCATACTCATGTTAAATAAATACTTGATACACAAATATTTCTGGACACACATTCTTAAATACAAAAGACCCGCCTTTTTTTTGCTCCTTTTTGCGTTTCATTCGCTGGCATTTGTTCCGCTCTCAGTCCGCATCAAACGATAAAGTGTTTTTTTTTTTTCTTTTCCGACCGTTTTTGTAAGACTGCTGCTTTGACTGGGAATCGGACAGTGGGGCGGCTAAAAATAGCTTAAATAAAAAAAAATAATAAAGTAGGCTACACAAATTTAATTATTTTATTTAAAATTTGTCAATATGTATTAAATATAAGTTTGTTTATAATTGTAGTGTTTAAAAATGTTTTTGTTTTGAACATTTTTGTACAACTAAAACTTATCCTACGCGTCCCACTGTACGAGTTTATTGAAGACGTAGGAGAGATAGAGAATTGCTCTCGAGCAGAGAGAGAGATGGAATTTGCATAGAAAAAAGAAGGGATCATCGAATGCGACACGCAACGCTTTTTTTGTGGTCGCGCGTACACATGCATAATCGCGTTTAAATATACATATACTTGTATAAAAAAATATTTCTTGATTCACACCGAGACTGTCCTGCACATACGCGTCCCACTGTACGAGTTTTTGGGAGAGGTACATACATAGATAAAAATGGCGAATTGGTAGCGTGCAGAGAGGGGGGATCATGGACTTCTACATACATAACAATTTTTTTTCGTGGGCGCGTGTACACTGATAAAAAAACGAGTAAATCCAATTGACTTCATATTATATTTAAATTTTTTTGGTATGATTTTCATTTATTTTCCATTGCTTTTTTTTTTTATTAATTTTTAATATGAAAATATTACATTTAAAATTTATAGTTAATATAAATGTTTTAAACTTAGATTTTATTATAAAATTATTTGTTTTAGTAAGGTAAAATATTTGAAGTTAATATGATTATCATGGAACTTAATGATTTATTATTGTAAAAGTTGTTATACATCTAAAAGTTAGCCTGCGCATCCCACTGTACGAGTTGTTGGGAGAGGTAGATAAAAATGGCGAATCGGTAGCGAACAGAGAGAGAGAGAGAGCGGATTATCGACTGCGACACGCAGAGCAATTTTTTATTGTGGGCGCGTGTACACTGATAAAAAAAACCTAGAAAATCCAAAGATTTAAATTGATGATTTTATTCCATTGTTGTTTTTATTAATTTTTAAAATGAAAATATTACATTTAACATTTATAGTTAATATAAATATTTTAAACTTAGACATTAATATAAAATTATTTGTTTTAATAAGGGAAAATATTTGAAGTTAATATGATTAACATGGAACCTAATGTTTTTGACCTTAATTAAAATATTTTTAAATTAAATCATGCAATCAAGTATTTTCTTAATATTTAATTCATATACGTACTACGAATGATTACATTTAATATGCAGACATATATTTTTACTATTGAATTTTTTTTATCAGTGTTCGCGTTTAAATATACATATACTTCTATAAATAAATATTTCTTGATTCACACCGAGATTGTCCTGCACATACGCGTCCCACTGTACAAGTTGTTGGGAGAGGTACATACATAGATAAAAATGGCGAATCGGTAGCGAGCAGAGAGAGTGGATCATCGACTGCGACATGCATAACAATTTTTTCGTGGGCGCGTGCACACTGATAAAAAAAACGTAGTAAATCCAAGTGTTTTTATTTGTAAGACATTTCCGACCCCATAAGGTATATATATTCTTGATCAGCATCACTAGACGAGACGATCTGCTGTGTTAGGGTGGAAAATATGGCTTGGAATTTTAGACAACAAATTAAGTTTTTTTTTCCGTTTTTCAGTCGTAATTTTGGCAAATCAAGGCCGACAGTTAAACGGCCGACTGTTTTGAACAGCTAGCAAGCTAAACTAACGATCCCCATCAATTTTCGATAAATATATTTTTTGATCAATTTTCTCATTTTTTATAAGGGGTTCATCAAGATTTTTTGCAAAAAATGATTCAAAATAAAAGGTTTGAGATTTGAATGCCAATAGTTTGGCAATTAAATTACGAGCTCAGCAAGGTATGACACTCCATTTTTGGATCATTATTTCCAATGTTTGGGCCAAAAAACTGATGTGTTAGGGTGGAATATATGAATTAGTATTTTAGACAAAAGAAAACGTTGTTTTGCGGTTTTTCAGTCGTTGCTAAGTTTTCGCACTTTGAAAAAGGCTTAGAGTCTTAGATTTAAATGTCAATTGATTGGGAATTAAATTACGAGCTGAACGATTTTTACATTCAATATGAAGATATATATTTTTATTACTGCATTTTTTTTAACAGTGTATACCTGATTAAAAGTCGTCATTCGTTCTGCTCTTAGAGCGTATAAAACGGTAAAGTTATTTTTTCCTACCATTTTTGTCAGCCGTCTTTGCTAGTTTTCAGTGGAATTCGAACAGTGGGCGGGAATGAATATGTTGAATAAAATAAAAGACAAGGGTTCTTACCACTGTAATACAATTAAAGCGAAAACAAAAAATAATGATTCTTCAAATGGCACAATATTAAATTACGATTAACAGATAAATACAAATGGGTTGTTTAACAGCCCAGGGCATTCTTTTAAAAATGAAGTGTTTAAAAATTTTATTTTTTTGATAATAGTTGTACTGAGAGAGAGAGAAAATATATGCATATTTTTGTGGGTGCGCGGACACATGCATAATCGCGTTTAAATATACATACATATGTATACTTGTAAATATTTCTTGATTCACACCTAGATTGTTCTGCACATACGCGTCCCACTGTACGAGTTGTTGGGAGAGGTAGATAAAAATGGCGAATCAAAATCGAGCAGAGAGAGTGGGAATTAATAATGGGTCATTATTTTTTTGGGCGTTTGCACATGTACAAACACATTTAAATATACATATGTATACAATTAAATATGCATATACAGCAGGTAGCAGTATTTGCTAGATTTTATTGGAATTCAGACAGTGGGCGGCAATAAATAGCTGGATTACAAAAAATGACAGCGGAACCTTATGACAGTATTTAAATAAGAGCGATAACAAAGACATATTTTGTAAATGGTACGATTGTAAAGTTCTGTGCAATATCTTTACGACATTTTTAAATTTATATACATATATTTATGTTTTAAAAGTATATATTTCTTTAATGTATATATATGAAAATTAAAATGGATATTTTATAATTGTCTATATATTAAAAATATAAATATTTTTTAACAGCCCAGTGCATTCCTTAAAAAATTAAGTGTTTAAAAATTGTTTTTGAAAAAAAATATATATATCTAAAACTTATCGTACGCGTCCCACTGTATGAATTGCCGCAAAAAATAAAGAGAGATAGAGAATCGGTAGCGAATCAACGCGCATCAGACAGTGGGCGGCATGAAATAGCTGGATTACAAAAAAAGACAGGGGACGCTTAAGACAGTATTTAAATAAAAGCGATAACAAAGAAAAAATTTGTAAATGGTACGATTGTAAAGTTCACTGCAATATCTGTACATTTTTAAAAATATATATACATATGTATGTTTTAAAAGTATTTATTTTTTTTAAGTATATATATGCAAATTAATATGTATATTTTATATTTGTCTATATATAAAAAATATAACTTAACAGCCTAGTGCATTCCTTAACAAAAAAATTGGTTTTGAAAAATATATACATCTAAAACTTACCATACGCCTCCCACTGTATAAATGGCCGCAAAAAGTAAAGAGAGACAGAGAATCGGTAGCGAATCAACGCCCATCAGACAGTGGGCGGCAATAAATAGCTGGATTACAAAAAAAGACAGGGGAACCTAATGACAGTATTTAAATAAAAGCGATAACAAAGAAATGTTTTTTAAATGGTACGATTGTAAAGTTCACTGCAATATCTGTACATTTTTAAAAATATATATACATATGTATGTTTTAAAAGTATTTATTTTTTTTAAGTATATATATGCAAATTAATATGTATATTTTATATTTGTCTATATATAAAAAATATAACTTAACAGCCTAGTGCATCCCTTTAAAAAAATTGCTTTTGCAAAATATATACATCTAAAACTTATCGTACGCGTCCCACTGTATGAATGGCCGCAAATAAAAAGAGAGATAGAGAATCGGTAGCGGATCAACGCGCATCAGACAGTGGGCGGCAATAAATAGCTGGATTACAAAAAAAGACAGGGGAACCTTATGACAGTATTTAAATAAAAGCGATAACAAAGAAATGTTTTTTAAATGGTACGATTGTAAAGTTCACTGCAATATCTGTACATTTTTAAAAATATATATACATATGTATGTTTTAAAAGTATTTATTTTTTTTAAGTATATATATGCAAATTAATATGTATATTTTATATTTGTCTATATATAAAAAATATAACTTAACAGCCTAGTGCATTCCTTAACAAAAAAATTGGTTTTGAAAAATATATACATCTAAAACTTACCATACGCCTCCCACTGTATAAATGGCCGCAAAAAGTAAAGAGAGACAGAGAATCGGTAGCGAATCAACGCCCATCAGACAGTGGGCGGCAATAAATAGCTGGATTACAAAAAAAGACAGGGGAACCTAATGACAGTATTTAAATAAAAGCGATAACAAAGAAATGTTTTTTAAATGGTACGATTGTAAAGTTCACTGCAATATCTTGACGACATTTTTAAAAATATATATACATATGTATGTTTTAAAAGTATTTATTTTTTTTAAGTATATATATGCAAATTAATATGTATATTTTATATTTGTCTATATATAAAAAATGTAACTTTTTAAAAGCCTAGTGCATTCATTTAAAAGAAATTGCTTTTGAAAAATATATACATCTAAAACTTATCGTACGCGTCCCACTGTATGAATGGCCGCAAATAAAAAGAGAGATAGAGAATCGGTAGCGGATCAACGCGCATCAGACAGTGGGTGGCAATAAAGTAGCAGTATTTGCTAGATTTTATTGGAATTCAGACAGTGGGCGGCAATAAATAGCTGGATTACAAAAAATGACAGCGGAACCTTATGACAGTATTTAAATAAGAGCGATAACAAAGACATATTTTGTAAATGGTACGATTGTAAAGTTCTGTGCAATATCTTTACGACATTTTTAAATATATATACATATATTTATGTTTTAAAAGTATATATTTCTTTAATGTATATATATGAAAATTAAAATGGATATTTTATAATTGTCTATATATTAAAAATATAAATATTTTTTAACAGCCCAGTGCATTCCTTAAAAAATTAAGTGTTTAAAAATTGTTTTTGAAAAAAAATATATATATCTAAAACTTATCGTACGCGTCCCACTGTATGAATTGCCGCAAAAAATAAAGAGAGATTGAGAATCGGTAGCGAATCAACGCGCATCAGACAGTGGGCGGCATTAAATAGCTGGATTACAAAAAAAGACAGGGGACGCTTATGACAGTATTTAAATAAAAGCGATAACAAAGAAATATTTTTTAAATGGTACAATTGTAAAGTTCACTGCAATATACATATGTATGTTTTAAAAGTATATATTTTTGTAATGTATATATATGCAAATTAAAATATATATTTTATATTTGTCTATATATAAAAAATATAACTTTATTTAACAGCCTAGTGCATTCCTTAAAAAAAAATTGCTTTTGAAAAATATATACATCTAAAACTTACCATACGACTCCCACTGTATAAATGACCGCAAAAGAAAAGAGAGATAGAGAATCGGTAGCGAATCAACGCGCATCAGACAGTGGGCGGCATGAAATAGCTGGATTACAAAAAAAGACAGGGGACGCTTAAGACAGTATTTAAATAAAAGCGATAACAAAGAAAAAATTTTTAAATGGTACGATTGTAAAGTTCACTGCAATATCTGTACATTTTTAAAAATATGTATACATATGTATGTTTTAAAAGTATTTATTTTTTTTAAGTATATATATGCAAATTAATATGTATATTTTATATTTGTCTATATATAAAAAATATAACTTAACAGCCTAGTGCATCCCTTAAAAAAATTGCTTTTGCAAAATATATACATCTAAAACTTATCGTACGCGTCCCACTGTATGAATGGCCGCAAATAAAAGGAGAGATAGAGAATCGGTAGCGGATCAACGCGCATCAGAGAGTGGGCGGCAATAAATAGCTGGATTACAAAAAAAGACAGGGGAACCTTATGACAGTATTTAAATAAAAGCGATAACAAAGAAATGTTTTTTAAATGGTACGATTGTAAAGTTCACTGCAATATCTGTACATTTTTAAAAATATATATACATATGTATGTTTTAAAAGTATATATTTTTGTAATGAATATATATGCAAATTAAAATATATATTTTATATTTGTCTATATATAAAAAATATAACTTTTTTTAACAGCCTAGTGCATTCCTTAAAAAAAAATTGCTTTTGAAAAATATATACATCTAAAACTTACCATACGCCTCCCACTGTATAAATGGCCGCAAAAAGTAAAGAGAGACAGAGAATCGGTAGCGAATCAACGCCCGTCAGACAGTGGGCGGCAATAAATAGCTGGATTACAAAAAAAGACAGGGAAACCTAATGACAGTATTTAAATAAAAGCGATAACAAAGAAATGTTTTTTAAATGGTACGATTGTTAAGTTCACTGCAATATCTTGACGACATTTTTAAAAATATATATACATATGTATGTTTTAAAAGTATTTATTTTTTTTAAGTATATATATGCAAATTAATATGTATATTTTATATTTGTTTATATATAAAAAATATAACTTTTTAACAGCCTACTACATCCCTTAAAAAAAATTGCTTTTGAAAAATATATACATCTAAAACTTATCGTACGCGTCCCACTGTATGAATGGCAGCAAAAAGTAAAGAGAGACAGAGAATCGGTAGCGAATCAACGCCCATCAGACAGTGGGCGGCAATAAATAGCTGGATTACAAAAAAAGGCAGGGGAACCTAATGACAGTATTTAAATAAAAGCGATAACAAAGAAATGTTTTTTAAATGGTACGATTGTTAAGTTCACTGCAATATCTTGACGACATTTTTAAAAATATATATAGATATGTATGTTTTAAAAGTATATATTTTTTTTAAGTATATATATGCAAATTAATATGTATATTTTATATTTGTCTATATATAAAAAATGTAACTTTTTAAAAGCCTAGTGCATTCATTTAAAAAAAATTGCTTTTGAAAAATATATACATCTAAAACTTATCGTACGCGTCCCACTGTATGAATGGCCGCAAATAAAAAGAGAGATAGAGAATCGGTAGCGGATCAACGCGCATCAGACAGTGGGCGGCAATAAATAGCTGGATTACAAAAAAAGACAGGGGAACCTTATGACAGTATTTAAATAAAAGCGATAACAACGAAACATTTTTTAAATGGTACGAGTGTAAAGTTCACTGTAATATCTTAACGACATTTTTAAAAATATATATAGATATGTATGTTTTAAAAGTATATATTTCTTTAATGTATATATATGAAAATTAAAATATATATTTTATATTTGTCTGTATATTTAAAATATAAATATTTTTTTAACAGCCCAGTGCATTCCATTAAACATTAAGTGTTTACAATTTTTTTTTTTTAATATATGTACATCTTAAACTTACCGAACGCGTCCCACTGTATGAATGGCCGCAAATAAAAAGAGAGATAGAGAATCGGTAGCGGATCAACGCGCATCAGACAGTGGGCGGCAATAAATAGCTGGATTACAAAAAAAGACAGGGGAACCTTATGACAGTATTTAAATAAAAGCGATAACAACGAAACATTTTTTAAATGGTACGAGTGTAAAGTTCACTGTAATATCTTAACGACATTTTTAAAAATATATATAGATATGTATGTTTTAAAAGTATATATTTCTTTAATGTATATATATGAAAATTAAAATATATATTTTATATTTGTCTGTATATTTAAAATATAAATATTTTTTTAACAGCCCAGTGCATTCCATTAAACATTAAGTGTTTACAATTTTTTTTTTTTAATATATGTACATCTTAAACTTACCGAACGCGTCCCACTGTATGAATGGCCGCAAATAAAAAGAGAGATAGAGAATCGGTAGCGGATCAACGCGCATCAGACAGTGGGCGGCAATAAATAGCTGGATTACAAAAAAAGACAGGGGAACCTTATGACAGTATTTAAATAAAAGCGATAACAACGAAACATTTTTTAAATGGTACGAGTGTAAAGTTCACTGTAATATCTTAACGACATTTTTAAAAATATATATAGATATGTATGTTTTAAAAGTATATATTTCTTTAATGTAT